>CAJVOY010000110.1:36381-121851 GCA_911197225.1 Penicillium salamii | reverse complement strand
AATTTAATTGTATTTAATATTGATGGTTTAAAGCACGCCCGCGTTCTTGTTTGGATAATGAGAAGAACCAATAAACCCCATCTCCCCCCCCCCCCCCCCCCCCCCTCATTTTGACTCAAAGCAAGCCCTGCGAGGCAGTCTGCTCTTTAGAAACCTTGATGTTTCTCATCATCAGTACCCACGCGATGGACAGGCACATAATACCAGTAGCGGCAATCAGCATGATACGCTGAGTGTAAGCATACGCATCCTGGATAGCAATCCGAGTAGTAGATCCCAAAGGGTAACTGAGCTGAAGATCAAGAGACTCGTAAATCTCCGACCACGAGTCCCTGGTCTCTGAAGGTAAATATTCCCGCAGTTTGTTAGGGAGAATGTTAGTCCAGATAGCACCGGACACACTATTACCCACAGCACCGCCAATATTTCCAAAAGTGCTTAGCAACGCCAACATAGCCGCATAGTCTTCATGCTTCGAAGCGGCCAGAACAGAAACCTGTTCAATCAGGATCAGTGTGCCTCCTCCGACAGCCAGGAAGATCTGACACATGCACATATATCCGACGCTGTGGCCGGGGGAGCGGAAATAGATCATCAATCCAGAGGCGAGGATGTACAGTGGGACTGCACACATCAGTAACCATTTGAAGCGCCCGGTCACTCGAATCAGGTAGCCACATCCAATCAGCCAGATTGGGTCCATGAAATCGAAAATCGCGCTGATGTAGCCCGCTTGTGTAAGACTGGTTCCGTACACGACTTGCAGGAATGAAGTGAAGTATGTTGCCCAGCAGTAGTATGACACCTGGTATGTGACATCGAGAAGACAGGCGCCGATGACGGTCCGATTGACGAGAAGGTGGGCAGGGACGAATGGCTTCTTTGCGAACCATCGCTCGTAGGCCCCAAAAGCAATGAGGACAACAAAGCCGACCACCATCATTGAGATAATCTTTGCGGACCGCCATTGGTTTTCTGTATTCCCGGCTATGTTGAATGAGACGAGGAAGAGGATTAAACCACCGACCATGAGGAAGATACCGATGACTAGATGATGATTTGAATTAGCCTGAGTGTGCAAACAGAATAGAGTCAGCATAGACCTCGCTAGAGTCCGACTCACCATCAAACTCAACGAAATAGAATTTGAAGCTCTCCCATGCTGTACGAGTGTTTTTTGCCTTGTACTGCAGGCGACCCTCTTTGTCTGCCTTCCGCTTAGCCAGTTCCCAGGTGACCATCAAAGGAAGAGCGATGATCGGAAGAATGATACAGATGGTTCCGTATGCCCATCGCCAGTTCGTCTTGTGAAATTGGTTGGATAAGGGGGATCCGGCGAATGCAGTGATGACGGATGGTGATGAAGTGAAGCCGAAGGCGATACCTCTATTGCGCAACGAGGAGGTGTCAGAAGTAAGGACGTCAACGCAGAAGATGACACCAGTAAGGCCGACTGTATAAAATGCCTAGAAAAGTTAGTATGTGGCTAACGACAGAGTCAGAGTTCACCCGTGACTGACTTGAGCAGCACAGTATGTTGCAATGTTTGTGCAACTAGCCATCATGATTAGTCCCATGATGGCAATCAGAACCATGATGGCCATGCCGACGGTACGATCCCAGATATTCAATACTTTGGCAATGGGCATCAGGCAGGCTGCTCCCATCACACTGGTCACAACACTGATGACCGTCAGCAGCGAGTGCTCTGAGAAACCGCTCGTGATATACGCCGACAAGTTGGAAGTCAAGCTCGACTGAAGGGCATTCACAAAATACAAGAGCCACATACTATAGTTTCAGCAAAATATGTTAGACCCATCCAATCAAATTTGAAGGCTGAAGAGAGTTGCGAACCAGGCATAGACTGTAATGAGGGAACTTCGCGACCACGAAGCTGTGATTGCTTCCGCAACTCGCACTCCATCCTGCTTATCTGGGTCATCTTCCACAGGGTGAGAGTCCAGAGATATCGGGTTCTCAGAGACCTCTGTTGGCTTGGAGGGGAGATCGTTGACCGCCATGTCGATAATGGGCTATATGGCAGAGATTTTTCGTGCGAGCCTGGAAATCATTTGGGTAGCACTGTTTGCTTAAATACCCGTAGCTTCATATTTAATGTGGATGTCGTTTCAATGGTATTTTATCAGATGGAGAATTCCATGGGAAATTATAACACTATACCATCTGCGGATAATACAAAATCAACTTTTCATCGACCTAAATTAGCCCCCAAATTTACGGATTCACCAAACTGGTGTCATCCTTAAGTAGGACTTGTTTAGATAGAGCAAAGCTCACGGAATTGCTGGATCTGGATAATATGCCTCACGCTCCAACGAATTCATTGATCCCAATATGTTCATACAATCTATAGATGCAGTCAATGCATCAGTGTCTTTCCATATACCAGAAACCCCATATGATTTTCACTTATTCTACTTTCTATTGGCAGCCTAACTGTAGTCACGAATCATCTGAAACTAGTGCCGGGGCATATGTCTTGACTGGGTTCAGTGGTTAGCCGAAGCATGGGCAGTTGGCGCGACAAGCTTCCAGGGAAAATCTTATCTGATCGTGTAATTACAGTACCAGTCTAGAATCTAGACCTGACACTATCAATCTGATCAGGATATGAGATGAAATACGCGAGGTGTTTCGTTGCTGCCTACCTGTGGGCTTGCTGGACCCTGAGAGCCCTTGTTTCGTACACGGACTAATAAGATGAGCCACCGAGAGGTATTGTGGGGCATTATGGTGAATATGTCTGTATGGAGTGCTTGTATCGTGTTAGGACATAGTGGAAGGTTGCTGCCTAGGCTGGAGTTCTAAAGAATAACTGCCGATAAAATGATTGTACCCGGAGCCCGCGGACACCGACTGGAGATTAAGCGAACATTTCGAGCGGTCAATGACTTTGTGAAGGTGTTTTCGATTCTTCACTATGGGTTTAGTGATTTAGGAAGCAACGAAAGGAGAAACATCAGGAATGAGTGGCGTGGTATTGAACTGGATCCTGACTCTAGCAAATATGTACACAAAGGGCTGATCAATCTGGTATAAAATCAGCCCCAAAGAGAAGATAACATGACATCCATGAATATATTCCAAGGCCCAGAACCTCCAGACTTGAAAAAGTACTACCACCCCTCCAATGGGGTCATCAAAGTAACAACCCCATCCCTAGGACAGACAGTAGCACCCTCCCTCAATTCCAACTTGGCATCAGGAAACTTCAACTCAATATGGAATCTCCCAACCATAGCAGCAACCATACAAGCAAGCTCGGCTTTAGCAAATCCCTGCCCAATACAGCTGCGAGGACCATGCAAGAAAGTCAGCAGAGCATAATTACTCACTGCACCTCCTGTATTCGCCTTGCCAGGTCCCATGAATCGATCAGGATTGAACTTGTCTGCGTCTTCGCCCCAGAGTTCTTCCATTCGATTGATAATCCGAGGCGATAGAATTAAAGTCGTGTCTTTGGGAATGTGTTTGCCTCCAAGTGTTGTGTCCCGGACGGCTTTGCGGACTGTTGTCGGGACGGAGGGGTAGTAGCGCAGTACCTCGTTGCAGACTGCATTTAGGTAGGGGAGGTTATCGATTGAGGCTGCGGACATGGGTGTATTGTCGTTGATGGAGGGGAGATTGGAGCGGATCTCGTCTCTGAGTTTGCTTTGTACGTCTGGGTGTTTGCATAGTGCGTAGATGGCCCATTGGAGGGCTGTGGCTGTTGTTTCGTGGCCGGCACCGAGGAAGGTCATGGATTGATCGACTAGGTTTTCTTCGTCGAAGGTGCCGCTCTTCAATGCCACGGATATAATATCAATGCCTGTTTCGGCTGTTGGGTCTTCCATCTTTGCTTTCTTGTGTCGGATCATTTGACGTGCCACACTTCGGATTACTTCGCCGCTTTCTTGGATTTCTTTGTTGCGGGCTGTTGGGAGGCTCTGGGCAAGTTCGGGTTTGCCGATCAGCATCCCGAGTACGAAGAGGATCTTCATGGATGTTGATGGTGGGTCCATGATTCGGCGGTAGGTTCGGTTGACTTCGCTGTCTTTGTGTCGTAGAGAATCGAAGTCGTAATCCATTCCTGCGATGCCGACTATATCCAATGTTGTTCGACTAGCCCATGTGTCGATTTTGATTGTGTTATCGGTGTGAGATCCTGTCTTTCTGCTGGGTTCGTCTAGATCTTCTTGGATCATGTTGACCATTTCTTTGCTCTTCGCCCAGAATACTTGGTATAGGTCCTTGACATGGCGATAGGCGAAAGCTGGCATTAGGTTCTTTCGCTGAATCTGCAATCATGTCAATTCGGTACAGATCAAATGATACACGCACGCCACATGTAAACGTGGCACATGTATCATTTTGAGGATCGCAATTTGGAACAGGTCAAACATACCTTGTGCTCTTCACCCTCGGCAAGGAGGATACCATCGCCTACAATACGGCGGAAACTCTTCCGAAAGATTTCGGGCTTCTCAAAGTCGTACACTTTAGTGACGAGTAACTCGCCCAGGGCCTTTGGACTGGTGCACATCACACGTTCCAAGTTTCCGACAACATAATAACGGATGATATCATCGTTGGACATGGTGTGAATCCATTCTCTGATTTCTGCATAGGGCGTTTCCAGAAAGATACTCTTGGTGTTGCCCCGCAGCCAAGTGCGTTCCTAATTATTGTGAGATGATATTCTTGAACGGCATGCGAAATCCCTACCTTTGGTGTCTGAATGTGCTTCAGTGGAGTGAAGTATTTCGGATAAAGAGAAAATTGATACAATATCTTGAACGTGATTATTGCGACGAGGAGGAGGGTTATAGAAAGAAGCCTGGAGTTGAGTATGGCATACTCGGGTCTTAGGTATAGCCCACCAGCGATACCGATATAGACCACAGTAAAGGCATCATTGATTCGCCCCATTTCTGAACTTGTGAGTGTGACAAGATCAGAAAATCAGTTCACATCTCAAGTCTGTATTATACCAGAGAATCTGATGTGAGATCTCCCCCCACTCGTGAACCTGGCCACTGTGGAGTAGCGGTTAAATACTTGGCGTTGGCGTTGGCGTTGGCGTTGGCGTTAGCTGATCGATTTTGGTGGAGTAAGGTATAACAATCTAGTTCAAGAGTCCTGGGGGTTGGAGAGTCTTAAAGGTGTCCAGTTAACCAGTGCCTCGGGATGACATATGAAAATGCAGTGTGAAATTCCACAGATACTTTTATATTTCCTAGAGTTAATGATTTTATTAAGCGGCACGGGATTGGACTCACCTCGCAACCCATACCTCTTTGAGCGATAATCGGCACCCACTTAGAACTGTCCTTATACTACCGCCCCCAGGTCACAGCATATTCGGAGGAATCCGAGCACCGACGTGCAGCGTCATGATATTTCCTTGGCGCAGAGCCTCGCTATAGATCGCTCGACAAGGTCCGTCTATTTCGTCCGGGCAGAGTAACCAACGGCCGAAAAATGCGCCCGGACTAAAACAACATATAACCATCATCAAGCATGAATTTTCCAACTCGGAAATAGCAAAATTACCATCCGTCTTGCAAAGCAACATCGGGAAGATGGTATCCCTGACAGAGGTCCAGTCATCCAACGCCGAAATCGCCAATTCCCTCTCAGGTCTGGTCGCCATCTTCGTAGGCGCAACCAATGGCATTGGCGAGGCCACATTGAAGGAATTCGCTCGATCTACACGCTCGCCCCGCGTATATTTCATCGGGCGCTCGGAGGAAGCTGCGGTCCGCATCGAAGCGGAATGCAGACAGTTGAATCCGGGTGGAGAATTCATCTTCATGAAAGTGGATGTTAGTCTTATTCGGAATGTTGATGAAGCCTGTCGAGAGATTAAAAGGAAGGAGGGGAGTGTTGATTTGTTGTTCCTCAGTTGTGGGACGACGAGATCTGGCGAAGGTGCGTTTCGCTCAAGTTGACAAGCCGCCGATATTGACAAGTGCATACAGATACAGTGGAGGGTCTGCATATCATGGCTGCAACGGCGTACTACGCCCGCATCAGATTCATCGCCAATCTCCTTCCTCTCCTTAGAAAGTCCAGGCTCCGTCGTGTCATTAGTGTTCTGGCGGGTGGACACGAAGGAAATATCGACACTTCGGATTTCCAGGGAAGGAACATGTCTATGTTTAAGCTGCGCGGACATCTTGTTTCAATGACTGATATGGCGCTGGAAACAATTGCCGAACAAGCTCCAGAAATCAGCTTCGTTAATGATTACCCCGGGACGGTGAAAACGGGGATCGGTCGGGATCCTAATACACTTCTGTTGTGGTTTGTGAATTTTGTTCTTTTGATTATTGGGCGTTGGGTGTATATTCCTAATCGGGAGTCTGGGGAGAGACATCTCTTCTTTGCGACCAGTGCGAAGTATCCCCCCAGGGCTGGGGTGAGTACGGGGGTTTCGTTGGTGGGGGATGTTGGTGTTGCAGAGGGCATTAATGGGGGAGTTGGGAGTGGTGTTTATAGTATTCATTGGGATGGGGAGCATGCTGGTCCTAAGGTTGTCGGGTTGTTGGCTGGGCTTCGAGCGCAAGGGATGGCTGAAAGGACATGGCAGCATACTGTTGCTGAGTTTAGGCGGATTACTGGGTTGGATGTTATCTGAATCTAGTTGGGGTGGATGGACTGGCGTTGGTTGGTCAAAATCGTTTGTATCGTGTATTGATGTATTCTAAGCTATATACTAGGGAATGAGAGATCTAAATTTTATCAGAACGAGGGCGGTTGCGCAGGTAAGGGCCGGCGCCAGATCCACGAGAAGCAAAGCCCCAGCGAATCTGGTTGGCCATGGAAATATCGACACCAAGTTCCTCGGCCCATGTCCAGACAAGGCCAGGGTTCTTTTGGAATCCTCGACCAACAAGGACAAAGTCCAAGCCCTCTTTCTCGACCAGAGAGTTGGCCAACTCAGCAGAGCCAACCATACCCACTGTGCCAACCTGGAGTTTATCGCCCACAGCCTTCTTAACGGCAACGGCAAATGGTGCCTGGAACGCGGGCTTGGCGTGGATGTGCTGTTGTTGGTGGTTGCCACCGCTGCTGATATCCAAAACGTCGATGTTGCCGCTCTCCGCCAACACTTGGGCAAACTTGACGGTGTCCTCCAAGCGCCAGCTGGGCTTGTCAGCCAATGACTCCTCCAACCAGTCGGTCGCGGAGACACGGAGGAAGATCGGCATGTTGTCCGGCACGTTCTCGCGCGTGAGCTTGGCGACTTCCAACGAGAGTCTAATACGGTTCTCGAAGCTACCACCGTACTCGTCGGTGCGATCATTAGTCGCAGGCGACAGGAAGCTCATCAGCAGGTATCCGTGCGCATTGTGGATCTCGATGAAGTCCACGCCAGCCTGGACGGCGCGCTTCACGGCCGAAACCCAATCCTTCTTGAAAGTTTCAATCTCTTCCTTCGTCAATGCCTGGGGAGTGGGGAAGTTCGCGTGGAACGGCACATTGCTTGGGCCCTTGACATTATCGGGCCAGCCGCCGAACTCCGCGACCGCTGTGTCCGCCATGCTGAGCCAGGGCGCCACGGTGCTGGCCTTGCGACCGGCGTGGGCGAGCTGCACACCGATGATTTGGCTCTGTGAGTGGACGAATTCCACGACGCGACGCAGGGGCTCGATCTGCGAGTCTTTCCAGAGGCCGGAGTCCTCTGGGGTGATCCGTCCGTTGGCTTGGACCGCGGTGGCTTCGGCGATAAGCAGACCGGGTCCACGTTGCGCGATACCGCCCAGGTGGGCCAGGTGCCAATCTGTCATGTGGCCATCCTGAGCGCTGTACTGACAGAGAGGGGAGAGACCGATGCGGTTATGGAATGTGAGGCCTCGTGCGGTGAAGGGTTGGAAGAGCTTGGGTGGTTGTGTGCCGTCGGATTGAGGGATTGCGGCGGACCCGGCGGGTGGAATCTGCGCTGGGGAGAAGTAGGAGATGCCTGCAGCGGCTTTGTTTTCAATGGGACCTGGCATGTTGGAATGTGTGAGAGTGAGTAGACAATCCGAACGAGATCACCAGGATGTTATATACTCCGGAGTGTCGGCAACATTCACCCCACCAGATTATAAATGCGCCTTCGAAGTCTCCGAGACGACGTCATCTCCTGGTTAGCGATCGAGGCGCCCTGAAGTACGACGTCAACGTGCAACGGACATCATATTCGTGATCTCGCTTGTTTCACCTCATTTTTGGCCTTTGGCTGAGCATGGCTCGTTCGAGTATAGCTCTGTTCTCAATGAAGGAAATGGTCTCGATGCTGTCTCGATGCCGTTCTTCCGTGCAGCCATGCAGCCATAGTTGCCTTAGCGCTTAGAAGAGCTGCAAATCATTCGAGGATCATTCAATTCCCGAATGCTTGATATGAGACATGTCTCTCGCAAGAAAGTCTGCTAATCAAAGTGACCGGCAGTTCAACTGTTGACGGTAAGATCGGAGCCGGGAAATAGTTCGGCCGAAGTTTCATCGACTCTTCTCCCTTCTCTCTACTTAAGTATGAAGATTTTACGTTCAAGTCTCCGAGGATCATTCAATGATTCAATGCCGTCAATTTCTTGAACATGAAACATGGCACATTGCCGATCGACGCTGCATATACCAGATCCAAACCACTATCTCTCAGAGACCATTCGCTCAATGGATCTAAATGAATGCCATGTTAAGATGTTCCAAGGTTACCAAGTATAAATTATTGCGCAAGGTTTAACTACAACGGGAAAATTACAACCTCATTGTTCTGGAATTTCAGGAGACTTTGACAAGAATCCATTCAAATAGGTTGTTCATACCTTGATCAAAAGGAACAAACTGGCTCATTGAAGCTACACGGTTGAGTATACGGTTTATGCAGTGGGCAAATAGAAGCGTGAAGATCAATTCATGTCATTGGAACGGGTCGAAAGGGGATATCAAATAAAGCAAATAGGGTATGTGGAGCGAGAAAGACTCGCTAGTCGTGATGATATAAACATGTGGTCCAGTCATCAAACACAAAGAGCCAGCTCTCTGCGATCATAAGAATATCAATATTGGTGGGTGTTGGCCCGGTTGAATGAATGGCCTGGAGGTGCGCGGTGCATCGCTGAGGGCGATACAGTATGGGCTCGGTTGTAGCTGTCCGGAGCTGGAGGTCTCTGAGAGTGAGATTGAGCTGACTGGTAGGACATGGATGGGTTGAATGCGGTGTAACCGCCTGTTTGCGGTGCGGGGGTCGCAGATGTCATAGGTGTGAAGGTTCGAGGTGGTTGCTGAACGGACGCTGATGGAGGCGCAGGTCGATAGCTTGCGGGTGTGTCGGTGCGATAGGGGGCAGGTGTTGCCCCTGTACTGGCCGGTGTGTAGGATCGCGCCGAGTACGGGTCTTGGTGGTAGTAGTCTGACTGGGGGTTGGGGTGAGGCGTAACCCTCGAAGCGTATGGATCGTAATGCGCTGGCTCGTGAGTACGGTTGAAGTAATCGTAGTCTCCATCATAGTCCTCGGAGCTTCCAACATCAGTCGAACCGTATTCAGGGGCCGGTGTGTAGCTTTGGTACGGTCGCGAGTGCGAGTCAGAGCCGCTATCGGTTAAGTTGCGATACCCAGCACCTGTGCTGTTGTAGTCTCCCTCGTGTGAATACAGCGCAGGAGTCGCTCGAGAGTGAGGGGTAGCCATTCTGTGAGGAACATTCGCAGGCAGGGGAGGTACCGGGGGAAGGGTCGGGCGTTGACTGTCGATGGGGCTGTAGCCCATTCCAGCGGCGTTTCCAGTCAGAGATGCAGATGCGGACTCCGACACGGCGGACGAAGAAGTCGCCGTTCGAGCGAGCGGAGGCTTCTCAAAATCAAAGTTGGGCAGTGTCGGATTATGGCTCGAAGGTGCAGTTGAATTGGACCGCGAGTAAGGCGGGAGAGTGGTTTGGGTGGTGCTGCGCGAGATGGTTGCGACTGCCGGACCCTTGTCACCAGCAAACGCAGGCAGGGTTGGTTTTGTGTCAAACGCTGCCAAACTCGGCTGAGTAGGTACTCGATTCTGTAACTTGAGTCCCTTTGCCAATGCCTTGTTGTTCTTGCGGTGCACAATGCGCTTCAGCCGTTGGCCAACCTTGCGACGACAATATCTCGACAATGTACCGTCTTCGGCTGGAATATGATGGAATAGGAAGATCAGGTATAACACGATCGCCGAGATCAATTTGAGCACCGACAACACCCAGATAATAAGGGTGAATAGCATACCAAACAGCACCACGGCTTGAAGGTTGTTGTCCTCGGCAAGAATCTTAACATTGTTAAAGAATTGGCCGACAGAGGAAGATCCGTCATCGTGAGCTGCGTTTTTGCCGCCCGGAATCAGGTCCATCTGCATCACCGAGTACAAAGTGATTGCGTTGATCACTTGGCGAGGTCCATCCGCAAAGATCGTGTTCATCCAAACTAAGAGCTGGTTAGCCACACTCGGGTATCAAGTTTCGCGACCGGCGTACTCACATTGAAAGGAAAAGTAGGCATACAGGGCAACGTATTCTGCAGCCTTGCGATCTTTTGTCAATTCGGCAAACACCAGGAATCTCCGGTATCCACGGCCCTTCTCGCCAAAACGGATACTCTGCACGCGCACGGCGAGAGGGTCCAAGAAGCTGCGCGTGATACTCCCCGATCGAATGGCACGAATCGCATGGAACCACCGGTATGCCAGAAGAACGAACGAGGCGATAATGCAAGCGGCGAAAATCCATCGCGAGATGTTGAAGGGAATGGCCGGCTCAACTCTGCCAGACCAACGGGAAAATGCCAGCAAATTGACGGCCGTGAAGGTATCGACACCATAGACGGCCAAAGAAATGATGAAGAATACCCATAGGAAGAAGTATGAGAAAGGCGTCCAGCAGGATTCGGATTTGAAATCGTCAAGATTCTATCACAGCATTAGTCTCCCCTTCATCCGATCGAAGTGTCGCGCACCATTGCGCCCACTTACCACGTAATCCCATTTCTCCTCCATGGCCACATCTCCCTTCTCACGATCTCCAGAGCACAGCATTGTGTCGGTAGACCTGGTCCTGCCAGGAGCAATTGTAGGGTATCAAGCGAGTGTTGCGGTCGCGCACGAGATTCGACTTGCTCGGGCCAGCCGGGTCAAGTCGTAAATGAATGGTGAAGCAGGTGTGGAAGTGTCCAGAATCAGGTGTGTAGGTTGTAAAGAGCGACGGTTGTACAGAGTACAGTAAGAGCGGTCTTAAGCGCGCGAATCACGCATAACTGGGTGAGGCCAGGAGGCTGACAGGTATCGAGGGCTGCAAGCCACACGTTGGGATTTGGAATGTCGCGCTGGTGTTTCAAAGGCGCATTGACATTCGTTCGAGAATACTCGTAGGCCAAGCAGAACGTGTCGATCTCGCCAAGCCAGGGGGGCACGATCCACGAGTGGAGAAGGAATGTGATGTTGCTGCTGGAATAGAAATCCCCGAACAAAGCAAGGGGCCCAGACAAGGATCAAAGCAGGGCAACGCACATAAGCAAAGAAGCAAAGAAGCATAGAAGGAAAAGAGAGTGACAGCGGAGAAAGGGGAAAAAAGGATGAAACACGGGTGGAGACACGGGAACCCTTTAAGCTTAGGGCTGAATGTCTTCTTTCATTGTCTTCATTTTCATTGTATTGATTCGGATATAATTTGAATGGTTGGTCCTTTTGAATGATTCAATTACCCTCTCCATGTTCCTATACCCCATTCTTCGCTCTTCAATTGTCGATTCTCTTATTCCAACTCCACTGCAGCTCGATGGGTCCTCTCCAGGAACATCTTTTTACTTGCGGAGCACGCGCCCAGGGGAATCCTGTGCTTTAAGCGCCCTGTCTCCACACATTTCAACGTGCAGTGTGGGAGTAACCGGTAATATTTAGAAGGGCCTCTATTCATCCTTAAGTACGGACTGCAGAGGGTTTTCTAATTAATTCCTATTGGGGGAGTAACTAGCATCCAGTATCGGTACCGCGTAATTTGTAATTGATGCCTTGATTAGCCTGATTTTGTGCGAACAGGAAGTTTAATACTGGAATTACCATTACAGATCGCATCGTATCAATCGTTTGTATCTCCCGTGCTCTCGGTATGAGTGGACCTTTGCAGCCTAAATTCAGATGTTGGTCAAATATGGACCTAACCACTAGCAAATTGAGGGTGTAAAACCTTTGCAAGGTGTAATCCCACTTCATATCCGTACAGGGGTTCATATAGGCTTGAATGCTGTGGTATTACTATTGCAATTGGGTATTCAGCTCAATAATACTTAGTAGTGATGATCCCCCCGAGTGAATCTGTTAGGGCGCGCCCCTGCGTGGCGGCCCCAACGGTGCGCTACTATATATGCCTCGGTATAGGGTTCTCACAGTATCACCACGATAATAAGAATTAAAGGAACCCCTATATGGATCATCCAACTTTCCGCGGGATATCCCGATGTCTCGACGGGGAGTGAAACGTCTCACAAATTGGATGTCGTAAGCTGTTGAATCATCGGACATCGTTGTGTTGGGGGATATGCCGCATTGCTTGCAATTCATCGACTCTGGAACACAGCCTCGATCTGATATGATTTGCTCGAACGCATCTATGTGGGGACATAGCTCGATTATGCGTTGAACATGTTGACAATTCATCGGATCCACTTTAATGAAGTAGTGGAAATTGAAGACAACCCCATCATCCTGATCAACAGATAAAGAGATATTCAGCCTATATGACAGTGCGCCACATTGACTGGAGAATCCACATTGATGCCAGTCATTGATAGGTTCAGCAAGATTTTGACAGATGATTTGGCTAGCAAGGTTGCTTAGACGTCTTGATCTGAAATTCACGCAAGAACAAAGAACAATCAGACCTGGCCATAGGCAGGTACGCCAACGTGGATCATTATATCCAGGGGCATTCTGGTCAAAGTCACTCAACGGATGTAACTTTACACAGACAGCACAGCATTTCCACTGCTGGGATTCAAGAGTCCTAAGAATTCCAGCTCGGCTTGGAAGATCGAAGTTATCTGGCCCGTCGGTGCAAGGCCATATAAGAGTAGGATGTGCTAGGACTTGATTGAACAGAAGATAGAATCTCTTGCAACTGAGGACTAGGCAAGCTTGTGACACGATTGGAAGGTGAGAGAGGATCTCGCCTATCATCTCCGGCGGGAGGCCAAAGATGACTGGATTATTGCTGCTGGGCGACTGTGTGTCGAGGGGCTGTGTGGTCGAGTGATGCATAAGGGGCGGTTGCATGGTTTATGGTTGCGAAAGAAGAGGTTGCTCCATGACTTCGAGGCTTTCCAAACGTCACGATGACCACTACAACGGTATACCTTATATCTTAGCAACTAACAGCAACATAATTATGTCTAGATCGAAATAGCCAATTTCACGCCCCATTTGAGCTCACAACCAACCTGCTCCGGCTCGCGATCTTCGCTGCCAACACATCAAGCGACTCAGCAGACATCAGCTCAAATATAGGCACAACACTCTCCATCTCCTTCGAAATCCAATTCTTCAGCTCCACAGCAGCAAGCGAATCAATCCCATAATCCTGCAAGCTCTTGACTGTACTGACATTCTCAACTGGTACCCCAGTATGAGCCACAATCTGATTCACCAAAGCGGCAACAATCACACCAACAGCACCGCCAACATCCTTCGACCTCTTCAGCGCCTGAGACAGCGTATCTTCACGCTGTGGCCCCTCCACAAAACAAGAAGAAAGCATCCGATATCGCGAAAACATCGGCGCCCGCAGCGCCTGCAGCGAAGTATCCGGATTCCAAGCCCCCAATCCCGTAATGATATGAGCATGCTCGACATCACGGGTCGGATTCCTGATAGCGAACTCAAGAAGTCGCATGATACCGACTTCGTTAGTGAACTCGAAACCCTGTCTCTGCATGGCGAGCTGCAGATCTTCATTCTGCGCCAAATACCCGACACCCGATACGGCGCCGATATCGATCGTGCTTGCGGGGTGCCCGGTGGATCGTCTGTATCGTGCGAATGCGTCCAGGAATGTATTTGCCGCTGCGTAGGCGGCTTGTGCTGTGTTGCCGATTATACCGCTGATGGATGATTCCATGACGAAGAAATCTAGGTCCGGTAAGTGGGTGTGCAGGTTTCGAGTTCCGTGGAGTTTGGGTCGTAGGACGGCTAGGTAGTCCTCTAGGGACATTTTGTCTAGCATGCAATCACGCAAAACCATTGCGCCTTGGATTACGCCGCGGATGGGTGGTAATTGTTGTCTGGCTGTCTCCAAGGTGGATGTGAGTTGAGCTGGATCTGCGACATCGCATGCGAGGACGCTGGCCGTGCAGCCTGCAGCTTGGAGGGCAGAGACTGTATCTTGGGCTGCGTCGTTCAGACCTGATCGATTGAGGAAGATGAGATGTTTGGCTCCGCGGGAGGCCATCCATAGAGCTGTTGCTCGCCCGATACCACCGAGGCCGCCGACTAGCAGGTAGCTTGCGTCGGGGCGCAGTAGTGGGCCATCGGTGGTGGATTCAACATACTTGACCATATCATCTGGATTCGCAACGGCGACCAGTTTACCCATGTGACGACCTGTCTGCATTTTACGGAAAGCTTGCTGCAAATCCGAGAAAGCGTATGTTTCAAGCGGATCCGGGCCTCGCAATGAACCATTCGCGAAAAGTTCTAAGACCTTGATCAAGACATCCCGCGCTGCCTGGGGGTCATGCTTCATGGTGAAAGCCAAATTGAATGCAGTGAAAGAGGCATTACGGGCAAAAGGCTTCATGTCCAATCGTGTGTTGATAGTGATATCCCGCTGGCCTAGCTCGACGAATCGTCCATTCGGCGCAATGCAAGTCCAAGACTGTCGCAATGCCTCACCGGCCAGTGAGTTCACAATAACGTCCACGCCACGCCCGGCTGTTTGATACATCACAGATTGAGCGAAGCTCGTATCCCGGCTATACAAGATGCGCTGCTCGGGTATACCGAATCGATCAATGATGAAAGTCTTCTTCTCTGCACTTCCGACTGTGACGAAAACCTCTGCCCCAACCAGCTGGCTCATCTCAACAAGTGCCTGGCCCAAGCCGCCCGTTGCGGCGTGGATCAAAATCTTCTCGCCTTTGCGCAGGCGCGCAATATTATGCAGAGAGTGATACGCTGTCACATGGGTGATGGGGATAGCCGCTGCAGTGTCAAATGCCATGGAATCAGGAATGCGTTCTGCTAATCTTGCATCAATTCGTAGCTTCGTGCAGAATGATCCGGTGCTCAGACACATAACCCGATCACCGGGTCGAAGACTGTGAGGGTCATTCTTGACATTTTCGCCTATTGCTGAGATCACTCCGCTGCTTTCGCAGCCCAGATCTTCGACTGGGATCTGGCCCATGGCCATCATTACATCTTTGAAGTTGATACCGGCTGCTTTGACGTCAAGCTCTATTTCCCCGGGCTGCAGTGGTGGATATGTGCGGTCGTCTGGCGCGAAGTGTAGTGTGTCTAGAAGACCAGGCGTCTCCACGAAGAGACGGGAAGAGCCCAGTTCTTCCAGGCGCCGCAGCGAGGGTTTTGGCTGAGCCGGCTGTGATCCATTGTCTGTTTGGATCTTCTTGCTGACTTGGACGTCCTCAATGAGTCGTGGTATATGAAGAGCGCCGCGTCGTTCAATAAACTCTTGCTCAATAGTATCACAGCTACTGGTGCTTAGCTGAAGATGATTTACTGCATAGACGATGAATTCAGCAGTATCATCTGCCCCGAGAGGATATTTCCCATCCAAGTCCAGAGTCACGACTGGTCGATCACCTGTCTCAGAACGAATGGTACGCGCAAAGCCTTGCACAAGGGAAGCTTCGGGGTTTGTGCAAGTATCTCCTCCAGCTCCGCGAGTGATCCATAAAATGCCAGCGCCACCATGGGATATTCTCTTGATGGAAGCCCACTCAAGCTCGGTGGGCGTTGCCAGCGAAGACTTTGACAGGTCCGTGAGCATGATGCAGAATTGTGTTGGGTTGGGGTCTGCGATCTTCAACGGTGCCACATCAGCTGCGATATCAAGCTTTTGGAAGAGACTCTGCAAATGCAACACGTCGATGTCTGGCGAGAGCTCATCCGGAACGATGATGAGGACTTCTGTCACGTTGGTCCTCCGTGTTGGCTGCATTGACTTTTGAAATACCGCGGCGCCATCGCAGAATACCTGGCATTTGTTGAATTCCAGCTTCTGGATATGGCTATTCAGTGCCGACATCGATTTGAGATCTAGGGTATGTCCGTTGGTGTCAGAATGACCATTGGACTTCCCGACACCGTCGTCAAGTACTATCAATTTGCCCCCGGGCAATACGATTTGCGACATTGACGACAGTGTTTGCGAAATATCCGACTTGGCGCCAGGAGCGTTATATGATACCACAACGTCGTATGGCTCTCCAATCTCCATTTCAATATCCCCATGGGTGATTGAATCTACCCAGTCAGGGAATCGCGCTTCTATCCCTTGTTGCACATCACCACTTAGATCCGTGCAATGAAGCTTGAACGGAGCGAAATCTTCGCCTGAAAGCAGAGATAATAAGCCCACCACTACCACCCCAGATTGAGGGCCTGTCATAAGAACCCGCTGAACAGGGTTCTTGTGGGCTAGGAGATGAAGGTATGCTGCCACAACCTGCATGTTCTCGGGCAGACCTTGGCTGCTGCCAACAAGTTCCTGTTTGAGATCCCTCGCGAACTCGCAAACACTCGATTGGCGAACAACATCCACGATCTGTGAAGCACTCAACAGCTCTACATCGGGAGCCCACTTCATGCGATACGCACGAGACGGAGGTTGGCTCTTCTCATCTGCGGGGTCTCGGTCCAGAGCTGCCATTGTCATTTCCTCCAGATGAATCACTGGTCGTTTTCCGGTCTCAAAAGTACCCTCAAAGATCTTCATCTCTGCTGAGAAATATCGGTTGTCCTTGCGAGTCGTCGAGGTGTATGAGGCAAGCGTATCGCCTGGTTGTCTGGAGAACTCATTCGAGATAAACATGTTTTCTATTCCCACCGGAACCACAGGACGATCCAGATGACCCATTTGATCTGCCAGTGCTGGGAGATAAGTCTGGAAAATACTATCCAGAGTGGCCGGGTGCACCACTGAAGTCCTCTCATATTGCATTGGCATGACGGCCCGCGTGTTCGGAATCTGAACCTCGCTGATACATCGACCAGGCGCAGAGCGGACTTGCTGCATGTTTGCAAATGACGGGCCATATTGCATCCCTACTTCTCTCAGACTGGAGTAGAGTGCGGCTGTCTCCACTGGTTTCCTGCATGAAGTTTCAAAGTCTGCGACCAGATCTTGGTTGTGGAATGTCATGGATTCTTCGTGCGCTGGCCCATTTACGAGATTCGTCGTCTTTGCAGGAGTTTGTACCGCAATCAATCCACGACAGTGTTCTGTCCATCGGTTTTCACTTGACACAGAAGAAACAGAAAACTCATCCCATAGATTCGATGGCGATCGAACACTCTCGGCAAATGCTTTGAGTGTGATGATCACCTCAACCTCACCCGGTGTCTCTGGGATCAAGAGAGCAGAGCTGATCGTAATCTCCCGGAACTGGTATCCCAAAATCTCTGCATTTGGTGCTCCCCAGAATACTCGCTGCTTGGCTGCTTCCATTGCCATCGTTATGTACCCGGCCGCTGGGTATACAATGGCAGACTGGATGCTGTGATCTCGCAGCCATGGAAGCTCCGATAAACGGATGATTTGCCGCCATCGTGGCTCCAGTGTGCTTGAATGGGCATCCAACACGCCCAGCAGATCAGTTCTAGGGCTCTGACGCTGACGGTGAGCCTTGCTGATTCGTGACTCAGCAGTATATGATTTAGTGTGATTCCAAGCATAACAGGGAAGGTCTATCAGCGGGGGGATCCTGGAATTGCTGATCATATTCACGGCTGATAGTTGGATCGCATACCCAGACACAAAAAGGCTGGATGCCACGCTCAGTGCTGTGGCTACAGCATCTTTCTTCCGAATGAGAACGGACAGACATTCTATTGATGAGTTTGTCTGGTCGTCGTCTGCCTGAAGAATCTGCCTGATTGGACCTGCCAGCGCTGCGTGAGGACCTACCTCGATCAGGGTTTGTACTCGTCCTGTGCCATTGGGATCCTCGTGCACCGCTAGTTGGCGGAGCGACTGAGCAAACCTCACTTCGCTCACCAGATTGCTGACCCAGTACTCTGGACCCAACTTCGATTTATCCATCATTTTGCCTGTGACAGAGGAGAAGAACTTGATGTTTGTTCCTTCTTTCGCTTCAACGGTGTCAATCGCGGCTCGATAGCTGTCAGCGACAAGCGTCATATGGTGTGAATGGTAAGCCACCCCAACCACAAGTCTCCGGTTATAGACGCCTTGCGCTCGAAGCACTTGCTGCAGTTCATCGACGGCAGCTTTGTCTCCAGAAACGGTAAAGCTTGACGGGCTGTTTGAACATGCTATTGAAGCTTTTCCTCTCTGCAAGTTCGAGAGAAGAGGGCTCAGCTCTTCCCGTGTCATGCTCACTGCGGCCATAGCACCGTCGACTCCCTTTTCTGCAAGCTCAACTGTTGCACTTCCTCGTGCGTATGCCACGAGCATGGCATCTTCGAGGCTCAGTGCTCCGGCGCAGTAAGCTGCCGCAATTTCTCCGCTCGAGTGTCCAGTGACAGAATCGGGATGAATACCCCAAGAATCGAGCAATTTCAACAATGCGATTTGCAAAGCCGTGCAAAGAGGCTGACTATATTGTGCTTTGTTGATTTGTGAATCCTCATACTCCTTTTGAAGCTCATCTGGAAAGCATTATGTCAGACACTGGCCAAAGCAATCAAGGGCGACATACCTATAACACCAAATGAGGCTCCAAGACGCAAAAGAGCTGAGTCGCACTGTTCAAGACTCTTTCGGAAGTTCGGAAATGCATGGATGAGCTCCTTTCCCATCCCGCACCATTGTGCCCCCTGGCCAGTGAATACCAGGCCAAGTTTTGTTTTCGGAGAAACGTTCACAAACTGTGATCCCTCGAGTTGTGAAATTAAATCTTGCCGGGACTCTGCTGTGATGACAGATTTCCATGAGTGAATGGTTCTCCTGTTACTCAAAGTGAACGAGAGACTATCGAGAAACTTGGCCTCATCAACACCTGGCCTTTGACGAACATAATCCGCGAGCTTGACTGCCCAGGCCTCTCCGGCTTTTGGATCGAAAGCTGAAAGCGCAAAGAGTCGTTTCTGTGACTTCGTGTGGCCATTTGAGTTCGCTGCCCGCCCATTCGCGTTACTGAAATGGGAATATTCTTCGGTCTGTGTTGTGCTGAGACCATTCTGGTTGTGACCATTGGCGTGACCATTAGTGAGTGCACCTCCATTTGTATGACCATTTGAATATCCGTTGACGTGGCCATTCTGACCGTTGACGCTGGCTCTGGATTGACCATTGGATAGTGCACGATCAAGGGCTGCCTGGACTACCTTGACGCTTATTGCAGAACTTCGAGTGGAATGACTAGGGTCAAATCCACGCGCTCGCAAGTAGTCATGGGCACTTTCAAGTATTGCATGAACGTTTGCTCCGCCGTATCCGAAGCTATTTACAGACGCCCGCCGAGGCGCAGAGCAAGTCCAGGGCTCGATGGCGGTTGGAACCTGGCGATTGTCAATCAGTACTAATCCATATATATGTCTTCATGAGATACTTACACGGAGCGCCCACTCCCTCAGCGGAATCCGCGGGTTCGCAGTTTCGAAATTGCGATGTGGGAGAATTATCCCGTTCTCCAGCATTAAAATTGACTTGATGATACCGGCAAGTCCACTGGCCCCTTCAAGGTGGCCGATATTTGTTTTGATGGACCCTATAACGAGCGGATTGTTGAGCTGGCGATCTGAACAAAACACTCTTTGTAAAGCTCCTGTCTCGGTTGTGTCACCGGCTTGGGTTCCTGTCCCATGGCATTCAACGTATGATGTCTCCAACGGATCCAGTCCATTCTTCTGATAGACTGATCGGATTAAAGCCTCTTGGGAAGCGCCATTTGGCATGGTGATGCCCGGCGTCTTTCCATCTTGATTGCACCCTGTGCCGCGGATTATTGCTCGGATGGTGTCACCGTCAGCGAGGGCATCATCGAGTCGCTTCAAAAGTAATACGGCGACACCCTCTCCTCTTGCATAACCGTTCGCCCGCTCGTCAAAAGCGTAGCATCTTCCATCAGGCGACAAAAACCTGATTTTAAGGTTAGTTTGTGCTAAACTCTACAAATGCTTGAATAGCTGGAACTCGCTTATCCACTCACTTCATCATGCTCATTGTGATCATGACTTCGGGGCCTAGAATGAGACTCGATCCAGCTGCAATTGCCTGTCTCGAGTCCCCTGTCAACAAGCTCTGACATGCCAGATGCAAAGCAGTCAACCCCCCAGAGCATGCCGTGTCAACAGTGACACTCGCTCCTTTCAGATCAAAAGAGAAGGATATGCGATTTGCCATATTTGCTCGCGTGAATCCAGAATTTGTGCACTGGTATGTAGGCACCGTCTCCGGGTCCCTCCAAAGCATGTCTGTATAATCTGTCGCAAAACAAGCTGCGAAGACAGATGTGTCTGTGCCAATGACCCGGGACATCGGTGTACCCGAATTTTCGAATGCTTCATATGAGCATTCCAGCAGCATGCGCTGTTGAGGATCGAGTGCAGCTGCCTCTGGTGCTGATATATTGAAAAAGGGCGCATCGAACTCATACACATCTTGCTGGAACCAATGTCCATATTCGACGTTGTGCTTCGTCTGAGTTAGACATTGCGAGTCTCGGGGCTCGGAGTGGCTTGTTTCAAAGTACTTACAGCTCCATGTCGACTTGAATCAGGGTGGTAGAATGCTTCATGGTTCCATTTTTCCCTTGGAATTGGGGACCGACTTTCGCGTCCTTCAGCCACCATGCGTAAAAGGCCCTCTGCATCTGTGGCATCCCCTGGACCTCTGAAGCTCATTCCAACTACCGCTATGGGTATTGTATCATCTCGTTGGCGGCCGTTTGGCGGCATCTTGATCAAATGAGTTGTTTTCAAAAGGTTGGAATAGAATACTTTCGTCCAGAGTTTCTGGATATATGTTCAAATCGGCTTTTAATCATCTATTGCCCCGGAATAAGGGCAGTTTCGGAAACAGAGCAGAGGTAGAATCTTGAAAAAGAGTAATTGTAGTCTGCTTCGGGGCCTTTGCTTACGGGGCTGGCCTTGGCGACATCAGCGGCGCCGGGGCTGTGGATGTTCTCAGTCCATACTTTCAAAGCACAAAGGATTGACTGTGCAAGTTTCATTTCAGTCGCGCTCAGTTTATATCCAATGTTGAGTATGAAGCATTCATTCCTTGGGCATATGGATTTGTTGAAGAGACATGCGGTTCTACTCATGCCCTTCGAGTCCTTCTGCACCAGCTCTTAAGAGCGCATTTCGCACGTTCATCATCTACAAAAATACTTTTTGGGAATACACACTTCCAAGGCTGGGAGACAATGTTGAAGATGCTATAGCGGAGAATAGGGGTTTTTTAAGACCGTAATCATACAATCTTCCGACAGTTTTTGACCCGAAAACAGTTTCGACAAAGCTTGTCGCGTATGCAATTTTCAAAACTACTGCCACATAGCTGTGTTGTGATGAATACAGTCATGTCAAACTGTGTCAAGACTATCACTACATTGAGACAGTTAGATTTGAATATTATTGGATTACAAAATTAATATGAAATCTTCAAATATTCTAGCGTCCAGATCCAGATATTCCAGCAGCTATGTATTAAGTCTCTTGCTTGCTAGCTAATAATATAGGACCACTTGACACTACTACAATATTAAGCACACGTCTCATGTCATACGCAAACGTTTTGGATCTCCTGTCTCTGGCTGACATAGCTGTCGTTTTGCCGCTCGTGATCGCTGCAAGGTCGGTTGACATTTCAATGTGGACCTGTGAAAATCGATGATCAATGCTCGGCCAAGTTCTTCATTCCAAAGAACATTGTCGCGCTGTAGATCTTCGTGAATGATTCCCAAGGCTTTGATTTCTTTGTTTGATCTGCGAATTTCCTGGCGGAGCCAAGGCGCCAGCTCCATCGATGCTGTATTTTCTCCCCCCCAGCCCATCACGAGCATATGACGAATCTCTCCAGCTCCATGAAGAAAATAAATTTTCGCCAAGTCGACCGTACCCAGGAAAATAGGCACAGCAGACCCTTGGGCCTTGCGCAGAATTTGGTATACCTGCGCTTCGCGAGAGACTTCTTTCCATAGCCCTGAAGTGGTTCCTTTTCCGACGACAGTGTAGCCATATACGACACAAGTAAGTTTGAAAGGTGCACCGTACGCCCCGCACCCTCCAAGGGGTGTGCATCGGTCAATATTTTCGTCCAATTGTTCTTTTAGTAAACGCACCAAATCTTCTGAGGTAATCGGATGTTGGAGATCGTCTTTGCTTCGACGGTGGAGCACCACATTTGGACAGCGGTCGTCTAGAGCACCGCCAGACTGCAATCCGAGTAAACATCGCTGTGTGCAAAATTGTGCATTGCTATATGGCGCCTGTTTGCCTTGGTTATCCCCCGGGTCCCGTTGACGACCTGCTCGTTGGGCAGATGGGGAGGATGTAACTTGGCTGAAGCCCCTTTTGCGGCCTACTGCTTGGTTCGAATCGGAGCCTGATGAGTCTGGAGATTGCGAGCGATGCTGTACACCCGACGGTGCACAACTGGCCTGAGACCTTGTAGGTAATCGGCGAGCTGCTGTCGTTGGAGAATCCGGCGGAGATGACGGAGGCTCATAAGACGAACCGGATTCCGGACTTGTGTTATCCAGGACTGTACTATCGGAGTGGGCAAGGGTCTGCTGCAGTTCTCCTTTGGGAATCTGAGAACGAATGTGGTCAAAACCGGTCGTCCAAAGATGAAGCTTTGGACGAGTGGAATTTCGCCATTCCTGGCCACGTGCAGATGAGCGAAAGACCATCAAACACAGACATAGGGCTCTCGCAACAGAAGTCTTCGGTTGTTGTAAAATATCTTCAGCATCTCCATCTACCTCGCTGTTAGGATCACATAGGAAGTAATAAAGCGTACTAGGATCATCATATGGAACACGGAGGAGGACCCGAGCAATCCCATTGGTCACATATGAGTACTCGAGCCCTTCCTGGATCATCACATGGTACTCCTGGACAATAGCCGAGCAGGCGAGGCGCTCTGCATTATACCTCAACTTCGCTTCCTTGTTCGTAGGCATTTTATTCGATTTGACCATATCCTTCCATAAGTCCATTGGTCGAAGCCCGATCCGAAGGGTTGATACGGGAAGCTTGTGAGGCGGCTTATACTCGACAGTGGTGAGGAGAGTTTCAGTGTTGCCGTCGACACGATGGATGCAGAACTGATCCGGTCTTGGGTTAGGTACACTTGACGGTTGGCTTGCATCCGCTTCAGTGGTATCGTTGTCATTCAGGGAATTAGTATGGTGGCTGAACTGGATGCCATCCCCAAGGCAGAGCTCGTCGCGAGCAGCGGGTAGTTTGCACAGCTCAGAAACTATATCGTGGACATGTTCTTCCACGGCGAATCGCTCATAGGCTTCGAGTTCTTGCTCACAGCTTATAGGCTTACGACAAAGTCGTTGGCCTAACCCTTGTAACTGATGCAAGGATGAGAACAAACGTGGCGCCCCCCCTGGTGTCAACTGAAGGTAGCTATAGACGGACCTGTAGAGCTCCGACAGTTGTTGTGGGCAGTCGGTCCAGTGCTCCAACCGTGTTGGGCAATATTTCCCGGTGGGAAGGGGTAATTTCCCTGTGGTCGAACGAGATGGTGTGTCGGCTCTCAGCGGTCGACAGAGCAGGTTGTGGGAATGGGACAAAAACTCCACGAAGTTGGTCGGTCGGGTGTCCGCTTCAGCTTGTTCCCGTTTCTCTCTCTCCTGTCTGCCCTCATGTTCTGCCTGCTTCCGTTTCTCTTTCTCCTGTCTGCCCTCATCTTCTGCCTGCTTCCGTTTCTCTTTCTCCTGTCTGCCCTCATCTTCTGCCTGCTTCCGCCTCTCCTGTTCCTGCAGATAAAGAGATTTGTAATCTGGAGAGCTGTTGGCGGCCATTGACTTGGTCAGAAAGCGACTTGGTTAGAAAGTGTTGTATAGGGTATTCGCCCCAAACCCCATATGTAGATAGCTCACGGCCTTTTAGCTTCTCCCTTCTCTCTCTTTATCTCCCCGCAGTGAACTCAGTCGGTTCCCTTCCGCTTTCGCTTGTCGTCCAGTCTCAATAGAAAGGGATGCAATGGCTGGAGACAATCGCGGCAGGTCCCAGCGGACGATCAGCAGGCTTACGTCAGCTGGCCACGGCTCACGGGGTATTTTCCGGGGAAATGACGTATGTTTGTCCTCCGTTTGGTATCTTCAGCGGGGAAGGGCTATAGGAACAGAATACTGCTGGAGTAGTGTCTGTACTGGTTAGAAGAGAGAGAGAGAGAGAGAGAGAGAGAGAGAGCTAAGCTGGCCAATTTCCAAGCATCGATGCAGTGCTCTAGCATGGGTTAAGAAGACGTTTAGTTACGCAATAAAATTTGTATATACTGGATCTACAATGTAACGAGGGACCGATTCAGCGGAGTTGAAATAAAAACTGCGTTTTGTTCTTAACTTAATGCCCCGGCACACATATGTGCTCAATTTTTGCTGCAGATTCCCGAGTAACAATAGCGATCAAGCAGTTTAGAGTTGATGCAAGTGATAAGTGCCATGTTTAATTCAGATGAATTGTCTCAGAATAGGAATATTTTTTTGTCAAGAGCAAGGTAAAGATAGAAGTCAATTGAGCAACGCTCTTGGCGTAGCTCCATCTCAAAGATCCACCTAGCTCTTCATCTCCTGAACGCCCCCTTATTTCGTTTTGTAAATCCACCAGGCAGACAGTGGCTGAATCGTGTCAAGCAAGCATCGATCTTCGTGGGAGGGAGAAGTCAAATTCCGTAGCGCATTCTCGGCTTCGCCAGAGGGTTGTCTACTCGACGCAGTGGCTTTGATACCGACTGACCCACCCACCATGATCGTGTTAGGCTTCTCTTCTAGACCACGCCTAAGATTGATAGGCACGGTGGAGTAGCCACGGGGGATGCTTTTTAAGTCGACTTCGCCACATAGAGCCTCCAGAAGATCTTCCTCCTCGGCTCTTAGCTGCAAATCTCCAGTCATATGATTCGGGATACCGCGAGGCAATCTCCCTTTTTCGTCCCAGAAACAGAAAACGGTGATCCATCCCGTCAACTGTGTTGCCCAACTTATGCTTTTTAAGTCGACTTCGCCACATAGAGCCTCCAGAAGATCTTCCTCCTCGGCTCTTAGCTGCAAATCTCCAGTCATATGATTCGGGATACCGCGAGGCAATCTCCCTTTTTCGTCCCAGAAACAGAAAACGGTGATCCATCCCGTCAACTGTGTTGCCCAACTTCCGTCACCGCGACCATGAACACATCTGGCCCAAAGTCTCTGTACCTCGGAGGACTTGGGTTCCTCAAAGGAGGTAATCAAACGATCTAAGACGGGTTGAAGAATATTTGAAAACTTTGCCACCTCATCTCCAGCCCAAGGGATTGCTTCAACCTTTGTGAAGAGGTTCACCCAATCCTCCCTCTCCCCGAGAAGTGTAACGGAAGGAATACCACAGGTGCGGCTGACGGCGTAATCGCAATACTTTTGCATGTTTCCCATCGTCAACAAAGATCCCACCATTTTGTCGGAGTGGGTAGCGGAGGCGAAGGGCGGCTTATACCATTCCTCTAGATCTTCGCCCCAGCTGTCTGGCAGGGCGTGTTTAAATTGATCAGTCATGAGCGACGTCATTTCCCCACAGTCAAAACTCTTCCTTCTTCCAACGGTCACACTCACTACTTTCTTCTTCTCGTGAGGAATTTTCTCACGAGGAGATTGCAGATCAGACTCGTTGTCACGGATATTGAACATGCCTATTTGGCTGAGGATGGCAAACCAGACATCCTGTGGTCGGAGGATCAAGTTGTGACGATGGTTGTAGGCCTCGAGGACAGCACAGACAAATCCATTGGGCGACAAAGAGATGTGCGAAGCGTCAAAGGAGGCTTTAGTCAAAGAGCTCTCAAGCAGGCTTTCGGGATCCATGTCCCCGTCCTTGAAGATGGACTTCAACCCAGAAACCCGGTCCCCCCTCCATCTGGATGGTGCATAATCTGTGACTCGTATGGTGACGGGCATCTTGTTGGCTGTGTTGGAGATATGGTGAGAGCGGCAAGGTTTGAAAGTGGAGTTCTTGAGCTGAAAGATAAATGCCGAGGCGTCGTGAAGTGAAAGAAGCGAAAGAGTGAAGGTGTGGAAGAGTGAAGGTAAGGTAAGGAAGCTGATATTTAGGAAGAAAACGAGAAAGGAAATAGCCGGCAGTGGAAGAAGTCTCAAGTCTCAATTGAGCAGTACTCTTGATCAACTGAGATACATTGCAATGTCAAGTCTTGACCTGCCTGAGATACTCCCGAGGTCAAGTACTTCATTGAATAATGCATTTGCATAAAACCCCCAAACTAAACTCCCTCCTCTTTATCTCCAGATTCTACTTTACTATGTCAGATTTCCCTTGACAGTCTCCAACCTAGCCTGAAATCGGGCATTCACTGATGTTGTCCTGCCATTCCGTCAAGGCATATGCAGGGATCAATGTGTTCGTAGTCAAGTCCGGAAGGTAAAGACGACTATCATCCTCCGTATAATTCTTCGACGGGCCCTCCAAGTTCAAAGCATTAGCAATCCGAGAAGCAAGGAAGTCAGAGAAGATCACATCCACTGTATCAGGCTGACCATCCTCCGGGAAACCAGCGGTAGCTTGGAAATGTCCTGGTAGATCATACTCCGGGATTTCCGAATGAGGAGTATCGTCACCATCACCACCGAGATCATCGCATGTTGTATATCCTTGTGTCAGGGCATCTTCGTCAAGGACACGACGGAAAAGGGTTTTCGGCTTGAGAAGCTCCGTCCCATTGTGTGGGGAGGGATTGTCGCACTCGTCATAGCCCAGCATTTGGCTCGAGATTGTGTCCACAGTCATTGTTGATCGCTTGGTAGTTGATTTGGGCTTGTTCAGGGTCTCAAGTACCTTTGATGCCAGCGAGTATGGAACGTCGGGGAAGTAATTGAAGGCATTGTGGTATGGGCAAACGATATAGGAATCATCAAGGGTGAACGGGCCCTGGACTAGGTCGTAGCGGACAACTCCCCTGTTGACGATGACCATCCGCGAATTTGCGGAGCGATCTGGGTTCACCACCTTTGCCGATGCGGCTGTTTCGACAAGGGTGTAGATATTTCCCGGGTCGCCAGCTGGCTTGCATGAGATGCAGTATGTCTGGGGTGCGCATCCGTACACATAAGTGAGATTGAGATCGTTGCGGCTGTCTTCAATCCCCTTGGTCACAGCAAGTCCTTCAGATGAATCAAGAATATTCTGTGATCCAGCTGCGTGGTAGGCGAATGTGAGCCGGTTCCAGTCCAAGTATCGCCGGGTCAATTGCATGTCGAAATTCTTGGTTTTGCTGCAAGATTCGTCTGCTGTTCCTCGCTTGTCGATCTGGGAATCTTGAGATTGAGCGTTCGCAGTCTTATTGGCGGGTTGAGATTTGATGCCATCCAAAGAAATCCAGCCCACTGTATCGCAATACTTTCCAGACTCTATGGCCGAGGACATAGGATCAAAGATACGGAAATCGCGACGATGTGTGTGGCCTCCAAAACCCTGAACAGGAATCTCAGGTCGCAGTCCACGGAGGGTCTCCATTATAAGAGGAAAGGTGCTTTCACTTTTGGGGATACCAGATTTCACTGGGTTGTGTCCAATCAGCACGAAGAGATCAATGTCCTGACGATTGACTGCTTCCTTGAACCAATCTTCTTGTATCATCTCGCTGGCTGGCTGGATCCTCGTCATGTCTTTGTTGTTGTTTGTTCCATCGAGGATGACACCAAATGCCATGATTCGGAGGCCCTGTTTTGTCGTGAAGTGTCGGAATCTGCCGCCCATCGCCACCCATTCCTTCTCATCTGGTTCACTCTCCTGGCAGTTTTTGCAAATATCGATGTTGCTTGTCAGATACCTGTCACCGTAAACAGCAGTGAAATCGGTGAATGTATTGTATGCAACGTCCACTGCGCCCAATTCATGATTTCCGGGGGTCAAAAGGTCATAGTCGATATTTTGAAAGATGGGATTCGTGACCTTGCCATTGGGGTCGGTCGCATCGCTGAGGCCATTTCCATCATGCAAATCGCCTGCCGTCAAATTTCCGTCAACATCGATCAAAACGCAAGTTAAAGAGAAGACAAACCTGTGTCGATCAGAAGCAGATCCACGCTTTTGTTCGCGGCCTGATCTTTCATTTGCTTTGCAAAAGACACAAAGTCGCCCCAATCCGCACCATAATTGCGTTCCTTGACATGGCCTTCCAGCCATCCGTGGCTGTCGCTCGTGTGGATGAAATTGATCTCGCCCCAAGTTAAAGGTCCTCTTGGCTGTGTCACGGCATCCTCGGCCTCAGGCTGCATGCGACGAGTGAATCTAGGATAGGCCGACTTTTCTCCTTCCTCACAAGAATCACACGCAAAAGCAAGAGGCACGAGTGCCAGCGCAACGTACGGGGAGAGTACCACCATGATCGCGGGCACTTCAACTAGTGATAGAGCTTAATGAAGTGCTAGCCTAGTATGAACAGGCCGGGCGCCTTTAATTAAGAGTTTGGATGTTTTGAGTGTCAATTCTATTGCCTAGCTGGGCTATCGAGGCGTTGATTCGCATGTTACACAACACGGCAGACATGCAAGGGATGCCTTCTGTATAATGCAATATTGTACATTCGTACAACGTCAGGATCCATACTCAATTTCGCATTGGAATGTAGTTCGTCTTTCTCTTCCAGCCTTATGAATTTCTGAAGTTTCTAGTCCAGGGGTGCGTCCTTAGCTCAGGGGCCGTCTGCGCCCCAGCCTGTAAAGACAATTCGACCATTTAAGTACTCCGTATCATGGGTACAACACTAAGCAGAAAGACAGATAACTCTGGAGATGGAGAAGGGAGTATTTATTGATTGGAAACCTGGTTGTTTCTTTTAATTTCTATGCCTGCCTGAGGAATAAGGCTTCTATAGTAGCCCGCACTTGAGCACCTAGGCAGTGGGCTATGTACTCAAGTATGGGCCGGGCCGTCGAGGCCCGGGCGGCTCTGCTCCGGGGCTGAAGCACAGGCCCCAAGCCGAACCCATTTGGGTGCGCTGTGGCCCCGGGGGCTCAGAGGACTTTCTTTCGGTCCACTATTTGTCACTTCAGAACTTTGAGGCATCCACGGGTGCTCAAGTACTTCTCAAGTTCAAAGTTGGAGAATTACTTAAGTGAATGCTGGACACTGCTTACCCAGGTGACAATATATATCAGGCAGTCCCACCCACTTAATTTTACACAAAGGGAAAGTTTGTGTGGAAGTCACCTAGAAATACAGTAAAAGGTAGTTTCGACAATTTGGATGATGGCTGAAACAGATAACCTCCCTCGCATTCTTTGCCTCCATGGTAAGCTATTACTCTAACCACACAATACTACAGACCAGCTAATCAACTCATAACACTAGGTGTTGGATCAAACGCAGACATCTTACTCCTCCAAACACGAGCTTTGCGCGAAAAGCTCTCCTCATCATTCCGTTTCGTTTTCGCAAATGGACCCTTCTTTTCCGAAGCTGGCCCTGGAGTACTCCCTGCATACGCAGGTGCAGATCCATATCGAAGATGGCTTCGTTGGATTGAATCACATCGGGTACTGAAGCCGAAATTTCAAGTTGAAGCCATTCGAAGATGTCTTGAAGATGCAATGGCTCAAGATGATGAATCCGGAGGTTGTGGGCCGTGGATTGGCCTGCTGGGTTTCAGCCAGGGTGCGAGACTGAGTGCCTCCATTTTATTCGAGTCTCAGAGACGCCAGGAAGCAAAAGAAAAGGGTGTACCTATTACAGGATATGAGGGGACTTCGGAATCTACGCTTTGGAGTCAGAATTGGCAGTTCGCTGCTTTGTTTGCCGCTCCTGCGCCGCTTGTCGCATTATCGCCGGAAACGGGCAATCTGCCATTGCAGAATCCGACTGAACTTGGGGCCTCTCTGGAGGATTTGGAAAAAGCTCTGAAGGATATGGAAAAGGTCAATCCTTATGGAGAATTATCAATTGAGAGACCGACACTTCATGTGATAGGAGTTGAAGATGAATGGGCTCCGTCGCAAAGGAAGCTTTACGATACGTATTGTTCAGCCGACGCAAGATTTTTGCTTGAGTGGGAAGGTGATCACCGAATACCCATTCAGACGTCTGAGAATGATCAGATATGCGCAAGGATTTTAGAAATGGCGGGCAAATAAGGATGACTGCCTTTGACTATAGCACCCGCCAATCAAGAGTGACTTTTCCATTTATCTTAGACCATGGCATGGAAAGAAGCCAGTTTGCACATTTCATAGCATAAGCAAGCCACCTGTAGCACTGATAGATTGCCCCGTTATCCACTGACTTTGTGGACTCGCAAGGAGCGTGACGACGCGCGCGATCTCGTCTGCGGACGCGACCCGTCCTTCCATTGGCGTTATAGATGCAACTTCTCGATGATAGTTGGCGGATTCCTCGTCTTCCGTCAGGCTTTTCAGCATATCCGTATCTGTCAAACCAGGCAGAACCGAGTTAACACTATGACCGCTGGGGCCGATAGCGGCAGCCAGGGATCGTGTGAAGGCCTCCAATCCAGCCTTGGATGCAGTGTAGACACCATACAAGGGCCCACCGCTACGCGAGACGATGGAGCTGATGTTGATGATTCGCCCCGGGCGACGAAGATGGGGTACGACGGCTTGCGAAAGAAAGAAGGGCCCTCGCAAGTTCACATTGATGCTTTGGTCGAAGTCTTGAGGAGTTGTTTCGAGGAATGGCTTTCTCACACTTGTGCCGGCATTGTTGACCAGGATATCAATGCTCGGGCCAAATGCTGCTAGTGTTTGATCAACGATGATGCGAGGCGCGTCGATATGCCCGATGTCGACTTGTATTTTGATTGCACTTGCCCCGTTCCGAAGACTCTCGATCTGGGAGACAATTTCTGCTGCAGCTGGCTCACTTGTATTGGATACAAATGTAATTGCTATCTGCGTTGGTTGTTAGTGTGTGCATGTTGTATCGTAAGGTTGGCATCCCTTGGCGCCCTGCTTGGCGAGATCCAGCGCGATCGCGGCCCCAATGCCCCGCGATGCACCGGTGACAATAGCAACTTTTCCCTCCAGAGCGTTCATTCTTGAGCTCGCCGTGAACACTGTATCAGAAAACCAGCGCGACTACTGTCTTTACATACCTGGAGAGAGCCATTGAACGTGGGGCGATCTTGGCTCTAATTAAAGAACAGCTCCTGCGAGCTGATCCACGGCGTTTGGATATCTCCAGCGCATCTATTGCGCAAGTCTCTATGAATAACTCAAATTGCCGGAATTCCAAGCTCTGCAGTCTCGAGGGCTGGGGTTTATGGTCTGAAAGGTGGAATTGAAAGTATATGCAACTAATAAGTATGTTCGAGGCTGATGTTGATAAAATATACACGCACGTCAACTAAACTCCAGCGGCGTCTCTCTTAGCCATGACACTTTCTACAATCTTTTCGAGTGTGTCGAGTTTGGCGTATTCCTGCACCTTGAACTTGACATGGAAGATTCGCCCAATCCATGAGTAGACTTCCATGGCTGTCAAGCTGTCGAGGGCGAGTTCGACAATTGTTTGGTTGTCTGTAATGTCTGACACGGAAATAAGTTGCAATTCAGCCACTTTGTTTCGGAGAGCATTCAAGAGCAAGTTGGAAGCTTCAGCTTTGTTGTCTGTCTGCTCAAGCACACGCGACAGAGAATTTTCGCTTGAAATGTGGGCCGATCTTGGATTCGCTTCTTGATCTTTGGCATGGCGAGTCACAAGACTGGAGAATCGTGGGTCCCTGGCATAGGATGGAAGTTTGCGCGCAGCGCCGAACCCTGCACCAGTGATAGAGAATCCATCGCAGGATTTAGCGGTCACTCCAGACACCGCAGCAGAGAGAAGAGCGAGAACGTCTTGGGTGGTGAGAATTTCTCCTTCGTAATCGTCAATATACTTCAGTTTTTGAAGCTTTTCCGCATTCTCAGCCATGTACCCAGCGTCCACTACTGCGGTTAGAGCAAGGGCGGTAGCGGGAAGGCCTTGCTGAACGCGGTATCTTGCAAATGAGTCCAAGAAAGTATTAGCAGCTGCATATGATGAGTGCCCAGGTGTACCGACAACGCCGGCAACGGAAGAAATCAGCACAAAGAAATCCAGAGGTGCATCAGCGAGGGCATTATGAAGGTTCCAAGTGCCATGAACCTTCGGCCGAATGACAGTGTTGAAATCGTTGTGAGATACTGAGCTGAAAACACCACCCTTTTGATTTCATCAGATCTTACATGGCTCAATAATGAGAAAATGACCTAGTTGAACATACCTTGAAGACCATGGCGGCGTTGATAACTCCTTTGATGGCGCCCTTTTCGGCAGCACACTGCCGAACCGTTTGCTGCAACTGTTCTTTGTCGGTAACATCGCAAGGCAACAAAAAGATCTCGGCTCCCAACTTGGAAACACTTTCTGCGAGGGCGTGCACCTCAGAGCTCATGGAGGTACTTCGCGACAGTAAGCCGATCTTTCTGGCACCGTTATCAACCATCCATTTGGCAATGACACGGCCCAGGCCACCTCCACCACCGACGAGTAGATAGACAGCCTCAGAGTCGAGGTTGGGCGAGGCAGGTCGCGCGGGCATAATCTAAGTAGAAGTCAGTGGGATGGAATTTCGGAAATGAGAATGATCAGTGGGTACCTTTGCTACCTCCCCTTTGACCGGCACAAGAACCGTTCTGAGTTCATCGCTAGAGGAGACAGTAGAGATAATCTGAGGCAATTGATCTAACCGAATGCTTTGAGCCGGGGTGGGGGCACCGAAAGTCCCTAGATCAAAGAAGCTCGCAACAGAATCCAGGACGGCGGCAATGCGGGCCGGCTGAGAGTCAGCAACATCAAACAGAGGAGCGCTAGCAACGCTGCAACCAACATTGGAGTTGCGCGCCGAGTCTCTAACCAGGCTTCCAAATTGGATGAAGCGCCCCAGGGGCCCCAAGATCCGAGATGTAGATAAAATGTTTGCAGGGCGGGGAATGGGATCAAGTACTACCTCGACTTGTGGTAAGTCGTCAAGATGCTCAACAATGTAGTCGGCTGTAGGGCGAAGTGCCAAAAGTGTCTCACGAGCAGAATGCGAGTCAACAACAGCGTAGACGCAAGCACCCGCTGCCTTCGCGACTTGGACCACCGCTTGACCCCCGGCAGATGCGGCCGCAAGGACAACAATTCTATCACCCTCGCGAATTCGAGCGACTTCGGCGACAGCGAGTTGCGCAGCTCCGAACGTAGTTGCCAAAGCTGCAGATTCTCGGAGTGTCATTGACGCGGGCATCAGAGCGAAATTTGATTGATGTGAGCGAGCGAACGTCCCGAATGCACCTTGACCATTCGCCAGCCCGAAGACCTTGTCACCAACCTGCATGCGTGTCACCTTTGCGCCACAGCCAACTACCGTACCACTGCACTCGCGCCCTTGAAGAGCTTTGAAATCTTCAGCCCCAAGCCCAATTGCTGCGACTTGGATTTCCACCTCTTCATCGTCCAGGGGCGAGACAGAGTCTACCCGATGAAGATACAAGGAATCGACCAAACCAGGACGTTGTAATCCAAAGCTGAGGCGTGATTCGGGGTCAAACGCCTCATCCTGGGGGGACAAAATGCCGGTGGCAGCATGTGCATTTGCATCAAGGTGATCGTCGCGTATGATACGCGAGACAAGGAGCTGAGAATCGCTCTCAGTGAACTCCATCTCTGCTTGAGAATCGCTCTTCTTTGCCGCCTTTGCCGTATGTCCAGCCACGCGTTCCACTAGCTTTGCCTGTGCTGTGGAATCAATGGTCGTATGTGGATCAAGGTCTAGGGTCGCAACGGCAGCCTGCATCTCGCTGCGGATCGTCCTCAGCAACCCAGCCGCCATTCCCGCAGTCGGGTTTGTTGTGTGATGGAAGGCGCCACGGGTTACCCAAACAACAGCATCACAGTTGGTGAGTATATTTTTGAGATTTTCAAACGTGGCTTCGTCCACATTTCCCAACAAGCCTTCGCCGATATCGCATATCACGCAGAACTTGGCTTCAGTGGGCAGTGGCTGAGAGATAGACAAGACAGGAGTGCCCCAGATCTTTCCTAAAACGTTGGCCAAGCCATCATTCTCTTCCGACCCCTGCACGACATGCCATTTGGTTGCGTCTGCTGCCAATTGACCAGCAATCTGCCAATCCATCTTGTAGCATCCGTAGTGCGCATCGGGCCAGCGCGGGGGAAGGCCTCTGTCGACATCGAAACCGAGACCCCGAACCTGAACCGTGTCTTTCAGAGAGCCCTTCAATCCAGCGTTGATAGCGTATTTGCCGCCAAACTTTTGTGGAGGCTGCTCTGAGTGGGCCACAGCGTGTAAGACGAGGCCCGGCTCGCGAGGAATCTCTGCCCCAAGCACAACCTCTGCAACTGTGCTAGGAACCCAGACGTTGCTTGAAGCTCCAATGGGAGCAAACGCTGGATCCAGGAAAGGAATGTAACTCCCGCACTGCAGGATGCCGTCCAATGTTGTTGGGTGGATGGTATAGCCAGTCTCGTACTGGTGAGGCATCCCAGCCTCAGTGTCAGAGACAACTACCTCTGCTGTGGTTTTTCCACTTCCATATCGGAGGTTGTACACATTACGGAATGTGCCAGTACGGCGTGGACCTGTCTTTGCTGAGCCTTGATAAAGCAGTGGGCTTCCGACGTGGGCGGGACATTCGGCGCGCGCTTCGCCCCACCGCGTCGGTCTCGTCTCCGCGTCTTTGGCATGGCACTTGACGAGTGCGCGACAGTGCAGATTCCACCTCTGCTGCTCTCCATCCCAGGCCAATAATTTGAACTCATCAAAGTCGCTTGTTTCAAGTGGTCGGAGCTTAATGGAAAGATCGACGCGCACCCCTTCTTGAAGAATCAGGTCCTGCTCCACGCGTACATCGCGTACGGTGAACCCTGTAACGGTGCTTTTTCCCCTGATCATGCTACGTTGTTTGCTAGCCTCCACCGCAGCGCATATATAACCAGCGAGTGGAAAGGTGATCGAGGACCCAACCCGGTGGTCGCGAAGCCACGGCATATCGTCGATGTCGAAGTTGTTAGACCAGGACATTTCAACACCCTCAGAGTGACTGGTGGCATGTCCCAGCAGATCATGTCGAGGGAATGGCCGGTTCAGTCTGTCATCTCGAAGTCGGGACTCAACCCAGTAGCGGCTGCGTGTCCACGGGTATGGCTTCAACCCGTCAACCAGGCGTGGGGACGATCCATTGGCTTCAATGTGTCCGAAGTTAACTTGATGCATGTCGAGCCCTTGACCCAGCCCAAATAGGGAACCGGCAAGCCTAAGCATGGCAGTACGGGCGTTTTCACCGTGGTGAAGTGATGGAAGGGCCTCCATTGAGGCTGGTGCTTGCTTCCCAAGCGCTTTCAGGATGCTTTTCATGGCCCAGGTCAACGTCGGGTTAGGACCGATCTCGACCACCACTTCTGGTGGAGACTTGCTTTTGAAAAGCGCATTCACGGCGGATGTGAATCGCACCCGGAATTTGGCACTACTTGCCCAATAGGAGGGCTTCTTGACCGCAATGGGGTCGACTTTCCTTCCAGCCATGGCTGAAAAGAACTCAACTTTGTTGGTTTCAGTCGTCACGAAAGTGTCTTCGGTGCATATGTCCTCTTCATATTGGTCAATGAATGGCTCAAGGAATGGCGAATGATATGGGAAGTCAACCGCAAGCCGCCTGTGGGGTATCCCATCCTCCTCAAGCAACGTCTCCAACTCATCCAATGCTGCGCTTTCCCCTGATACCGTGAGTGACTTAGGGGAATTCTCGCACGCAACGACCACTGTTCCGGAAATGACGATGTCCAACAGAGGAGCAACGTCTTCCATGCCGGCACTGACAGCCATCATGCCGCCTTTGAAATCTGGCTGGACAGTCTTGATCCTGATGGCCATCTGACCTCGTGCGTAAGCAATACGCATAGCACCAGGTAGCGAGAGAATGCCTCCAGCATAAGCAGCGGCAACCTCACCACTGGAATGGCCAACAACTGCAGCGGGTTCTACTCCCCATGACCGTAGAAGGTCCACCAGGGCAATTTGGACTGCCGTCGACGCAGCCTGGCTTACATCGGCGTCATTGATACGCGAAGTGGCCTCGGATGCATACAGTTCCTCCTTCAGGGAAAATGTGGCACCAAATGATTGAACACAAGACGAGGATCTTTCGAGTGACTGGGCGAAGACTGGATATTGCAGCAGTTCACGTCCCATGCCAAATCCTTGAGCACCCTGTCCTGTGAATGCGAAAGCAATTCTGGGCGGGCGAATAGCACGTCGCTGTACGACTCGCGGTGCAGCCGTACTCAGAGCCAGATCATCCAGTTCTGTCGCAACGAGAGCTGAGCGCCAGCTGAGATTCGATCGGCGCTGGCCTAGTGTATAAGCTAAATCGCCCATCTGGATGTTGGCCGCTTCATCGTCTTCAAGGAATCCAACTAATCTTTCTCTGGCCCGCGCGAGAGCCTGCTCATCATTGGCAGAGAGAACAAACAGGTAGGCCTCATCTGTCGCAGCATCACTCGGGCTCGGTGGAGTATCCGATTCCGGAGCCATTTTGATAATGCAATGGGCATTGGACCCGCCAAACCCGTAGTTGTTGATGGCGACGTATGATTTTCCTTTTGGCCAGGATTGGGTGCTGGTTGGTACCTGACTGTTATGAGTACTCGAGTTCGTCCTCACCATCTATCTGATCTTCAGACTTACCGCCATGTTCAACTTGCGCAGCTCTGAATTCATTTTTTCATCTTTGAAATTGGGATTGGGTACGACTTGATTGTTTTTCAACATCAAGGCAGCCTTTATCAGGGATGGAAAGCCACTCGCTGACTCCAAATGTCCCACGTTTGCCTTGACTGAGCCCAATAACAGCGGCTCTTCGGCCGTTCGAGCATCGCTCGAGAAAACCTCGTGAATTGCTGAAATCTCAATAGGATCACCTACCCGAGTTCCAGGCGCGTGCGCCTCGACAAATCCAAACTCATCAGGCCGGATATTCAACGACTGTTGCAATTCCTTCATCAATGTGGCTTGCATCACTGCATCCGGCATCGTGTAGCCATTGGTATTGCCATTATGATTAACTCCAATGTGCGACAATACACAATGAACACGGTCATTGTCACGCAGTGCCAAATCAAGCGGTTTCAATATAATACAAGCCGCACCTTCTCCACGCGCATAGCCCGAATCAGCCTCTGGATCAAGCGCACGCGTCTTGCCATCAGAGTCGAGCATCGTCAAGTTCGATAGCATGTTCCATCGCCAAGGCGAGAGATTCAATGCGCATCCAGATACGATGCACATTTCAGTTTCGCCGGAGCGTATGCTCTGCGCCGCTAACTGTAGTGCATAGAAGGCTGATGAACATGCCGTGTCAACACTGACACTCGGGCCACTCAGGTCAAATACGTTGGACACTACATTTGATAGCATGCAACTGTGGCCGAGAACTCCTACCTGTGCTGGCACGTCGCAGACGCTGTCTTTCAATTCGAGGGTATAGTCGGATGTATTCGATGATGAGAATACTCCCACTTTTTTGCCGGCAATGTTCTCTTTTGGGATTCCGGCATTTTCAAGTGCTTCATACACGCATTCGAGTAGAATGCGCCCTTGAGGATCCTAAAATTTATCAGCTCTGGCTATTTAAAAAGAATATGAAGAATGGTTGATCATACAAAAGCTGCAGCGTCTGTTGCATTCATCCTGAAAAACGGCGCATCAAAGTTGGCGACATCGTCATTGAGAAAATACCCATGACTGACGTGAATTGCATCCTTGCGTGCTTCATTCGGGTGATAGAATGCCTCCGAGTTAAATCTTTCACGGGGAAACTCCCTATATCCATCTTTGGAATTGGTTAAGAGTTCCCAGAAATCACCTAGCGATGCTACATCCCCTGGGAGTCGGCATGACATTCCCACGATGGCCAGCGGCCTCGGCCCTGGCGTTATATCAGATACAGTCATCGTCGTTGACCCGGAAAGGCCAGAAAGATGTTAATGGATCAAGGTTTGGAGTGATGATTTTGCTCGCGGCAAACACTTTCGAAGGGTCTTATACTCTCGAATTGATCTTGCCTCACATGCGACGATCTCGAGCACTATTAGGCTGTGCGCTTGTGAAACTCACAATAATGACAAGGGGCAAATGATCCAGTAATATGTTCAGACCGGAGGCGACTCCTGGGCCTGGACGTACAATCTTGATTTGTGCACTTGGCAATTGTCGTAGATCCTCTGGGTATCCAAAGAGGCTTTGATAAAATAGATATCTATCTGATATTTACCACTTGGACTCCCTCAAAACAAATTTAATGCTGGCCCTTTATTCCAACATTCCATAGCCATATGTTCGAGCCCCACATCAGCTCTTCAGAGCTGGTTGTAGCGCAACGGTGACTCGACTAACAGTCATAGATTTACCACTTTAGATCGATCGTTTCAAACTCCAAGCGATGGTTGTTGATTAATTGAGTTTCCGAGTATTTGCAGCTATCCATTTTGTTTCATCTTCATGCAGTACTATCTTCTTGCCGGTCGGGTCTTGATATACCAGGTTCCAAAACTAATGTCCTTGATATCAGACTTTTAGTCACCTCATTATTTAAAGACTCACAGTTTGTAATCAAGTGAGGTATGGTTCTTGGACGTTACATGGTGCAGGGCTGTCCATTGTCTCTTCGTTTGCATCTTGGTTCATTGGCCGTTATCAACTCGTTTCGCACCAAATTATGCATCCACAAGCATACTCAAATGCTTGATACTGCCAGATATTAGTAGTCATATATACTATTTTCATCATTGAATCTGGTGATAGATATTTGAGTGTTGTGAAAACTTATTTCGCTTGCTTTTAGTCTACTCAAAAGTCGTAAAGAGCCCTTTTCCATGTCGCGGGAATAATGTGCCCTGTCGCAAAGGCCGCAAATGTCTGCTGTAAGCCACCCTAACTTTAGAAATCACGAGGGTTCAAATGGTTTGACAATGTCTGCCTCCATCTTCTCTGTATGAAGGCTCTGATACTCTGATACAATCTTGTATTGTTTTTCTTTCCTCCCTTTTTACATCTGTTGATCCAAACAAACTGGGTCGAAAAACAAGGGAGCACACCACAAATGGACCAAAATTCTCCCTGGCATGAGCCATCAGACTACAAAAGTCGCCCTATAGCAGTAGTTGGGGCAGGAGTGCTGGGCCGTCGCATTGGTAAGTCTCAACCTCACAGTCAAGATGCTGATAATGCTAACCAAAAAGCAACATGTTGGGCCTGTGCTGGGTACAATGTCCACGTCTGGGACCCCAACTCCAAGCAATGCTCCGAGGCGGTTGATTACTTCCACGAGAACTTGACAATTTATCAACAATATTCGTCCACTAAGCCCGGCCAAGTCAGTACAGCCGAGGACCTCAAGAATGCCACTTCCAATGCATGGCTAGTGGTCGAGTGCGCACCTGAAAACTTGGAGATAAAGCAAAACGTGTTTTCAGATCTCGAAGAAGTGTGTCCACCAGATTGCATCCTGGCAACAAATTCCTCGTCTTATAAATCGTCCGCTATATCTCTGAAAATGAGTGGTAGAACCAGAAGTCGGGTCTTGAACACACACTATTTCATGCCCCCTCATGTCCGCATCGTTGAGCTTATGACCAGTGGAAGCACGGACTCCAATATCTTTCATTTCCTGCAATGCCGCATGCAAGAAGCCCAAATGAGAGTTTACACTGCAAATAAAGAGTCAACCGGTTTTATACACAACAGGGTATGGGCTGCTATCAAGCGAGAGCTCCTAATGGTCGTGTCAGAGGGAGTCGCAGATCCAAAGACCGCTGATGATATCTTTTTCGAGGCGATTGTCAAGCCAGGTACCAGGCCGTTTGTGGCAATGGACTGTAGGGAAGATCTTTCTTATCCCTTTTTCTGGTTTATTTTTGCTTGGAATCACACTGACAACGATAGTGGTTGGGCTTGACACGGTAGCCAGCATTGAGCGTAATTTCGCCAATGAAAGAGGTCTTCCAATGTCGGGGACGGTCGAATTTTTGGAAAAAGAATATATTGAGAAAGGAAAACTCGGCTTACACAGTGAACAAGGCGGGTTTTATCCCGACAGAGCAAGAGCAACTGGACCGATGTTGTTTGTTCTGGACAACGGTTTATCAGGCGAAGTCGATACCTTGCAGATGGGAAATGTCCTGGAATATACCGCGGGTGGCCAGCACGTCCGGACGATATTCGACAAACAGTATCTCCCGGATGGGATTGTCGTGCACAAAGAGTTGAAGCGAATATTCTGGACATGCATGGGATATCCCGGGCAAGCTGACGGTATGATATACTCGGCTAATTTGGATGGAAGCGACGTCAACGCACTCATAACCAAGGGGAGCATCAACACCCCAAAGCAAATCACACTTGACTCCGTGGCTGAGAAATTGTACTTTGCAGACCGCGAGGGTCTCTGTATCTGGCGCTGCAGCTTGGACGGCAGTAGCCTTGAAAAGGTCATTCTAGCCGGCAATGCTTTGGATGAGAATGAATCCAAAGACGCGCAGAAGTTCATCGTTGGAGTTGCCTTATCGCATAACTTGAAAAAAATATTCTGGACGCAGAAGGGTGGACCCAAAGGCTGGCAAGGACGCATATTCAGCGCAAATATGGAAATCCCACTCGGCGAGACCGTCGAGACCAGATCGGACAAAGTCTGTTTGCTTAATAGTCTCGCTGAGCCCATTGATCTTGCGTTCCATGAAGGACTGAAGGCGCTATATTGGACCGACAGGGGAGAGATGCCTTTTGGAAATACGCTCAACCGTCTTCTGTTTGGGGATAACGGACATCCTCTGGACATCGATCACACACCTTTACTCAAATACCAGATTTTAGCACGAAAGTTTCACGAGGCGATTGGTCTGGCCATCGACGAAAGGAATCAACACATATATGTGGCGGATTTGGGCGGCTCAATCTGCAGGTTAAATCTTGATGGCGGTGATAAAACACGGTTGCTGTTTGAGGAAAGACGAGCCTTCACGGGGATTGCCTTATTCTAAATTTCCAGTTCAATATTTGCAAGACATCTTCCACATGACACACCAATCGGATAACCTCTCCAGCGGCCTGGACCTATTCTCTATGATCTAACGCTGTGCTTGAGTAGTTCGCCTTTCCTTTGTCCAATATCAAATCTATATCATGAAGAGTGCTCTCACACAAGAAGTCCCTTCGTCTTATATCTAGGCCAATCTATTCCCCATAGCTTTTTCTCATGCTCCGCAGGTATTGGAGCCAGTGCTGTGACCGTTGATCATGGAGTTACCAACCCAGTGTGATCGGCGTCGGTCAGAACATTCAACCCCACATTCACGCTATCTGTATCCATGTTAAAAGGAAATTCGAATTCTAAGTCGTCTATCACATTTGGCAACTGAAGAAATGGGCTATCATCGCAATGCATCGTATCCAGACAGGCAGGGATGCTTGTGGCCCCGTCTGCATTTATCGTTGATATGTCGAATTCACCAAAGATATTCTGGCAATTCGTGAGAGGGCGTTTCCGAGACTCGCCAATCAGGTCATTTTCAAAGAACGGTATCTGGACATCTACACCAATGATCAGTGTGAATGATTCACAAAAAGAAGATAACCGAGAGAGTAAGCAGGGTTCCTTACTAGGCATGGCTTTTGGCGGTTTGATGCCTCGTTCGCTGAAAAGACAAGTCTCGCTCAGAGGTTCATATCCAATGGCTTTATTGATTGCATCGGTGCTTTGCTCCCGCTTCCGTTAGCACAAGCAAGAGAAACAAAAAAATGCTTAACTCACGATAAGTTCGGAAGATACTGCTGGATGATGCTTTGCACGCAAGTAGTTGAGCTCGAGTACGAGGGAAAGCATTCAAGCCTGGCATTTCTGCACATATGTCCCAATATACTCGACTTCTTCTCATTCCCGAGTCTATTGATCGTGCGGATAAGCTGATAATTCGAAGGCTCTAATACACAAAACGTGTTAGGTCAATACAACAATCGCATTTTCAAATCCCACCTACCGAATATAACGTGATACAGCGTCGCAGCTTGTTTAGGGCCACAAGTCTCTTGTATAGAGGCAACCATTCTGTTTATAAGTGTTGTCTCGTCACGCATCGTCTTAAGACCTCGAGAATGGCCGCTGAAACCAGCTTCCCGCATTTTCGCGTTCACCTATGGTCTTTCAGCAGATATTCGTTTCAAAAAGAAAACATATCTTGTTCAACATACCTCGCGAGCTGCACTCTTCCCTTGCTTGTCCGAGTATTTCTCCCATATCAAGAAAAAGCAGAGAGACAGGAACCGCAGGAAACGCCCATATTTGAGCTTCTGATTTGAACGTCGAGCAAAATTGATGCACATCTCCCACGCTCGAGAAATATTTTCGCCACGTGGAGATAATGGTTGACTTTTGATCTTTGTCAGTGCATGGTAGGAGGAGATCTCGTCGTCTGGTATGCTGGTGGAGCCGAGTCGATCCAAGAACGCATCCGCTGTCGCAGTCACGGCTTCGACGGAGGTGCTTGACTCGTCTTTTCGCTTTCTCTTTCGCGGTCGCGGGGTATCACAGTATAACCTTTCGGAAGATGTATCTCGGGAACTGGCTCTGGTGTGCGAACTTGAGCTCGAGGTTTCTTGCATGTCACTGCTTGCTTCGTCGATGAGTAAGTCGTGTGCTCGGATTTTAGGCTCGAAGATCTGTGCCTGGGCCACCAGGTATTCTATGTTGCGTCTTGATGTTTCGGTGCATTGATCGAGGGGTTGGGCGGCGGAGGGTCGGCGAAGCTCAGTCCTGTGCAGTGTATCTTGTCAGTTCTGTGAAAGTCTTTGAGGATATAGAATTTCAACACTACCAAAATCCCGGTGCCCTTATATTCCATTTGTGCCAAGGCACAGATCCTTTATAGATCTCCTCAGCCAAATCACTCATTGGTGAAGTTATGTCGAATTCTCGGGCTTCATTGCAGCAGGGTGCATATGTGCCCTCGGAAAAGTGAAAGGTTTGGCCTTGAAAGCCGCGCAAGGAAAATGGAATTATGGAGATTTGGACTGCAACATGATGGCAAGATCCGATCGGCAGCAGAAAGTGTAGGTAGACTGCATGCAGGGATAGGGGAACACGTTTAGTAAGGCAACACTTATGCACATCTTCAATATTGATCATGAAGATCGAGTGATCCACCTGGCTCTCTTGATTCAACATATCCACCTCTGTAGAATGCGCAAAGATTGTCGTTGACATAGCTGACTCGAGTTATGTATAACGTATAGTCGAATGTAGAGGACAGTAAACATTTCCAGCGACGCTAAGTCGTCGCATGAAGACACCCAATTGAGACATGAGATTCCCCACTCCAAGGGTACTATTATAGGATGCAGCCAGGGTAGATGTGACGAATTCTCAAAGATTTTGACCAATGAGATTCTCGGACCAGATCTTAGCTACTTATTTGTACTAGTATACATGGCGCATTTAATCCTGCCAATCCCTTGGAAGTCAGCAGCTTCGAATGCCTTAATATAATGCGTCGAAACATGACGCATGCCCAGATGTAAGCCCGCAACGCAACCTCGTATTGAGGCCCCCCGCATCAATTATACCGCAACAGGCACGTGGGGAAACGAAGATCCACATCGCATATGGGCGAGGAACCACTGTCGGACACACATACCCCTCCGACAGGCGAGGGCTTGCATTAGTCTGCAAGTCACGTTTCATTCAACGGCCAGGGCTTAATATGGGCACTAAGGTTTGCCCTAAGAGCCCCGACAAACTCACAAAGTGGTCCGATAATTTATCTGGGGATTTGGTATATGCGCATGGCCTGTCAGCCACATTCGAAGAGATTGAATCAATCACTCACTCAAAGCCATCTGGAATCCCAGCAAAGTCCTGTTGCTTCCAAGGGAATACACCCATGTGCTTACGGACCGGCCCGCATTTTGGCCCCCACCTTCCACGCATTATGTTTTACAGCATTGTATCCTCCATTCTCCCTTCTCACTGTGGACCAAGCATAATGATATCACCGGAAGTGGCTGACTGCTTCTTGGGAATGGCATGCTTTCCGGGGCTTTGGGCCCTGCCCTACGCCTCCATTCAGCCCTCATTCTAGACCACGGATGATCTTTCCCGATACCTGATACCCGTGCAGCTCCGTGTTGGCTATCAGATGATTGAGAAATGGGTGATTCAAATCTGTACAAAGTACTATGTAAGAGGTATGGTTAGCCTGGCCAAGTGGAAACCTCAATATGCGGCGCTCGGTTCCGCTCAACATCCATGGGTATACTTCAAGGGACATATTCGTCCTTTTGACAGCCATGGTTCGATCCTGTAGATTAAGAAGGTCTTCCGAGGTCCTGAAGGAGTTAATCATCAAACATCAGACGGAATGCCAAGCAAAATACTACGCAGAGGCGTTCTCAATACGAGCTGATCGTCAAGCTCACGGACGGAGGGCGCAAAGTTTCTTGGTGAATAATTATCCTTTATCCCAATTGGTCAATCTTGAGATCTCGGAGTACTGTTCTCGGGGGATTCCAAGGTTCAAGTGTAGATCAAACTCAACGATGGGCCTGTGGGAGATGCGATCAGAGATGTTGTCTAATCCCCCGCGAATCTGACTTTCGATACTTTGTCCACATGGATGTAAGATTGATTTGCAAACGAGAAAAGAGTGGCCAGGTCTGATGATGCTCCAATATGCCTGATGTCTGCCTAGTTGTTGATTTGCCTGGCTTAACACGCAGAAAACAGAGACCTGGATTACCATTACATAGACTATGCCGAAGTTCTTTGAAAAAAAGAAAGAGAAGAAAAAGAAAAAAAAAAAGAAGTGTCCGGTCCTGGATTCGAACCAGGGTCTCTCGAAAGTCAGGCCACCACACGGTTCAGAACCGGGATGGCTTAGAACCGCCCCCGCAGCGCCTTTTCCACTGGGCCAACCAGGCTTGTTATATCTATTACAAGTGGGTCCTGTCACATAACCTACATTTTACAGTCATTTTACAGTACAATGTATGGTTGAGTGTGGAATCAGGCAGAAATAAGGCACAAAATGGCTACGCTTCATAATATTGATCTACAAACGACATGCCATTACTACCCGAGATAGTGTAGAGCATGTGTTCAGAAAAGTAAAGGCTGCCTGCCAAGTGGTAAGTGCCCCGGTCTCACCTTGTGTTTCTAGAGAGCCCAGAAACCCAAGCTTTTCACAATGAAACATGTTCTAAAGTTTTTGCAGTGGTGTAATATGTTCCATTCAAGCGAACTATGCCAGTTCATAATCATACTGTACAAGCATCCATAGATCCCAGATATAAACTGCGATAACAACAAAGAGAGGTTCTTGAATGCTAGACAGTCTCCAAGAAATCCATGAAAAAGCCTCACCAAATCTTCTTGGCAATCATCTCGTATCGTTGTACATGGTCAACATTGAGTTCTTTATCCTTGCCTTTATCCTTATCTTCTTTCTCCTTGACCCTGCGCAAACCATCCGGATCATCCGCATATATCAACTTTCTCTTCTCCTCTCCGACCTCCACACAGCCCCACCCGCCAACACGCTGACTACCCTCGACATCAAAGTCGCGTGCGCGAGGTGCACCGTTTTGACCGGAGTGACGGGAGTGGGAGTCTCTTTCCTCGGTCTCCAATCCCTTCATTTTTCTGTAGCGGGAACGGGCGAAGGCGAGAAGGACCATGCCGAGTAGGAGTTTCAAGATGAGCAGAACGACGAATCCTGTTAAGAGGAGGACGACGGTGAAGATGTGGACGGATTGAGCGGGGGATGGGATCGCATTTTCCAACAATGTGCGGAAGAGGGCGCTGACATGTGCTGCTGACGCTGGGAGCAGGGTTGCGAATGTCAAGGGTGGGGCAGATGGTACGGGGACGGGGACGTAGTGATTGTGAATGGAGGCTAAAGAGGTAGCTTCCATTGCAGTCGAGGATGGGTGTTGCGGGACTAAAGCTGCCAGGAACATCTGATATGTTTGGACGGAAACTCTGAAGAAGAGACACGAGAGTGGAATCACAGGGAGACCGATGCGGCGGGTGAGGTTTTGTTCACCGAAAGCGTTGGTGTAGTAGTCCTTTGCTAGAACATCAAGGAAGCGACCATAGATTGCTGGGCGGTTGTTGTTGAACTTGTTGATGTAGGCGTGTTTCAGCCAGTCAACAAGCATCTCCGAGCCTAGTACGACTAAAAATGGACCCAAGACTTGTGCAAGGGTTGGTATGAATGAGTTGACGCTGTTGAAGGATGACATAATCGAAGATGGGAAGAACGTGAACGCTTGAGGCAAAATCGATGATGCAGTTCGTGGAGGCGTAGATAGTGGTGTACTGTTGGTGCTGGTGGATGACTGGCCCGTAAGGTTGGAGCCCAGCCCAAAGTTCCCGATAAAATTAAAAGCGCCGGTTTCGACGATGTTGCGTGAAGCAATGATAGTGAGCATCAACCAAAGTTGGAATCGTTCCACAACGTCGGCACAGGTAAGCTGGAAGAGATTCTCCTTCTCAAATTTGCGGAAAACCGTGGACTTGATTTCCACAAATTGGTTTGACAAGAGCAGGGTAATGAGGGCATTTGAATATGAGTTTACAGCAACATTCAACGTCATGACTTGATAGAACAGTGAGGTCGCATGGGACACTGTGTAAGCCAGTGCCAAGAAGAACAGCCAGAACGGACGAATGATTTTGCTCCGTCCGTCAGGACGACGCTCAAGGGCCTCTTGAGAGAAAAGGCATTCGAGCACGTCCTGGCCAATGGCTGCCAGAAGCCGGTCACTGACCTCAAGCACGTTGTAAATCACATATAACTTGATAGCAGCTTGTCCACGGATCCAGTGATACATTCGACTGGCGTCAAAATACATCAAGATACAACATGTAGCAATCATAAGCAGGCCAGTCAAAATGTCCGCTTTGTCATCGGGCAAGAGTGCCGATGGCATTGATTTCTTCCGACGATGGTGATGCTTTCTAGACTCAGATGATCGATGCTTGGCCCTTGGCGGCTCTGCGTGTGGCGGGCGCGGGTCTCTTTCGGACCCTGCGGTTTCCAGGCCAGAAGAGGAGCTTGAAGGCAATCGGGGAGTGGCATCTGACTCACTTCCTCGTCTCTCTTTCTGGTCCTCTTTGAGGCCATGATTCCGCCGCCGCCACATCCGGCCGATACCAGTCATGACAAACTTCCATATGAATCGAATCTCGGCGCCCAGGTTTATGACCCATGACTCGCCAAGAATATAAACGGCTTTAATAAATCGCAAAGGCATGATTGTAAATGAATAAAGCCACGCATCAAGACATGCTAAACTTCCAAAGCAAAGTACCTGCTCTAGCATTGGGGGAAGCATGAGGAAATTCACAAGTCTCTCGATTTTGACGCGCGAAGATTCATACGGGAAATCATTCGATGCATCTCGATGAATGTACAATGGTGAAGGTCTTCCAGACGCAAGTTCAAGTTGCAGATATGTCGGTAAAGACACGGGAGGTAAAGGGATAGATGATGGCAAAGGTGAGGTCAATGGAGTCTCGATCACTTGAGCTGGAGCCATGAGATGGGTTTTCAGATCACGGTCGGGAATGAAGCGATCCTGTTTCCCACGCGATGCCCATGTATGTGCCAACCTATCGTTCATTGGTGTGGATGGCGGTTGACGTCGTGTGGATCCGGGGGTGGATACTGTTCGAGATGGGTGCGGTCGGTTACGCAGAGATGATTTTTCCGTGTTGCGAGGAAATGCAGGGCTGGCTGGTGCCGATGCATCACCCAATGATACGCCCTTGGTTGGTCGCAACTTTGGAAGAGTGTCGGCGACTGGCAGTGTCTCGCTCAGCGGCTGAAGAACAAAGTCTGGAATCTCTGGTCGCGGTGTAGGGATATTGCCATGAACATTGTCCGATACTGATCGCCTACCTGTGTTCCTTTCAGGTTCCGCGGGCCGGTAAGGTATTGACTCCGGTGAGGATGTAAGTTCTTGGATCTTCTCTGGAGACAACTTCATGATCTTCTCATTTTCCTTTTCAGGTTTCAGAGAGAGCTCATCGGAGAGTTCAAGCAGAGCCGCTTGGGCTTGGTTGCCATTGTAGACATCTACGATAGACAACTGGCCGTTGCTCTTCTCATCGCGCTGCGAATGTTCGACCAAGATTCCCAGCCCCTGCTCCGGCGATCCAAGGCCTCCTTTATAGCCACCTGAAGAACTGCGACGTTCCGATCTCGACTCGCCATTCGTTTCCTTGCTGTGGCTTTCGTCCCGCGTACTCAGGCCCTGGAAGCCCTCTCCGCTAGATGGCGCCTCTTGCTCCTCTTGATGAGGATCCTCCATGTTCGGAAATGCAGATTCGGGCGGGGTGTCGATGCTATTCGTACCACTGGTCGTCCGATCATCCATTGGTTCGAAATGCGAGTGGTTAGCAGGGGTCATCATGTCTACCCCGATGCCCCACAACCGTGATCTGGTATTCAAACTTCTGACAAGCCTAAGCTGTCACTTCTCATCCCAGCAGATGACGCAAAGCTCCGCGCATTATTTGTGCTGAGACTAGGATCCGGTTCAAGGGTTCCCAGGTCCGTACAAGGGAGCAACAATGACAGGAGACGTTTCCGGAGACGGTGTGCTCCGGTGGAGTTCGGGGTGACAGCTCAGCTGTAGATACGGTCGCTTATCGGGCAGACACCTAAGGCAGAATGATCACGTGCTGCCAAGGCGCAATGTATAGAAAGTCAACGCTGAAAGTTCGCGATACAGAATAAGGCCAACGTATTTTCAAAATTGCAATTTGGTCCATAAATATTCTAAAGTTGGTGTATTCCAATGTTGGTACCCATATCATTGTGAATGAGCCGCGAAAATCACCTTCATGTAGAACCACATATGTATCTGACAGAAGAAACCCAAAAAATGGCTAAAAAATGGCTAAAAAATGGCAGATCTGTATTCAATTCCTTCATCTAATCATGCATATCCCGTAAATACAATGCAAACTTATATGCCCAGCAACGCTCTCACGTCACTCGATATCTACCAGTAACCAGGGAAAAGCCAGTCCAGCTTCTTCTTACCCTCGGCAGACCAGCTGGTCTGAGGGGTAGTAACACCGAACTTAATACCACCAGCCAGGTGCTTAGCCTGGATAAGCTCAGAGTGCTCCTCACCAGCAAGGGCATCAAGAACAGCAGTGATGAAGCGGCGAGCGTTGTCCGCGTTAGCCTTCATGTGGCCCATGACCATCTCAACAGTCACGTCGGCAGTAGACTCGTGCCAGCAGTCATAGTCTGTGGACATGCAGATCATCTGGTATGCGATCTCGGCCTCGCGGGCGAGCTTGGCCTCAGGGAGGACAGACATGTTGATTACGCTGCCGCCCCAGGAGCGGTACATCTTGCTCTCGGCGCGGGTGGAGAATTGGGGGCCCTCTGTTCATGATTGGATTAGTGTTTAGTTATCAGGGTGAATGGTTTGGCTTCTCTTACCCATGCAGATAATGGTGCCGCGGTCGTGCAGGGTGACACCCTCGCCCTCCAGGCTGTGTCCGCACTCGCGCACCACCTTGGCGATGCCCTCGTCAAAGGGGTCGCCGAAGGGGACGTGGGCGACAACGCCGCCCTCGAAGAAAGTCCATGGGCGCACGCCCTTGGTACGGTCAATGACCTGGTCGGGGATCACGAAGTCGCGGGGCTTGATCTCCTCCTGCAGACTGCCGACGGCGGAGAAGGCGACGATGGAGCGAACACCGATGGAGCGGAGGGCAGCGATGTTGGCACGGGCAGGAACCTCGTGGGGAGCGATCTGGTGGTGGGGACCGTGACGGCTCAGGAAAGCGATTGCGACAGTCTTGCCGTTGTGCTTGCACTCGTGGTGCAAGATGGTGATGGGGGAGGAAGGAGCGCCCCAGGGGGTCTCGATGTTCAACGAAGCAACCTGGCTGAAGCCGGGCAGCTCACGCAGACCAGTGCCTCCGATGATAGCAATTGGGACGGACCCTGTCAGATTGTCAGATTGGCAGTTTTTGAAGTGGGGGTAGTGAGGGGTATAGGTTTGGGAAATGGCGTACCATCGTAGGTGGAAGGGAGCGAAGCCATTCTGCGAGCAAGTTGTTTCGGAGATTCAATTCGACGAAACGGCTTGGATATAGAGGAGAAAGATCGATTGAAGAAGCGCATGTTGCGTCTTCATCAAAAGTCGGGTTGCGGTGTTTCTGTCCGCCGATTGGCTGAATCCAGCCCCACGTGCAGTGCGATCCTGAGGCTGCAACTTGCCTTTTTGGGCATCTATACAACGTCGATCATGGTCCTTTCAAGGGCTTGTTGGAAATTGCTAGATACTACTTAAGTATGTGTATATTCGGAGTCATGTTGAGAGTATGTCCAATTTCTGATACTATTCAAAAATGTAAAAAAATACACATCGCACTAGATTAAGCTGGCAGCCATTCGTAATGGTGAGGGCCCTTGTGCACAGGACCTGGATCTTCCCCGGGAATGCCAGGCTTGTTGTAGTTGTGTGCACCAAAGTAATCCATCTGGGCTTCCATAAATTTGGTGGGGAGTCCCAGTCCACCTTCATACTTCAGGTACTCCAAAGTAGCAGAAAGTGCAGGAATATATTGATCCGACATCGTGCCTTCCATCACAATTTCCTTCAGACCCCGGAAGCTCTGGTGAAGTTCGTGCGCAACCGAGTCCACAAACTTGGCATTGGTCAACTCATTGTGCGTGGCTAGTGGCGGTTGGAGAAGATCTGCGATATGATCAGATTGGATGATGCACCCAGCCCGCCAGATCTGCAAACAGTCGCCCAAGTTGACGTTCCAGCCTTCATCTATTGAGGCCCGGGAGATCAACTCCAGTCCCTGGCAGAATGATGCCAGGAAAGAACAGTATACGGCTTGACGGAGATTCTCAATAATCTCCTTGTAATCTCGAGTGCCTTCGATTGGCTTGGGCATGGGCATTTCCAGTTTCTTGGCTGCACGCACACGCTCCTTTCGATTTCCACTCGAGATACGCATGTAATGAGCTGCCGCTAGAGTGGGACACGAGACGTGGCGGGAGGCTGATTCCATGAGACACCAGAGGGGTGTACCTTCGGTGCCATCATCGTCTTGGACAACCTTGTCAAGCACATCGTCAAGAACATATCCGTCATCCCGACTCGCTCCCTCACCCTTATGATCACCCTCTGGGGTTCTGCGAGTGTGAAGGATTTTTTCACCGATATGAATGAGGAAGTTGCTGCGTAATTCGCCGGCCTCGTTCCACTTTCCGAACACGTCGCCGATCTTCGAGTGTTCCATACCGAGACCATCGTGCATATACTGCCAAGCTTCAGCGAGCACGGAGAGCATACCACCCTCAATCCCATTGTGAACCATTTTGATATAGTGGCCTGAGCCACCTGGCCCCATGCGCTTGACGCATGGAGTTCCAGTTTTCGGGTCCTTGGCGGCATATGATTCCAAGAATGGCATCACAAGCTGCAAAGCTTTGGCGTCTCCACCGGGCGAGAGACTAGGACCGCGTCGTGCAGACTGGTAACCCCCAGAAACACCCATGCCAATCCAACTAACGCCAATGGCAGCGCATTCTTTCTGACGGCGCTCGGTGTTTCGATAGTTCTCATTGCCGCCGTCGAGAATAATATCACCCTTCTTGAGATCAGGCTTGATCATACGTAGAACGTCATCTGCAGGCCCCCCATGCGTGATGGAGAACATGAACAATTTCCGATCAGACTTTCCCTCCAGGCTTTTGGCAAACTCGTTGATGTTGTAAAATCCTTGAACACGGCCTTTGATGTCTTTATCTTTTGTTGCATAGTCGACAACCTCGTCAACATTTTTCTTCTCAATGTCCCAGACTGAGACGGCGAGGCCAAGCTCGGCAAAGCGGAGGGTCATCATGGACCCCATATTGCCGGCGCCCACAACACCGATGCTTTTGATTGACGACGGCATTGTTGCAAACTGGAATTCGATCGGCGTACTGGCTCAGTCAGACTTCGAGGGATGGTGCTCAATACGCGAAAGTTGTTCGAGAATGTCAGAGACGCCTGCGCTACTTCAACCCCCAGCCGGTGGCAACCGGATCACAGATCCGGAACACTGTCAGGATGCAATCAGAGATCCTCGAGACATCCTGATGGCAATATTTCCTTTGCCCAGATATAAAGTGGGTGTGGAGGCAAATGCAATGCGTTCAACTTTAGAAGCAGGACAGCCTCCCGAGGCCAACGCGATGATGCATCTGTGACGAAACAAGAGGCAAGTCGTCATAGTCAAATCAACGAGGCAAGAAAGCCGACAAATCTTGCTTCAGGAGCTTCAATTGCTTCAATTGCTTCGAGGTGAAAGTATTTTTCTTCAGAATTGCTGCCTTCTCGCCTCAACTATCACTCAACATGTCCATCTCCCGTGCATCCCTCCAGAAAACCCCACTCTCCTATGCCTCATGCTCAATCGGCTGTGGACCGAAAGACACGCTCCCCCGTCGTCTAGAAGCAATCAGTGCAGCAGGATTCACCGCAATCGAACTATCCTTCCCTGATATCCTGGACCATGGTCTCCAGATAACAGGCCAACCAATTAGTCCAACCGACTACCCCAAGATCATCCCCATAGCAGAAGATATTCGAAAACTATGCGACTCCCACGGACTAAGCATCATGATGCTACAACCATTCTCTAACCTCGAGGGCTGGGTCAAAGGATCGATGGATCGGGAACAAGCCTTCGCCCGCGCTTCGGGTTGGATGGAAGTTATGAATGTGGTCGGTACTGATTTATTGCAAGTATGCAATTATACACTTAATCAAGTAAGACAATTAACTAAATTCTTCCCAAAAAGGTCGGAGCAACAGATACACCTGAGCCGGCAATTTCCTGCGAACGAGAAACCATCATCGCCGATCTACGTCTTCTATCCGAACTCCTCGCCAAGCGAAACTACCGACTCGCCTACGAAAACTGGTGCTGGTCAACCCACGCCCCAAGCTGGAAAGCAGTCTGGGAAATCGTGAAAGCAGTAGACCAACCCAATTGCGGCTTATGTCTAGACACGTTCCAAACAGCGGGAAGTGAATGGGGCGATCCGACGACCAAATCCGGCTTGATTGAAGATGTCCCGCAGGCCGATTTGCGCAAGCGGTTTGATGCAAGCATGGATGAGCTTGCGGCCACGGTGCCAGCGGAGAAGATTTATCTTCTTCAGATCTCCGACGCGTATAAGGTCTCGCCGCCTTTGGAGGATAAGACTATTGATGGGCTGAGGCCTAGGGGTCGCTGGAGTCATGATTATAGACCTATGCCGTATGATGGGGGGTATTTGCCTATTGAGGATGTTGCCAGGGCTGTACTGAAGACTGGGTTCCGGGGATGGTTTTCTATGGAGATTTTTGATTCTGGGCCTAAAGGGGATGGGAAGAAGTATGAGATGGTTCCTTTTGCGAAACAGGCTATGGATAGTATGCAGCGGTTTTTGGCGAGTTGTGCTACCAATTGAGAGATAGACATTTACTTGGACGTATGAGATGGAATGGTATACTTGAAATTTCTTTGAGTAGATAAATGTACATTTCAAGATTCCTTGGAATCGTTATAACAATTTTGAACAGAACGCCGGGGTGGGATGCAAGATTGACGCCAACAATATCATAAAGCATGGAGTTTCAAAATGGATCAGAGTCCATGACTTAGTTGGCGTTGCTGGGGTAGGCAACGGTGTATGTGGGGACATACTCCTCCTTGATGGAGCGGAGGCTGACGAAGCGAGTCATCAGGTTGGCGCTACCGGCCTTGTCGTTAGTACCACTGGCACGGGCACCACCGAAGGGCTGCTGGCCGACAACGGCACCAGTGCTCTTGCAGTTGATGTAGAAGTTACCAGCGGCGTTGCGGAGGGCCTCGTCGGCAACCTGGATGGCGGCGCGGTCCTGGGCGAAGATGGAACCGGTCAGACCGTAGGTGCTGGTGCTGTCGATCTTGCCGCAGATCTTGGTGAAGTCGGCATCGGTGGCGTCGTTGTAGGCGTGGATGACCAGGACAGGACCGAAGAGCTCACGGGACAGAAGGGGGTGGTCGGGGTTGGTGGTGCGGTAGACGGTAGGCTGGATGTACCATCCGGCGGATGAGTCGTAGGATCCACCGGCGAGGAGCTCAAGCTCGGGGTCGTTCTTGGCCTCATCGATGACACCGGCAAGCTTGTTGAAGGAGCCCTCGTGGATAACGGGACCGCAGAAGTTGGTGAACTCGGAAGGCTCACCGACGTTGATCTTCTGCACCTCGGCGACAACCTGCTGGGTGAAGTCCTCAACGATGGAGGAGGCAATGTATGCGCGAGAAGTGGCGCTGCACTTCTGGCCCTGGAACTCAAAGGCACCGCGGACGGTCTGGACTGCGGCGTTGCGCACATCGGCAGACTTGTGGACCAAGTGGAAGTTCTTGCCACCGGTCTCACCAACAATGCGAGGGTAGCTGCGGTACTTGCCATCCGCCACACCCTGGGAGATCTTGCCGTACAACATACGGAAGACGTCAGTGCTTCCGGTGAAGTGGAGAGCAGCGAATTCACGGCTGTCAAGAACGGTGCTGGTGACCTCCTCGGCATCACCGGGGACGAACTGGATGACATCCTTAGGCAGACCAGCCTCCAGAAGAATCTGGTGCACGAGCCAGTTGGAGGCAATGGCAGCAGGAGAGGGCTTCCAGATGACAACGTTACCCATCAGAGCGGGGGCACCAGCCAAGTTACCTCCGATAGCAGTGAAGTTGAAGGGACTGATGGCGTACACGAAACCCTCCAGAGGGCGGTACTCAGTGCGGTTCCACACACCAGGCGAGTTGTGAGAAGGCTGCTGGGCGTAGACTTCCTCGGCGTACTTCACGCCGAATCGGAAGAAATCAACCAGCTCGGCAGCGGAGTCAATCTCGGCCTGCCATGCGTTCTTGCCCTGGCCGTGCATGGTCAGGGCCATGATGTCGTAACGGTACTTGGTGGCAATCAAATCAGCAGCCTTGAGGAAGATGCTGGCACGCTCAGCAAAGGGAGTGTCAGCCCAGGACTTGCGAGCTGCGAGGGCGGAATCGATCGCAGCCTGCACATCGGCCTTGGTGGCATTGGAGTAAGTAGCCACGGGGGCGTGGGATGCGGGGTTGCTCTGAGTGAAGGTTTCGTAGCCCTTGAGCTTTAATTTGAAACGTTAGTATATATTCAATTCTAGCGAGATTCCATGATTTCCTACCTCCTTTCCGGCAACCACCAGAGGCACATTCAATGGGGCGCTCTTCTGGTAGCTGGCCAGCGCATCCTCCAGTCCCTTGCGGTCTGGTGAACCAGGAATGTAGTGTTTCTAGACATCCAAAGTCAGTGAAAATTGTCTTCAGTTTGCGAACATGACGATCACTCACGTTGGGCTCATTGTTAATCTGGGGAATCTTGAAAGTAGCATATGTGCCCATAGCACGCGTGCTAGGAATGCGGGATGCAAGGCGCGAGATAGGCGCGCGAGCGCGTAGAATAGAGGTCTGCATTTTGAATACTTGATCTTTACAGTCCAAAGAATTGAAAGAAAGAAGAAGTTAGGAAAAGTTGGAGAAGAAAAAGTATACGCGGGGAAGCATGATGAAATGGCCGGCTACGACCGGTCAGCTCAACCTGCAGGTGGGCAGCCAATCCCAGCCCGGTTGATCTTTGGTGGTGCGACCAATCAGAATTGGCCGGTAAGAGTCCCGGGTGGGTCTTACCGGGCCGGGTGGATATCCCAGATCCGGCCCTTTTGGGACTTTATTCACCCGGTAGCTCTGGAGTAATGTCAATGCTATCTACCCCACAACTCCAGGTATCACTCACTTCACAGAAGTAGTACTAGTCGCAGGTACGAAGAGATAAGATCATTCCAGAACTTGTAAATATGGATGGCCAGAGTCCCCGGGTAGATGTATGTGGGGCGTTCCAGAAGATTGTTTAACTGCTTCGAAGAGGTGCATCTGGGCATCCTTGTTAAATTATTTAAGTATTCAAGCTTAGATAGAAGATATGGAATCTATGCAATCCACCACCACACACGCTGGAGCCAGTTTCTTGGCTGGGGCTCAATATCCTCTTCCTCAAGTCGGTCGATCTCCTCTTTGCCGCTGAAGATATCGATTTCCGATACCTTGATCATCCAGGGTGTCTTGTAATAGATCTTGTGGCCGAAGTAAAGCAAAAAGAAAATCACAAACACAATGTATGAGACGAGGAAGTCTGAAGCTGTGAATGAGCCAGGAAAGAAGATAGTGTAGCCGTTGGTGATAGCAAGGAGGGAGATAAAGCCCATGGCATAGTATGCACCATACGGTTGAAATGGCGTCTTAAAAGGCCTGGATTCAAGCATTCCATGGAACTCCAAAGCACCGCGGAAGCGCTGTAGAGGTGTTAGTGAGTTTGGGTGAGGAAAAGATAGAAAAACATACCAAGTAAGCAATTCCAACAAGAACCCAGGAGATGAATCCCCCGATAGTAGTGATGTTAGTGAACCAGTAAAAGACGGTTGATCCAGATGCAGATAGATTCAAAAACGAAAGGAGGCCAATGGACCAGGTGATCAGAACTGCGTTGTAGGGCACACCGTTTTTGTTGCAGCGGGCAAAGAACTTCGGTGCTTGGCCCTCACATGCCATGGAGTAGAGAGTACGGGAGCCAGCATAGACCCAAGAGTTACCCGAGGAGAACGCAGAGATCAAAATGGCGGCATTGATAACGTGGTTCAAACCGGCGATACCAGCATTTTGAATGCCAATCACGAACGGACTGGCACCCGCACCAGAACCACCGCTGGCAACACCCTGTAGCAAGTTCTTATCATTGTAAGCGACCGTCACTCCAATCACCAAGCTGCCAAGAACATAGAACGCAAAGAGACGATAGATAAAGCGGTTCGTGGCCTTGGGAATGTTGCGACGGGGAGACACAGCCTCGCCAGCGGCGGTGGTGATGAGCTCGGGCGAGAAAATGAAAGAGAACCCAGATTTGATGAGGGCTGTCCAAAATGCAAGGAAACGACCTGTGTTAACGCTCGGCACCAGATACGGCTCCACAAATGCGCCCGGTCGTTGCCAGTATCGGAACCCCAGACGATCATGGGTGGGACCTCCTCCAAAGAATAGCACAATACCGAGAATGATCAGGCCAATAATCGCAATGATCTTGAGTGATGCAAACCAGAACTCTGCTTCGCCATACCAGGACACGGCAACAATGTTGAGGAAAAGGATAACTTAGGGGATGGTTAGAGGTTGAAGCCAGACAAATCTTGGAAAAAAGCTTACCAATAAGAATGATTGCAATCCACACGCCCACACTGACCGAAGAGGGCCAGTACTCAATCACGAGACCGGCGGCAGTTACCTCAGAGGCGAGTAACATTGAGAAGGAGTACCAGTAATTGTATCCTAGATATGGCATTCAGCAACGATTCCCCCGCATGCCGAAAGATGCCCCAACCATACCGACTGCAAATCCAAGGCTAGGCTCCGTGAAGCGATTGATGAAGTAGGGTACGGATACACCTCGAACGGGAAGGTACGTGGTCATTTCACCCAGCATATTCATGATGAAGTAAACGACCGTGGACATGGCAATGTAACCCATTAACAGAGGAGCTGTCTTAGAAGTTAGCAAGTGATCAACTCGTACACTCGCATGCCGCCAATAATAGCCTACCTGGACCAACCGTCGACAGTGCCGCTCCACTGCCAACAAACAAGCCTGTCCCGATGCAACCGCCGAGTGCCAAAAATTGAATGTGTCGAGAGCTCAAGCCTCGTTGTGTGTTGGTGTTATGAGGTCCGATTACCTCCCCTTGAATAGCCTTGGGATCATCATATTGGGTCTCAGGCTGGACGCCCTCCTCCATGACCTTGAAAGAGTCTTTCATGGCGAGTGAGCCGAAAGAAAAGAGAAATCTCTGTGTGTAACAACTAGGGTACAGGGGGAGAGAGGAGGAAGTAAAGAGGATATTCACTCTACGAGCCTGCTTCAATATCTGGAGGCGGCATGATCTTTATTCTACTAGTGGGATAACCCCTGGTTACTATCGCACTATTCGGAGAGAATAACTCATCCTGATGGTGTGCTTCAGAAAAGAATATGGCTATCTTGAGCGAGAAAGCATAATCTGAACCCAAAGGGGATTCAAATGTTTGGTTAATTCGCGGGGAAGTGAGGGTTTACCGTCCCTCAAGGCTATTTTCATCTATACTCCGGACCGAGACAAGTCCACGATTGGCTGAAACTGATGACAAGGACCGCGCAGTCATATTTAATCGCCCGAAAAAGATATCGCAGACCGCGCAGTCGTGAAACCAGCAGAGGATAGACTCTAGAGACGATCGGCTCTATCGGCCCGCCTTGCGTTTTTAGTCTAGCTCCGGCAGGATTCCTATCGGGTCTAGATAGGCTATCTCAGCTCAACAGATTCTAATGTCATGCTGTAATGCTTATCAAGGGAACTCCTTGGTGGGTTATACTTAAGTACGTTCCATGTGCTCCTTCAGCCTCTCTTCCCATCCCGGCTTAGCTTGGAACTTTAAATGCTAATTTGTGTTTAACGTTGTTTGTTCTGTTTGCTAGGGAATCCGGGGTAGACGATCTGCACGATCTAACCTGAAGAATGACAATTCTTGATCAAAGGTGATACGCTCGATCCCAATTCCATTATTTAATTCAACTAACTAATAACTAACAAGAGAAGCAGAGGCCGGAAGTAACCGGTTTTGGTCACGCGCTCAAGATCAGAACACCGGCCCGGTCACTGACCCTTATCAGCTTATCATTGGTCGATAGCATAAACCGGCCCGTGACAAGCCCTGGAGATCCCTGACGAACTCCTGCAATGCTGAACTGTATCTGAGAGGTGAACACTGAAAGGACGAATCCCAGTCTCGGATTACTCGCTCGAACCCCATGATCACCAAGATCCTGGTCGAATACTCGTATCAGTACCTTGAGGTGAGTAGGGTGGCAAATTTGGGCGAAAAGAAAGAAATATCCATGGATCTCCACCGGAGCCAAAAAAGGCCAAGGAAGAACGCTTCAATAAGCTTAGCAATAGTAACTCCAACATTCAATATCAAAATTTGGAGGTCTGCCGGCCCGTCAATTTCTAACCTGCTGACCGTACCGGTGCCTGGCGGTTGCCACCGGCTCTATCCTCTATCTACATAATCCTATAAGCTCGTGGCTCTCACGTACAAAGCTCTATCAACTTTGCCTCTCACTCTCTTTCTTATTACATTGTCTCTTACCCCACATTATCTACACCATGAAGGCAGCACCTTCCGTGCGTATGCCAATTAAGGCATCTGCTCGCAACGCCCGATTTGTGAGCGGCACTAGCAACTCCCGCTCTTCTATCGCCTCCCCCGCCGCAGCAAACGCATGGCAATCACTCGCACAGACACCTGCTCAACCACGAAAGGCACTGACTGCCCCTTTGGCAAAGCTGCCTCTTTCATCTGTCCTCCGCTCTTTGCTCGTGCTTTCCGTCTCATCCTCGACTCTTCTTTTGAAGCCATGCATCTATACGCTGTCTCTTCTTGCACACCCGCGCAACGCATTGTGGGATGTCGCCAAAAACCCACTTCTGAACACCCTGATCAAGCACACTATCTACAAGCAATTCAACGCTGGTGAGAACAAGCTTGAGGTCCAGGAATCGATCAACAAGATCAAGGCTCTAGGATGTCGTGGTGTCCTGCTGGGATACGCGCGTGAGGTCCTCATCGGCGAGAACGATGATGCTTCCTATGACGCCAAGGCCGCTCTGGCTGATATCCAGTTCTGGATCGACGGAACTTTGCAGACCGTTGATATGGCCCAACCAGGCGACTTCGTCGCTCTGAAGTTCACCGGAATGGGCATCGACGCCCTCCGTCTTCTGCAGTCCCAGACTATGCCCACCGAATTCATGGACACCTCCATCCAAAAGATTTGCGACCTCGCAATCTCCCGCGGTGTGCGTCTGCTCGTCGATGCCGAAGAGCGCGCTGTGCAGCCCGGTATCGAGGCCTGGATCATGAAGTACCAGAAGTACTGCAACTCCCAGACCCCTGGACGCGCCGTGTTCTACGGAACCTACCAGGCCTACCTCCGCTCTACCCCCGCCACTCTCGCTCGCCACCTTGAAACCGCCCGTGCTGAAGGATACACCCTGGGTGTCAAGATGGTCCGCGGTGCCTACATGAAGACTGACCCCCGCGAAATCTTCTGGGCCAAGAAGGAAGATACCGACAAGTGCTATGACGAGGTCGTGGCCGCTCTCCTGACCCGCAAGTACAACTCCATGCTCCAGGCCCCCACCAAGGAGACCACCGACCTGCCCCCTGTGAACGTCATCATCGCCACCCACAACCGCGAGTCTGTCCGCAAGGCCCACGCTCTGCGCATGGAACAGGCCACCCGTAACGAGGACCTGGGCGTCGATGTCAGCTATGCTCAGCTTCAGGGTATGGCCGATGAGGTCAGCTGTGAACTTCTGCAGGGCTTCGAGAACGCCGAGGACAGTGTCGGTGCCTCGCCCATTGATGCCCCTAATGTCTTCAAGCTTTTGACTTGGGGCTCTGTCAAGGAGTGCATGGGTTTCCTGCTCCGTCGTGCCGTTGAGAACACCGAAGCCGTTGGCCGTACCAAGGACTCCCAGGTGGCCATGCTTGCTGAGCTGAAGCGTCGCTGCGGCAATGCCTTCAGCAGCAGCAAATAAGCTTGTCGCATTCGACCTTGAATTGTGAAAAAAAGGACTACTTTGATTGGGATTTTGCGGCACTAGCCTACGGGTTGATTGCATTTGCATTTGCTTCTAGCTTGGGTGCATAACAGGAGTTTGGGGAGATTAATGATCAACGATTTCAATTTCATTTCAATATCACGAATTTTACAGCCCAACGCTAATTGATGGTAAATCGGCTACCGTAAATGGCTACCTTGGACGCTGGTTTAAGCTCCCATGTACCGCTGCTTATATTTGATATATAAACAATTGTACTTGGCAGATCAAAACTGCTCTAGGTGACTGAACTAAGCCAGATTTCCACCCGATCTCTACTTGTAGCAACAAGCCCTTGCGACTTTTGATCAACAGCCTCATCAGCTTCCTCGCCACTTTCATCTTGATCCCATATTTCTTTGAGCCAATCGTCTTCATATATACTCTCTGGAGGTTTACCCTCCCCATTGATGAAGAACCAGCGGAAGATATCCGATGAAGCTTCTCGAGAGGCCATTTGATCAAGTTCCTTCTTCTGAAATGGTTTAGGTTTCTTGATATCCAAGATGTCGGTAGGATATTCGATGATCGTTGAAATAGGTGTCGTTGAAAATCCATAGTCCTGAACAATCGCACCTTCTTCTGGGTCCCAGTTCCAATGGTGGAAATGGTACTCATGTCGATTGCATCTTAAATGTGAAGTCACACGAAGGGCGCAATCTTTTATCTTGGAGTTCCCACAGGGTGCCCAGGGCGTGCAGAGTCTGTTGCGATAGCATAGGTCGTCGCCCTCCTTTGGAGGGAGGTGGAGCAAACGCCACACGTCTGGCCTTGAAATGTATTCTGCATTCACACAAGTATATGGACCCGAGCCTGCAGTAAAGCTTTGAGGATAACCAGTCCAGGGAAAGGCAAGTGCGTCAAGAGGAGGCCTGCCTCTTCTCACTTTTTGAATGATTTTGGGGCCTAACCCGCTTGTCGCTGCCCCAATCCATAGAGCACGGATATTTGGTCGACGTATTGCACCTATTAAAGCAAGTATTTCGTAATCATGGTCAACAGTGCCAGAAGTTCCACTAACTACCTCGTTAAGAATCGGATGCAACCAGGGACCGACGAGATTGCAAGGAACTTCCAGTTCCCAGAATGATCCGCAAAGAGTCGACATCACTACTTCCGGACTGCAGCTCAGAGTCATGTAGTATGACAGCTCTTTGATTAAACTTGGCCATTGCAACGAAATTGGAGCTGTGGGCAGTCTACCACCAGTTGCTCTTGGGAATGGTAGTTGGACAGTCGAGCCATAGTATTGAGGCGTTGGAAACGTCACGGCTGCCATAAGAGCGATAGATAATTGGCTACCCAGTCCATGTAAACACGCAAACTCAGTGAGGGCATCAAAGGCTTGTTCTGAAGTTAAAGGAGAGCACACTGAAGCCGGCAAATATCTCTTCTCTTGGATTTTGAAGCGTGTTTGACACGTGCGGGACACTGCCCACGGTGCGAGGAACTCGCCTTCAGGAGTTTGTTTCACTGTCGCTTTCCATCCTTGGTGTTGAGCGAGTATTGCAATCCACCATCGAGTCACATTCTCATCCGCTTCCCCAACTTCAAGGTTATATGTCTCTTGGAGACCGTAAAGGCTTTCACCCTCGGTCTCAGAGCTTGTGCATTGCATACTAGCTCCTTCCCCTTGTATTTCCACGAGCCGCGCAGAGAGAATATAACACCATGCAACTGTGAGAATTCCTAGATAGTTGGGACCGATGCGACTCTCTTCTGTTGTGCCAATCCAAGAACTGAAGACTGTCCCACAAAAACTGTAGGGAATAGCAGAACTGGTGCCAATTTTCAGAAGGGCGGAATTGGTGATTTCTTTCTCGATCATGTCGCAGCTCGAGTTTTCTACCAATCTCCAAGTAGAAGAGGCTTGCATGCAGAGCACAGGAATTGAAGAGACTCCATAAGGGCGAACATGGATCTTTCTGGGTCGGCCTTGGAATTTTGGTATCCTATGGAGGGTGAGACGCGGGTTTGTATGCTCCGGGGTCAAGCCATGATCTCGATAGGCGAAGGCTAGTGATGCGAGATGATACCAATAATCCCGGGTTTTTTCCAGCGCCTCATCAACTTCGCTTTTCTGGGGCTGGAGGATGTTGACATTCTCGACAATCTAGGACCAGGCAAGACAAATTAGCGCGGATTTAAGTTCTGGAAAATATTCAAGAACCAACCGAGGAAAGTCGGGGTGGATTAATGGTGGCTGAGAATCGTGTTGAGCACATTGAAGAGGAAGAGACTTCCTTGCATCTGGGGTTCAAGGAAAACAAGGTGTTTATATATCTATAGATCTTGTTCTGAGGCGGATGTGGCTCAGGCGTTTACATCAGCAGTACATATTACCTAGGTAAGACCTTAAAACACTGTTCATACAACGGCTTAGCTCTAATCCATTGAGAAGGTAACAAGTGCAAGTTAACAAGTGTGCGGCTTGTCCCGTGCCGGTAACGCTTTACCCCTCCGTACAAGCGGAAGGTCTATCCGATACATGCCCCGACTGTTTTGACTTCACATATTTAATCCTTGAAATCTCAGTTCTTCTGCTATTTCAAATCAGTCAATACCCAAAAAATCTCAACATGCACGTCCTCTCCGAACCCGACGTCTCCAAGGTCTTCCGTGGCCTAACCAAAGAGCAATGCCACACCTTCATCAAAGCCCTGGGAAATGCCCTGATCAGCATCTCACAGGAGTCCAAACCCTCATTCCCAGAATCAGACAAACAAATCCACCAACCGCTCCGCACTGTCTTCACAACTAGCAAGAACAATAGTTGCATCTTCATGCCAATTTCCGACACCGTCTCAACAGGCATCAAAGTAGTCACCGTCGCCGCAGGCGGTATCCAAGGCGTCATCAATGTCTTCAACCCAGAAGGACGCCTGCAGGGCCTGCTCGCCGCCGCAGAAATAACAGCCTTCCGCACTGCACTGGCAACAATGACTCTCCTTGTTCGAGTGCCCATTCGCAAAGATAACATCCTTGTCCTCGGCTCTGGCCGTCAGGCAGAATGGCATGCCAGACTTGCATTGCTTCTATATCCCGAGCAAGTCCGTCGCGTGACCTTTGTGAATCGCGGGGCGAAAAGACTCGCAGAGATGGACCGAGACGTGATCGCCGAGTTGCGGGGTATTTATCCCGATGTTACTTTCTCCACGCTGGCAAAGGAAGGTGTCAATGATTATCAAGCCAGACTTGGAGAGGAACTTGGATTGTCGGATGTGATTTTCAGTTGTACGCCTTCTATTGAGCCGAACTTTGCGTTTGCGGATTTGCAGACTGTGCCGAAGCAGAGGTTTATCTCGTTGATTGGGTCTTATAAACCGCCTATGCATGAGATTGATACTGAGACACTGCTTTCGGGTGGGAAGGTTTATGTGGATTCTAAATCTGCTTGTCTGGAGGAGGCGGGGGAGTTGATTACTGCTGGCCTTGGGGAGGGGGATTTGATTGAGATGGGTGATCTTTTGGGGAGTTCGGGTGTGGATGAGATGGTGGAGGTTCCTGATGGTGGGAATGTGGTCTATAAGTGTGTTGGTATGGGGTTGATGGATCTTGTTATTGGAAAGAAGGTGCTTGATGTTGGGGGTGAGATGGGGCTTGGGACTCATGTGGCGGGTTTCTAGTAGTTAAGTAGTAGTTACATATAAGCAGTATTGTTGAAATAATTATGGCATTTGAAATTGCGAAAAATATGTCGGTTATCGCTCATTTGAAAGTATTCATACCCCCTGTGTCGTGAGTTACTGCTCTGTCCGGCTGCTGTGGCGTGCCTATACGAGGCCAGGGGCGAATCTTTGATTTCACCAAGTACAATGCTGTGCTGGGTAGATGCTTTGTGAATTGTGCTATACTCCAGGATTCCCCGTCGCAGAATAAAGGCTGAACAGAGCAATTGGGGCATATATCACAGCTCTTCTCCCGGGAGAACCTTGCGAGTGCTTTCTCGGATGGGTCTTCCGGCCGAACCGCGGCGTTGAGTTATGACTCCCGGTCTATCTCCAGTAGTCCAATTAGTCTGAAAAGAATTGAATATCATAATATCCATGAAAATAAGATATAAATCAATCATACTCCATATGCTGTGTTGTGTTAAGTGAAGAGCACTGACCAGCGCCGATGGGCGGAGGCTGAGGATGCGGGGATCTTCCGCTTTATCGATAGCAGCGAACTTCCCTTCTCTTTTTCTCCTCATCTTCCCCTGATCAACCCTTTGGACCCTTTTGCGCTACAGACTATGCCCTGACCTGTTTATACCTGCCATGGACGACTCGATCTCGACGCCCGGTCAGCAAAAACGCCCCCGTGTGGCCGAAGAAAATCGGAAGCGAGCTGTCCGAGCGTGAGACATTGCCTTCCCTCGTGTCGCGAGACCAACTCGCTAACAAAATCATGATTACAGATGCGATGGCTGTCGCCGGGTCAAAGAAAAATGTGAGGGGGGCGTGCCCTGTCGGAGGTGCTCGCGATATCGCCGCCAATGCAATTTCACACACATCGACCCGAACGAAAAAGCCCGGTCAACCTCGGTTTCGTGAGTCGCGCCAATTACTTGCCAACTTTTTCCCCCTCAAATTACAGTATGCATGAACAATTCGCTAACGGCGCAATTTGAAATCAGACTTTTGGACCGAGCTGCCGCTTTGAATCGCAATGAGATCGCCGAAGCCGAACGAGTGCGCCTGATGGAGCAACTGCTCTCCCACTATGTGCCGAATATCACTTTTGATATCCAATCGCTGCGCCAGGCTGCGGAAGAGCTCAAAAGCAAACACCGCGAGTCTGAGTCTGATGTATTCTCGGCAAAGGAAGATCCCAATGAGTTGGAAGATCTTGCCATTGATGACGAGCATTTCACTATTAAAGCCATGCCGGATAATACAACCCGTATGTTGCGCGGAAAATATGGATTGTGGGGACAAATCTGGGATCTGACATATTACAGAATATTCGGGTGAATTTTCATATCTAAATTTCACTATGAAGATTCGCAAAAAGATCGATGAGTGGATGAAGACAGCGGCACCGGATGTGGGTTTCCCGAATTGTCGGTGAACAAACTTGTGCTAAATATTCGTTTCCGCAGGCAACTTCCGAAGTTGAGCCCTTTGAAGAGCGATGGAGAAGTACACAGCTTCAATCTGCGTCTCCTGCTGTATCGGCATCAATCACCTGTCTTCCGCCCCGATATGTGGCAGATTTCCTCGTCCAGATTTTCTTCAAATACGCCCAGACTAACAATTTCTACATTGAGGAAGATTATTTAATTGAAAAGCTGAGCGTTTGCTACACTGACCCTGAAAGTTTGTCGTTTGACGATGCAGGGGCAGTGTGTTGTATTCTCATGGTTCTTGCTGTTGGTACTCAATTCGCACACATGGAGTCATCAACCCCCATGAACCGATTGCCTTCTGGTTCTACAGCGAACCAGGACCATCATTTCTCTGAAGACGAAGTCGGTCTTACATTTTATCAATTTGCCTCGAAGCTCTTGCCCGACATCATTGCCACTGCCTCCGTTCGCAGTGTACAGGCTTGTTTACTCATTGGAACATATTTATTGCCATTGGATACGTCCGGCTTGTGCTATACTTACTTTGGCCTAGCACTGAAACTAGCCATTCAAAATGGCATGCACCGCAGATATCATGGTGAAGGTCTTTCTCCACGCATGATCGAGGTGCGAAACCGTGTCTTCTGGACAGCATTTACCATTGAAAAACGGATAAGCATTCTGCATGGCAGACCGTCATCATTATCAGACCCCGAAGTCGATGGGCCCCTACCTGTCGACTTCCCGGGGCTGATGCCTGCATCTCAAATCTCCAATCATACTAATATGGTTGCTCTGATTACATTGACCTTGAAACTTGGACAGGTCTCGCATGAAATCACATCTTTGCGAACGTCTCGCAAAGATCAACAACACGATTGTCTCGAACGACTGCTCAATTTGCGAAAGCATCTCGTGGATTGGTGGTCCACTCTGCCAGAAGAAATTACTTGCCGTGATCTGAACCCCGGGGGACCTCTGTTCAGGTCAAACGTGCACCTCAAGTTGGATTACTGTCTGACAAGAGTATTCATTGGACGCCCATTCCTCTTTAGCAACATTAAAGGATTGTATCAGACTCCCTCTCAGACTACACCGTTCAAGGGGGCCTCTGGTTTGGCCAAGAATCGTGCGACTCTCGTCACAGACTGTGTGGAGGCAGCTTTGGAGATCATCGATCTGTGCCGCTTGTTGCGTGATGAGACAGGTCTTGCAAGAGCCTCGTTCACGGAGTTCAGCTCATGCCGTGCGGCGTTGCTGGTCATCTTGGCACAGGGTCTTACCAAACGAACTGAACGGCTCGGTGCTGCCCTTGAGCAGGGCATCTCTCTAATCAAGATCATGTCCATGGGTGTGGGATCTGCTCGGTCTGCTGTTAGTGTGATTGAGGCGCTGGAACGCGCCATCCGCCGCCTCGAGGCATGGTCCGAAACACAGCCCGAAATAACCAACGGAGGCATCGTCGAATCTGCATACGACAGATTCAAGAATTGGGAAATGCTCTGGAAGGCAGGCCCCATCTCACCCTCTACCCTGGCCTGGCAGCAACAGGAAGCCTTTTCAAACGAGCAGAAAATGGCCGCTGGCATACCTCCCCATCCATCTTCCGTCGCAGGCCCTGCCACCATCATCCCAGGCACTCCCATGACACCGCCTTCCGCGGCAATGCTCCAGTCAAACGGCGCGATACCCACCCCGGGTGGACCAGATCAGGAACTTGCCGAGAGCGAGGTTCCAGGTGGTGCAATTTCAGACACATTCTCCATCTCTCACCCATCTCTTTCTCAAATGCCGCATTTTGGCTTCGATCATTTCGTTTCAAACTTCCCGCAGGAGCTTGGGGAGTTCACTGCTATTCCTATCTTCGAGTCAGATGCTCAGGGTCAGCCTAATGGTATGGGTGGTCCTGAAATGAGGACGCCAGGTAGTGCGTCTGATCCCCATTGGCTTCAATTCATGAGAGAGTAAACACTTTCGATTTCAATGGGTTAATGCCCTCGCTTGGTGTAGCGAGGGACTGGACGACAGATCAGAGACCATTTCAGGGGCTTCACAATTTCCTTTTCTTTCTTTTAGTTTGGCGGTTTTGATGTTCTGCGTTGAACCTTTTGAGTACAGGCTTTGGATTTACTTAGTATACCATCCCGCGTTTGTTTATATATTCATCATCTGTCGAAACCCGGAATACTCCATACGATATTTGCAGCAATGCAACCGATTTACATACTGTTTATTATGTAGTCATTATGGATGACTCGATGTCCCATGGTGCTTGGGAATATATGTATCCGAAGATGTCACTGTATCGTATCCATGGGATTACTTGTCGGATAAGTCTTTTTGGCCCGAACAGAATATTGCTTTGGTACATAATGTTGCTTTGATTTACATGATAGCCATAAATTAATCGAATGTGACCTTCTTTCCGGAGAACGCAGCTGGAGCCTGCTCCTTGGCCTTCCGCTTTGCCTCCCAAGAAGGATGCAGGGGACCCTCGTCCTTGGGCGGTCCCTTCGGTTTGCCGGGCTTGCCGGGCTTGCTATCACCAGCTTGGCCGGCGTCATCACGCTTGCTTGCTCGCCCGAAGCCACCACCGGAGGCACCACGCTTGCCGCCTCTCCCCCTGGTGCCATCGGTAGCACCGCGCTTGGCATCCCATCCATGGTCTCTACTGCCATAACCATACTTGGCAGCCATCTTCTCCTGCATCGCTTCATGCTTCACATGGTTCGCTGAGGCGCCGAACTTCTTTTCCCAGAGAGCCCGACGGGCCTGTTGACCCATGCGGTTCTTTCGCTTGGGTTGGGCCTCAGCCTCCTCGTCAGTGGCTTCTTCAGACCCAGACCAGTAACCACCAGCCATAAGCGAAGGAAGGAATGTCGTATTCTGCGCAGGTGCAGCAGATCCTTTGGTGGCCTTTGCTTTCTTTGGTGGAGGAGAGTCCGCACCCGAGAAGGAGGGTGATGGAGAGCGAGATATGGAATCGGAAATGCCATCTTCATCTTCGTCTTCGTCTTCGTCGCCAGACTCAGAATCAGCATCCGAATCTGATCCTGGTGCAAGGCGTGCATCGAACTGGGATAGTTCCTCGTCTCCGGATTCTGAGCCAGATATTTCCATCGCATCGGAACGGGAGACCTGCTCGCCGCCCCGGCGTTTCGTCGATTCAGACTCAGAGTCCTCTTCAGCCTTTGACTTCTTCTTCGTTGCCTTTTCCTTCTTCTCAACTGGCGCATCGTCGATCTTCAACAGTTTGCGAATTCCAGCCATTATCCCTGGGATTTCTTTCTGCACGGGCGTAGATTTGAACAGGCGCGCAAGAATATTAGCTTCGGCCGTACTCTTCGGACCTTCCTGAGACACCTTCTTGACTTGTTGGAATTCACCAAACGTCTTTGTCTCCGCAATCCGCTTCGTCTTGATGAGTTGTTTGAAAAGATATCGCTCAGACACCACTTGGTAATCGAGGCCCTGTTGGATATCTTAGTTTGTATTCTGCCAAATCAAAGTCCAGAGTTCAATGTCCGTACCTTGAGAACCTCAATCTCCTCCTTCAACCGTCCCAAAGCCTTATCATCCTTCTGCGTCTTCGCTGTCTTCTCTCGACGACTGAGTTTCTGTCTCTCGAAGCCACGCGAGATCTTAAGGCCCCGTGAGATCATCTGCACGCCATTCTCATACATCTGTGTCAACCGGGTGCCGTGAATTGACATTTTGCGGGTGTCGCTGGCGCGCGGCCGCGGCGGGGGAGCGCTCAGCTCGTCGAGCTTGCGTTTGGGCATGGCGCTGGTTGTTTCGGTTTATTGATGGGCAGGGCTGTGGTATTTAGGCGATTAAGGTAATGATGTTCAGACGAGACGTAGAAGGCTTCTGAAAATGTGTTGATTGGCAGAGCGTTGGAGTAGCTTAATTTTTTTTTGGGCGGATCCCGGCGCCAAGACATGCGCTTCCGATGGCTATCGCGAGTCACTTTACTTTGTACTTCGAGGACATAAATCATGCTCCGTACGAAATTCAGAGATACTGCTACGGCATTGGACTTATTTGAAGGCTAGAATCATGACTGTCCGTAGTGTACGGGTATCTTTAGAATGTGATTTGTCGGACTGGTACTTGATACTTTGTGTGTGTATAGTAAACGAATTGCTTGGACAAAAAAAGACCATCGATTAACAGTGACGGATATGTACATAGAGACATGGCAAATAAAATGATACGCATACAGACTGCTTCTATTTCTTTTCTTCGGGCTTCTCCTCCGGCTTAGGAGTGGGAAGCTTGAACTGTACGGGTTGGTCAGAATGGAACTAAAACCGGAGGGCAGAATATCACTTACGGACTCGGGGGTGCGGTTCTGACCAGCACCCACAGGCTCCCAGGAGGTGGAACCGCTCTCGAAGTTGCGGAATGCCTGGGTAAGCTCCAAAGGCTCAATGACAATGCGCTTCTTCTCCTCGTCGTAGCGCAGCTCGGTGTAACCGGTCAAGGGGAAGTCCTTGCGGAGAGGGTGACCATCGAAACCGTAGTCGGTCATGATACGGCGCAGATCAGGGTGTCCAGAGAAGAAGACACCGAACATGTCGTACACCTCGCGCTCGTACCACAGGGCACCCTCGTAGAGACCGGTGACACTGGGAACGGGGGTGGCCTCATCCGCGTAAGTCTTGACACGGATGCGGGAGTTGTAGCGGACACTGAGCAGGTTGTAGACAACCTCGAAGCGCTGGTCGCGGGTGGGGAAGTCGACACCAGTGATATCGGAGACCTGGGTGAACTCGGCGGCAGTGTGGTTCTTCAGGAAGCTCATCACGGGGATGATACCGGCCGGGGCGGTGTACACGGTAAGTTCGTCCTTCCAGACGGTGAATTGCTGGATGTACTTGGGAAGGCAGGACATAATATATTGTCCATAGGTGTGGAGGTTATCGGCCATAGGCTGGTACTTGTCGGTAGGGTTGACGACGGGGGCACGCAGAGGTCCCGGGGCTAATTCCACAAAGCTCGGTTAGATTACTTTGAAGCAGAGATGTCAATTGTTTCGCGGAACATACGCGGGCGCTGCGCTTGGCGCATGTTCTCAGGCTCCGGGCCTGGTGCTGTCGAGGCCTTGGGGGCATACTGAAGGGAGGCCGAGGAGAAAGTGCGGGTCATAGACCTTGTGGCAGATGCCACAGAGCGGCCAGAACCCAGGCGCATCAAGGAGCGAGTGGAGGCCATGATGTAAAGGGAGCAATGGCTGTTGCAACTGGTGGAGGGGACGGGAGCACGTCGAAGGAAAACCCGCCTGGCAGATGGTCAGCAATCGGTCACCTGACTCGACACCTATGCGCTAAGCCCAATATGGTAATGCCAGCAAAATGAAGCGCCAGAGCAAATTGAAGCCGCGTCTCAAATTCCTCCTCCCCCAGACTCGCCTCCCATCAACCATCTTTCTTGATTCCGCCTTTCCTTTCCTCCCTCTCCTCTAATCGCCTGTTTCATTTTATTTCCTCCCAAGGGAGTGATTTTTCTTTTTCCCCTCTGGTCTTTTCAGTTTCTCCGATCCTATCGAACGGCATTTGAGATCTTGTCTTCCCGATACTTAACACTTGTTTCGCGATCATGTCTGGTACATCATTGATTGACTCCGTCATTGACGATGATGATGAGTTCTGGTGCGTTCAAGCTTGGTCCACCCCGCGCGATCTCTGTACTGATCACCCCACAGCCCCCTTTGCATCGAAGAGTTCGATCTCTCCGATAAGAACTTCAAACCCTGTCCATGTGGGTATCAGGTACGTACCAGTGCATTGACCTACTGTTGCTTGTCTTCCAAAGGATTGGAAGCAAACCAGCTTCCACATGCATGTGCACCCGCTGACGTTTGATCTTTCATTAGATATGTCAATTCTGCTATAACAACATCAAAACCCAGAACGAAGAGGGTAGATGTCCCAACTGTCGACGCGGATATGATGATAGTACTATCCAGTACAAGATTCCTGACGCCGAAGAGTGAGTTGCCTCCCACTCTCTCCATCACAACCCAGCTAATACCCTTCTCCAACTAGGTTCAAAGCAGATCTGGCATTGAAACACCGCAAGGCAGCCGCGGCAAAGAAGAAGGAAGCGGAGCGACGGGAGATTGAAGCCTCGAGTCGCAAGAATCTGGCTGGTGTTCGTGTTGTCCAAAAGAATTTGGTCTACGTTATTGGCTTGAACCCTACGATCCGCGATGAAAACCAACTCCTCCAAACGCTGCGTGGACGGGAATATTTCGGTCAATACGGCGAGATCGAAAAGATCGTGGTCAGCAAGGCTAAGCCCGGCGGTAACCCCAACCAGGGAATCGGGGTTTATGTGACGTTCTCTCGCAAATCCGACGCAGCGACATGCATTGGTGCCGTGGACGGATCTGGAAATGGCGATCGGGTCCTGAGAGCGCAATACGGAACCACCAAATATTGCTCTTCCTTCCTTCGCAACGAGCAATGCAACAACCGGAACTGCACCTTCCTCCACGAAACTGGGGAGGATAGTGACAGCTACAGTCGCCAGGATCTATCTTCCATGAACACCATCTCTACTCCACGCCAAAGCCTTCCACCCACTCCTTCCCACGTGCGGACCGTGCAGCCGATCTCTCATCCAATGCGCCGGCAACCAAGCAAAGACGAGTCGATCAGCAGTCGTTCTGGGGTCCCTGATGGTCCGGCTCTCCCATCCTCCGCAAGCTGGGCTACCAAAGATGCGGCCGCCATCCAGCGAACCAGGCGAGCCAGTCTCAGTGGTAGTCAAGCCTCGAACAGTCCTCGCCCTGCTAGCGTCAATGTTTCCACCCCAGTCGAAGAACCCAAACGGGCGGACAGGCCATCACCAACCGCCTCGGAAGCCCAACAGTCTCCTGCAGAGGCTGAAACCCAATCTCCTCCCCCACCACGCCCTCGACGTACCACTCAACGACTGAAGCAACCGACGCCGTTTGACGAACTCTTGAAAGATATCACATCTCCCGACTTCCGATTCTCATTTAGCACGGCCGAGCTGTCAGCCGAAGAAGTCAAGTTAATCAAGGACTACCCCTCATTCATCGATCCATTCGGTGGCGTCAAGCGCCGAGCCATGCGCGAAAAGGTTGAACAAGAGCGTTTCAGCCGGGAGCATGAGTTGTTACGGAACGTCGCGGCCGAAGAGGATAGCCGAGAAGCTGGCAGTCTCCAATTAGGGGGCGAGCCCGAAGATGCCAATCCCCCACGCGACCGACAGTCTCGTGAGTCTCACGGTGCTATCCAGCCCCCTTCACAGCAGGACACCGCCGAGAACTCAACCGTCGGATCACCTGTTTCCACGGCAAGCCATCAGTTCCAAGGATTGAACCTCGCTGGCAGAAGCTTGACCCCCCTGCAGCAACAACAGTTGATGCTGCTCAAGTCTGCCGGAAACCAGCAAGCTGGACTGGCTGACCCATTAAGCTCAGCCGCTCTGGATCAAGCCGCGCAAGTTCGCCAAGGACTTATTCACAACCAGATGGCACAAATCAACGCTCTGCAGGCAGCTCAAAGCCGACAGTCCTCTCGCTTCTCTTTCAATGAGAATGGATCGAAGAACATGCCTAACGCACGCATGTTAGGCCAGATGCAGTCTGCGTCCCCTAACCCCCTCTCCGCCCCCAGTCCTCAGCACAGTCTTGCAAGCGGCTTCTATGCTAGTGGTGTGCAAGGTCCTCCCCCGGGCTTGAAGACTGCCGGCACCCCTCCCATCAGTGGCGGTGGTATGTTCGCCCAGGGTCATGGATTCACCTCCGGCATTGGCGGCAATGGAGGGAAGCAAGATGCGACACCGGAATTGATGCGCGAGCTATTGCGCGGAAGAACTGGCACAAATGTTGGTAATGGCAGTGGTGGTTTACAGGGCCAGGAGGCGGCAAAGCGTGAGTTCATGTTCCCTTTTCTCCAACAGCACAATACCCCACCCCCCATGACTCCTGCCAACGGCCTTCTCGGCTCTTTCTACGGGTCCCAGACGGGTGTAATGCCTGACTCTGGTGGTCAACAGAAGCAGAAGAAGAAGGGAAGGAAGCAGAGACACGCTAACACTTCCTCCGGTGGAGGTGGTGTAGTAGATCTTGCGGACCCGAGCATTTTGCAAGCCAGAATGCACCAGGTCGGTGCCAATGCTAGCGCTGGGCAATCGTTGTACGGGAGTCAGGGTCAAGGTGGGTACAATCCCTCGATGGTTTATGGTGGAGGCATGAGAGGCTGGTGAACTCTGGTCTTTCTGTCACGACTTATTCCCATTCCCCCTTCTGTTTCGCTGTTCCTCCCATTTGCCACTAATCCCTTGATGGGCCTGGCTTTCTTTTGATGACACGACACCCCTTCTTTGTTTTGTTGCAATTCTGCATATTTCGATGGTTCTTTATATGTGGTCAGACCTGTGGCTCTGACTCCTGCGATGGTCAGGCTTGCACATGGCGTACTGAGGCCTTTTTCTTTTCATTTCTCCCATTGCTATCTGCGATTCTGCATCATGTACCCGGTTGTTTTCCCGCGGTTCCACGGTCTCCTGCATTTATCTCATGGACATACCGGCATGTCTCTGGGGCTGTCTTGTTTTCGGCGGCTGTGTATTCCCTTCTGTTCTCATGTCTTCATGTCTCCAATCCTTTTTTGACTCCATCGTTATACCACCTGCTGCGTCTTGAGGACCTTCAATGGTGTCGTCAATTAATGTACGTTAAGATCTCCCTACCCTGATATCACAAGCCGAAACAGGGTCTTATTCGAAATCAGTTTCTTTGCAGCCGCCGATGACATAGACGCCCCGTTGCAACGTGCCTGCCCGATCCCTTCATGTAATTAGCTGCGGCCCTTTTTTGTATCATTTTAGTCGACCGAGGAGTCGTTGTTTTGCTTGTTCTCTGCCTCCACCTTGACTTCGACATGCTCACCTTTTCCGGATGTTGCTGACTCCCGATTTGCAGTTAGTGAGGACTTCCCTCCCCTAAGTGATCATCCCCATGATCTCCGCACGGTTGATAGCTTTGGCTTTCTAAAGTCGCAGCTGCCAACTGAGTCGGCAGCCCGCGCGGATACGCCTACTCTGCCACCGGGACTCCCCTTGCCCCAAGCTCGTTCCTCTTCGGCCTTTCAGGACCGGATAGGCTCTTCGCAGCCTGCCTCCCCAGCTCCCATTCTGCCCCCAGGGCTGACGCCTCAGATTTCACGACTCAACAGTCCCTCCAAATCCCGCGATGACACCCAGTCTCGTCCATTGACCCCAGAGCTCACGGTCGGAGGCCCTTTGACATCCAACCGTATCAAAGACGCCTCTCAGGTCTCACTGGGATCGCCCGTGCAAAGGTCTGCTACTCATGCTCGCAATCAGCGTAAGAGTGAGCTCAGCATCTTGACCGATCCGAAAGAGCCAGCCTCTCAATCAAACCAAGCGCAGTCAAGTCCTTATGCTACCAAGGGTACTGCGTTGGCATTCAGTGCAGCCTTGGCTGGTACTGGCAAGCCCGATCAAGGTCCGACTTCTGCTTCGACTGCCGCAAGTGGTTCACGGCCCGACACACCCCAGACCATTGCATCTCGATTGCCCGAGTCCCCTGCCCCCCGTCAACCTCGCATTCTGCGGGTAGTGGAAACACCGAAAGTCGAAACTCCCCCCATTCCGACCGTACCATCTGTTCCCGCGTCTGTCGTTGGGGGGAACAAGATTCGTGGTAGACAACAGAGCATCTCGTCAAATAGCGTGCCTGATACTCCCGCCGATGCTGGCTCGGAAGCCGATTTCTATCCCTCTACTTCTGCTTCGCGTGCCAATTCTCCCCCTGCTTCATCTCGAATTGGCTCTGCACCTGTTCGGTCTATGACTAAGAGTCAGGTGAAGAAGGAGCGCAAGCAGAAAGCCAAGGAGGCCGAAGCCAAGAAAGTCGAAACTGCTCAATTGACCGAAGAGCCGGTTCAAGCACCCATCATGGGCCGAAAGCGCAAGACTAAGAAGGCTCCTACTTCAGCCAGTGGCACAAGCACCCCCAAGCGGGCCCCTGCTCCGGTGGAACCTGTTATCCCCCCGGCCGCAGAGCCCGCTAGCCCTGAGAAACCCGACATTTCTCCTTCTGTCAAGGATGAGCCTGAGGTTAATATCTCAACGGAGACTGTGGAAGCTAAGGAAGCCAAGGAAGCCAAGCCTGTGGAAGTGCCTAGCTCTCCTGTAGTCGAAGAGCCAGCCCAACCAGAAGAGGCACCCGAGGAGGCGTGGCATACCAATAACACTATCGGGCAGTGCATTGCGGATGCTGAAGCCACTGGAAGGAGCATACATGAGCTCGTCATGGAACGACTGAGGCCCCTCCACGAAATTCTTGCCGACATGCACCGAGACGGCGAAATCGACCTGAATAACGCTGCTCTCTTCAACCCTCATAATATCTATGAACGCGTCGACATGAAGTGCACTTCGGAGAATTATGACCTCAATAGACAGCCCATTGAGCTGACCGAAGAACATCGCCAAATGTTACTTCGTGGAGAGCACATCATACTAGGAGATCAAATCAAGAACCAAGTGCTTATTACCCCACGAGGCACAGTGCTTCGCCATCTCAAACCCGAAGAAATGGAGCGGGTGTTGGATAGAGAGCGACGAGGAATTTGCCATGATTACCCTCTGCTCATTGAGAACATGGCTCAAAACATTGGCCTGGAGGCGCTTTTCGCCAACTCGGAGCAACTGCGAATCCGCTGGGTTGATGACTTGCCCACCAACCCAAGCGCAACATCTCCTACCTCCCCGGAAATCGATGAGTCCGCCCTTCCGCCGAACGTGTTCTCTGCCATGGAAGCAGACATTACCCGCAACCATGACTGGGCCGTGACGAACTCTGCTGAATTGCTTAACACCACACCCGATGCTGTCCGCTCGTTTGCAGCAGCCACTGCTCAACAAATGCTTGGCAACCCCAGCATGCTCGGCACTAATCTGACTCTCGATGACCTCGCTAGCTTGACGAATGAAGAGCTGAAGGAACACGCTACCCGTGCCAAGATGGAGCAGGAAGCCGCCCGCAAGGATTCCGAATCACTGGACAAGAAGTTCAATGCCTTGGTCCGCCGGAACAAGAGACTCCAGCACCAAGCCTTGGAGCACCTGGCCGCGACGGAAGCGAAGGCGACAGCGGAGGAGGCGTAAACCCCCTCTCCCTCGGAGTTTCGTTTCGGTCTACCTTTCGCCGAGTACAGAGTACAACGTGGACTGAGTAATCTTTGATATGTACCGATGAATCTTGATACCCTGATCGTGGATGGATATGTAACCTATCTGTGGACTCTATCTGTATGGACTACAATGTATCAACAATGTAAAATTCTCATGAAACTCCCAGGCATGAATCCGTAATCTCTCCAAAAATTTCCCAATTGTCCAGATATCGCAATCGCAGTTGGTTGTTTTCTCAATCCTTGGCAATTGACCCTAAGTCGGGAGTTTTTAACCAGTCACCTCTGCTTGTAGCACTCAACCAGAACATATCTCCTTCGCTCTTGATTCATATGTCATTGGAGACGATATATCACAGCCCCTCAAAGGGGTAAATACCTCGCCCACACGAACCGGGACATGGTTCCAAACATCCGATCGCGTCAGGGGTAGAATCCTGGTGGCGTTCGTTCCGACAAGTCCAACTTCACTTGGCGAATGCGCGTCAAGTTCACGCTCAAGTCTGACATCTCGTCTGGTTCGAATGAGACGTGTCTCACGAACCGCCGATGCATTCCCATAGGCGCCCCGAGTCTCAAGCCCACATTCCTGTCATTTGAATCTTGACCAGCAATTTGAGTCCATTCCTCCGATGAGTCCGGCATTGGCTCATTCCTCACGACCCTAATATTACACCTTATTCTTGGGTCAGATGTTTGGTGCCTCGGACGTGTGGCTGATTTCCTTTTAGTCCTTTCCCTTGGCCTGGACACTGAACTTGAGACTGCTCTCGGACTTCAGGGCTTCTTGACCCTTGGAAGTTGCGCTTGTCCTTCAGAGTATATAATGCGCTCATTTCCCGATACCAGTTCTGCTTGGTAAGTGTTATCTCTATACATTCATTTCTGGGCTTTGGCCTACACAGCTTACATTCATTTACATCCACACATCTCCAATCATGTTCCATATACTTTCCTTCCTGTGTGCCATACTAGCGCTGGCATCTACAGCCCAATCAACAGGCGTTATTGTGCCACTATATGCCTGGCCAGGAACAGACGCATGGACGACCGTCTACCAATCAGTCGCCGCGCACCCGTCAGTTCCCTTCTACCTGATTATCAACCCGGACACCGGCCCAGGAGCAACAGAGTATCCAGATGAGCCCTACATAACCGGAATCTCCAAACTGAATAGCTACCCCAACGCCCATGTCCTGGGATACACCTATACGAACCACGGCACACGCGCAAAGTCAGACGTTGAGAAAGATATTGCCGCATACGCGAAATGGACCAACTATGCCGGAAAGGACATCAGTCTTGCCGGAGTCTTCTTCGACCTTACACCCAATGGTGAAGATCAGAGCAAGCTCGGCTACTTCCAAGAGCTATCTTCAACAACCAAAGAAAGCGGTCTGAATATGGTTGTTTTCAACCCTGGTGCGAAAATTCTAGCCGATGTTGCGGACTGGTTTGCTGCTGCAGATTTTATCGTCGAGTATGAGAATACTTACGCTAATTGGATGGCTTTGGCGCCAACTGAGCATCTCTCGAAACAAGGGAATGATGCCAAGAAAGCTATCATTCTCAACCAGACACCTGCTGATGCCAGTATCAATACTGTTGTCAAGTTGGCGAAGAATATGGGGCTGGGTGCTATCTATTTGACTTATGATGAGAACTATATGGGTCTCAGTTCCGTTTCTAAAGTTGCAGTTGCCGTTTCGCAAAGGAGGAAGGTGAAGCGGAAGGGTCATACTGGCCATTGACAAAAACCGTGGAATCTTCGAGGCTCAAGGCCTGTGCAGGACTGTGTCGGAATGTGTCGAGGTCCATTAGGTGAAGACTGTTAGACAGCTTATATGAATACAGATTTGCCTTCTAGTAACATTCCTAAATGAATGTTTGCTTCCAAACCTGAAGTCGATGATCATATTCATATTTGTAACCATGCATATCCAGCGATATGATTGAAATTTATTTTGATTCTCTCATCTCCCGCAGAGAGACCTTAGCGTTTTCGTTCGTAAATTGCTCAATCCAACCCATTCGCTCCATCCTTATAAGGCCGCAAATCGTATTCATCCGGATAAGTCTCCAAGATGCGCTTGAGGTCTTTCATCTGCTCACGTTGCTCCTCGGTAACTTCCTCATAGACATCCTTGAAAGCCTCTCGTAGCGCAGGTTTCTTCTCACGTTCTGCTTCGCCAAACTCCTTTAGTACAGCCTTTCTCATCTCATCTCTGGTCTGTTTCTCCTGATCTTCACTCCAAAGCCCTTGGTTTTCCAGCCACTTGCGTAGTCGAATAATAGGATTGTCCCTGCGCTTCCAATCTTCGACCTCAACGCGCGCACGGTACGCAAAGCTATCATCGCTGGTGCTGTGGTGCGAAACACGGTAGCTCATAGCTTCAACCAGAACGGGGCGTCCACCATCAGTTAGAGCCAGACGACGTGCCTCCTTCATAGCCTCATTCACAGCAAAAACATCGTTACCATCCACCCGGATTGTGTCAATGCCATAACCTACACCACGGCTAGCAATCCCATCACCGCGGTATTGTTCGAGAGTCGGGGTTGAAATCGCATATCCGTTATTCCGGCATACGAATACGACAGGACACGATCGTGTAGCGGCCATATTGAGTGCGGCGTGGAAATCTCCTTCACTTGCAGCGCCTTCGCCGAAGTAGCAGGCCACGATACGTGGATCACGGGTGGGATTTTGCATATCTTGCATTTTAAGAGCGTAAGCTGCACCGGCTGCTTGTGGGATCTGAGTTGCTAGTGGTGAGGAGATAGTATGCTGCGACCGAGTTAACAACAACGTGATCGTCGCGAGATTGGGAAATATATCTCACCATTCGAGGGTAATTCTGTCCGTAGTGCACCGGCATGTTGCGGCCCTTGCCTGCGTCATTGGCATTCGCAAAGAGCTGGCTCATGAAATTCTTGAGTGTGAAGCCGCGCTGCTGAAACACGCCCGCTTCGCGGTACTGGGCGAAAACCACATCGTCTGGGGTTAAGGCGGCAGCAGATCCGACGGTGATGCCTTCTTCGCCAGCGGAGACCTGCAGAAACACGATTAGACCCGAAATTCAGCTCAGAGACTGGTGGAATAGCGTGGTTTACCATATAGAAACTCAGACGACCCTGACGTTGTGCCTCGAACATGACCACGTCCATCACACTGACTTGAAGCTATTAGCAACACTAGTATCATCCCAACATATCGATTCCTACCTGAAAGCATATTTTTATACCAGGTCAAGACCTCCTCATCTGTGACATCCGGTGCCGGCCTTGTTTTATCAACCAGTTCGCCGTCGGAGTCGATTACTCGATACGTAGGGATAGCAGGAAGATCAGAAGCTTTAAGAAAAGACAAATCTGTTGTGAATTTGCTATTAACGGCACCGGGGAACCGTACACTGGAGAAATTGCCATATGGTTAGCTGGTATGTTTTCTCATCGTCTGTCTTTGAGGTTGCTCCTTACCTATCCGATCCTGGCCGTTGTGACAGTGTGCTGCTGCATCGTGCGGCGACGTGTCCTCCCGCAAGGATTGGTCGCCGATGAGCTCCTCTGCCCAGAAGCCTCAGATTGCGTGTAAGATTTGCAATCGACATTTTGGAAAGGGTGTGATTGTGAACAAGGAAATGAACAATGTTGGGAATGTCGTTGTTGTAGTATGGGGGAGAATATGCGGGGTCGGTTATCGTCGGGATTGCCTATCTGCGAGGATAGCCGAGGGTGGCATGTGCGGAGAACCATGGATGGTATGAACGCTAAGGACAGATATGGACTAGCGCTGTTTGCCAATATAATCCTCCATCAAAGGAACTTGTTTCTGGGGGATTGATGCATTGACATCCTCGCGGATAGTATGACACTCCTTTGGATAATGCGACACCTTGAGCAATATCTCTATTGGTCGCATTTTTTATTCCGCTCTCTCCGTTTTCTATTTCACTTTCTACTTAAGTATAACTAGCATCCTCATTGGCCACTCAGACCAAGTCCAAGTCGATTTGTACCCTTGCCATTATCATCAGCTACTACATTACGAAGTACAGGAAGAGCGACGGTAAGTTGTGGAAGTGCTTTCAAAATGGGGATCGAGGCTCCATATGCAAGGATGGTTTTGTCGAATATAACTGTTACCAAGACCACAGAGACCGTTGCCACACCTCTTTGCAATAGTCTCGTTCCCATTGATACCTACGGAATCTGCTGAGACGTGGCTTGATGTTGTTTGGATGGCGAGCTTCGTTACCAAGCCAGCCTTAATGTCACTGACGACTGCGCTGTTTGGGTTGGCATGAGCCCCAGAAGGATGACGAAAAATGCGACTAGGACCAGAACCTTTAGGCATACACAACATCAAAGGACCACAAGTTTAGAATAAGACAAACATTCGCTCTGCACCTGTGCGCATAGCAAGCACTCAACAAAGAGCCGGGTGTTTGGAAACTTTTTTCCGACCAGAGCAATTCGCGGAGATTATTTCTACTTTCAGTAAGCTAGCCCGCGGACATGTCCGCGGAGTGCACATTGGCCGCAGATCCTAAATCCAGCCAGGGATCATTTTTAAAGGGACTATTTCCCTCGATTCTGGTAAGCATTAACTTCAATTTGTCTTCATCAATACCAACCAAATCCAAGAATGACATCTACGCCAATCGCCCTGGTCATCTGCAGCACCAGGCAGGCACGAGTGAATCCATCTATCGCTCGTTACGTCCTCGACGTGATTTCACAACTAAATCACCAGGAGACTATTGAAATTCTTGATATCGCCGATCACGGGCCCCCCCTGTATGATGAGCCCAGTGTTCCATCTCACCTCCCAGAGGCTGATCCGACGCCTCATTACGCTCACCAACACACGCGATCTTGGTCTGCTACAGTCCAGCGGTATAGTGCATTTATTTTCGTGACGCCCCAGTACAACTGGAGTATTCCAGCTAGCCTGAAGAACGCATTGGACTATCTGTTCTATGAATGGAAAGGTAAGCCTGCTGCCATTGTGACATATGGAGGCAGAGGGGGTGGAAAGGCGGCAGATCACTTGCGAGCCATTTTGCAAGGATTGAGGATGAAACCGGTTCTTACTGCCCCTGGACTGGTGGTTAAGACCGCGGCCATGGAGTCAGGGGGTAACATGGAGAATCGGGAAACGTGGCGCGGAAGTGAGGTGGAAGAGAAAATAACTGCTATGTTTCTTGAGTTGGTAGAAGAAATGCGCGTATAGCCCTGGACACAATATTTGAAAACAAATCCAACAACGAGCTCTTTGGATAAAAAACCATATCATACAAAATCAAACGAGCAGGTTGGAAATGAGAGATACCCCAATGCTGAAAGACAACAACATGATGGGACCCGGGAGACGTCTCACCATTCCAACAGCCGTGCAATTTCAAGAATTTCCGACGGTGAGAATCCGGCTTCCCCAACTGCATCGACAAACTGCGAGAACGAGGATGCCTCTTCAAAACCCCTATCGGGACGAGCTTCATCTTGGAGAAAAGATTCTTCCGACAGGATGGAATGTTTTTCATCCTGGTCTTCGAATAGCGGTTACGTACTCTCTCAGACCGGGGTTCTCGTGCATGTACTGATCAACGAATGCCTGGGCCTGCTCTTCTGCTTCCTTCTCTGGATTCCCAGTTAGAAGAAATAGAAGAACCTCCGAAGACAAACCACTCACAGTTGCTCACTGTTGAGATCAACTATTGCGACCTCCGATCCAGACGCAACAATCCCCTGCGCCATGACCAGGCCGAGTCCCCGTGCACCCCCAGTAACAACAATTACCCTGGTTTCGAGGGAGAATTGGTCTAGTGTACGTTTGAATTGCGGGCCCCCATGACCTTGGATAGGTGGCTGGGGTGGCATCTCGCTGTCGGTGGGGTACTCAATCTTGACATTTTCATCTGTTCGTGCGGTTCCTCCCTCGGAGGGAAGAGCTGCTGTTGCAGCGCTCGAAGCCTTTCGAGTGGTTGGTTTGCTATCGGCATGATTGTGTCTGGATAGTGTCAGAGAGGATGGCCGTGTGATAACCGAGGAAGATACAGCTGTCCAGCACAGTGAAGCTGGCCGTCTAACGCAGCGGAAAGAGGAGTTAGTGGCCGACCTAACGGGGCTAGAAATTTGCAAAACTCAAGGTTGAAGCATAGTCGAAGGCTATAGGCAAACAGGCGATGCGGTTCCCGTCATGACTGGAGACTACGGTGGTACATGTACTTATCCGCGACCGATTCAATTAAAAGAGTAATTAGCTCAAGCGAGTGGACGCCCGTGGTATCCAAAGTCAACATGTAGTTTCGGTGATTAACCGGCATAATGACCATTCTCAAAGGTCAACACCACTGGCCGAGCTTCCTGATCGGGAAGCTAAGCCAGTTTAGCCAGTTTAGCTGGACGAGTTAACCCCCGCCTGGTCACTCTCTTGGCTGCATGGACGCTTATTTCTGTCGAGCTAGTCGCATTATCGGCTTAAGAGCCGAAAATAGTTCCAAGCAGCCCATGGGGGATAGCCCAACCCGCCAGGAATCCGACCTCACCAAAATTTCAGTTACTCCAACACCCCATGTCGGACTCGGAACTCTCTTCAAACACATCTGAACAGATTGAAGCTCTGTCAGGGGAAGAACCAGACAATTCGGAGTCGACTCGAACGCTCAAAAACCCCAGCTTTGGAATAAAATGTCTTTCAGAACTGGGGAACAAGTCATGGCGCAGTCTTGCAACAGGACTGAAGGCCAGCGGGTCACATATTCCGAGTTTGGATGTGTGAGCTCATCTTCATCGCTCGCGGGTATATGTTGTTCATTGGGCTCACTGATAGACCCCTCTCCACGTCGGCGGGCCGGGACGGTTTCCTCGGTAGTATCGAGTACTCTGCACACGCTCTGCACCACCTGTTAGCGTCAGTGCTGTTAATTCAGCCTTCAGCGATACTGTTGAAGGCGATGGGACAATGGAGGCATCGGATCATGTTGACAATATTCAACACGAGGAAGGGAGATACCCAGTCATCATCTTCCTCACGACTTCTCTCTCTTTCAATTGTCATCGCCGATACGCGCTTTGTCCTTAGGCTGCTTGGTCTGGTCCCCATTGTTAGCGAAGGCATCAGTATCCCCCGCTCGACGTCGGAACATAGCATCACATACGCTTTGTGCCTGGAAAGTTCTCATAGGAATATCCTATCAGCTTCCGGAGAACATTGCTTTTCCGACTAGCAAAGGAAAAATACCTTCTCCTTGGGTTGAGAATATAGCCATTGTTGAGAAGTGGTACTCGGGGAGCATTCGTTCGCTGTCAATCTATTTCTTATTCCAGCTACTGAAGTTAGGGCGAGAGAAGCAGCTGAGAGACAGAAGACAGGCAGGATCGACTATGTGTACTGTACTTTGTTATAATTCTACAATGCAGATAGGCTGAATAGCTGACGGAATCAAAGCGTAAATTCATTCAAATAATCTAGGCCCTAACCAACCAAGACGAGCCTGCTTGCCAAACTGCTAATTCACTTTGTAGGTAAATGGTGACCTTGAGATCATTCATGACGACGTTATCACCACCAAAAAGCTATATTGCCCTTCACTGGTAGACCCCGAGGTGGTCATATGGAGAATCAATTTGAATCGCTCAAGAAATTAAGTAGTTCCATGTCAACCTTCGGTCCTTCAAAATGCTTTTTTTGAACAAACCAAAGAACGGTGACCCCCTTTTTCATGTGGATCCTGTCCCTCGTACTCGGGAGAATGACTATTTCCGGGGGAAATTCCTGTAATCACCTGGGCAGCCGCCTCAACACAAGATCTCCAAGATTGTCTTGGACGCATAATCCTACATGAGCAGGTTTCTTTTATCACGCCAGCTTGGCTCTGAGCACCCCCCCCCCCCCCCCCCCCCCCCAGCCATCCCATCCCAGGCCGTCAAGGCCAGGTCGCTTCTACACGTACTCACCGA
>CAJVOY010000110.1:0-36371 GCA_911197225.1 Penicillium salamii | reverse complement strand
GTCGCCTTATCCCACATGAGGCGGTTTCTTTTTTCCCCCCCGGTTGGGCCGGGGCCCCCCCCCCCCCCCCCACTTTCTTAAAAAGTCTTTTTGAATGCCGATACGCCGCTCCCATGCAAAATCCCGCCACGGGTGCAGCAGCTGTAGGCGAAGACGAGTCAAGGTACGATTCCATGAAGTCATCAACACCCTTGTGTCCCTCAGCTTTATATTGCCTGAACTTCGTGTACTTATGTTTCCCCCCCCCCCCCCCAGTGTGACGAGGCCAGGCCGGTTTGCAAAAACTGCAGAACGCGAAAAGATGAAAACACTTGCGTCTATAGTACATCAGGCCCATTCGTCTTCGCGGAGGATGCGCCCGGATCACCGCGGAAGGCCCCGCAAAAATCGAAATCATCAAGGAGCGGTAGTGGCAGTGGCTCCGATCGGTCCCCCCAGGCTCTCTGGGGTCCTTTCGCTGGCTCCAATGATTTGGTGGAGGCTCCTGTGATTAATATGCAGCATATGCAACTCGAGCTTCAGTGGATAAAACATACCCACAAACTGTTCGCCCGCAGCGAAGAGACTAGAAAGGTGTGGGAGTTTTTAGTGCTACAAGAAGCCTTCCACGCACCATTCCTGATGCATGGCATTATAGCACTGAGCGCATTGCACTGTTCAAATGAGCATGGTGATCTTCAGCGAGCGGAGTGGCTTTCGGCGGCAGTGGCGCATAAAAGCACCGCCTTGTCCATGTTTTGGGAACATCTCAATGATATTACGGAGTCCAATGCTAAAGCAATGATGAGCTTCGCCGGAATTGCCTTGGCTTTCAGTTTTGCGAGTGCCTTGATCTGCCCTCAACCCGAAGATGGTCCCACTCTACGGTCGTTGATCGACGTTTTTGTTCTTGCTCGAGGTGTTCAGGCTGTCGTGAATGCAGCGAGTGAATTCCTCCACCAGAGTACTTTCGCACCACTTTTCGATATTGCCTCACCCGAAGTGACTATCCCAGTCGAAACCCTACAAGCCTTCGATCGCCTGGAGGAGTTGAACGACCGTTGCTACGAACTGTCCGCTGAGCACAATATACAATCTTACAAGCAAGTTATCGGATCATTGCGAGATCTTGTTTGTTTCACCTACGCAGAGCCCACCTCCCTAACGCTAGCTGCAGGTTGGGCCATTCGGTTATCACATCACTACCTGGAAGAGCTGAATAATCGTACACCATTTGCCCTAGTGGTGCTTGCCCATTACTGTGTGTTTTTACATCGAGCACGACACAATTGGTGCATTGGATCTTGGGGCTACGCGGTATTTGAAGAGATAAATTTGGTACTGGATCCTGGTTGGAAATCACACATCGGTTGGGTAACCAGTGAAATCATCTTGCGATAAATTTTGAAATCAATTAATAGCATTTTTCTTACAACCGCTATGATGGTAGATATGATCAGGTCTGTGCTATGTCAAGGTAGCTGCTACTGAAACAAATTCCTATTCATTCTGTAAATTTGTTATCAAGCTAGATACGATAGAAAACACCCCGATGAGTCAAGTCTCCCTCGATGAATCAATGTGAAGCTCGGCTTAAATCTAATATTTTCTGTTGTATTCTTCAAACAGTCTTTGTTTTCTAATTGGGATAGGTTATCTAACGAGATGCTCTATATCCTTTATTCCTAGCAACTACTCGTAGATAAATTTCTTGTGTTTTAATTGTAGCAAAGATTCCGAGTTTATCAATATGATTATATATTGATTGTTATATTTAATTAAGATAAGATACAGTAATTCGAATTTTATCTGATTTTGCCATATAACTGATGGTGTGAATCTCCCACCGCACTAGGTATCATGTCATAAGGTACAGAATCGGGTGGGCGCCGTTGGCTTCCAATGTTGTTTCTTCAGTTTGGTGGTTCATAATGTATTTTCATACTTCGGAATCCAATGACCATTTCTTCAAGCCACGGGATTGAAGAAATGAAACCCGCTGGCAAACAGCCCTGGAAGAAAAGTTTTCCGAACATAAGAACTTTAAAAATTGTGGGACAACGCACCTGGCCATTTCCAATTCAGAATACGTGAAACCTACAAGTACACGGAGTGCTCCATGAAGGATTGGCGGTTGCCTGTGAGATTGGATGAAGTAGGCATTACGAATACGAGAGCGCCCCTTCTTTCCTCGATACTCGTACGAGTACTTATCCTAACCACACATTTTCTGCCGAGAAATAAAGTATATCTTACGAGTACGAGTACGAGAGTCCCTTCCTTGTATCACTTCATATTGCAGGACCCACAATTTCTTACGGGAATTCGATTACGAGTTCAAGATATTGGAATTGAGCAAGATCCCTGGTGTACAGGCTTCTCGTAACGTGGGAAACCATAAACATTTGTGGGGCTCAATACCTTGGTAGAAAAGTGGTAATTAAATTCCGACGTGCTTGATCGTCATGATTTATGACTTATGGATATCTGGGTCAGTGATCTACCGTTTTGGATGGGTGTGCCAGATAGGGGGAGTTTTAGAACATAACCATTCTTTTGGCAAGGTGAACGAGTACGAAATATCCAGCATGTATTGGCAAAATATAAATATCAAGGCCTGGCTTGACTCATAATCGATCATAAGTTTTGAATCTGTGCAAAATGCGTCTGGCATTTTGGTCTCTTGTCATCGCTACGCTGAGTAGCGGTATTCACGCCTCTAATAGTGAACCTGACTGCAAGTGTGTAAGTAAAATTCTCTCCCTTATTACTGCCCTACCTGACCCCTTTTCTCTTGTGTGGCTGCTCATCTGTTGCAGGGGCCCTCTGATCCTTGCTGGCCGTCTTTGCAGGAGTGGGATGCACTCAACAAAACTGTTTCAGGGAGGTTGCTGAAAACCGTCCCTCCGGCCGTGGTCTGCTATAGATCCCGCGAAGAATACAACGTGGAGAAGTGCAAGAAAATCCTTAATGAGTGGACCACGGATACCTTCCACTCTGGTAATCCGTTCAGTGTTCATGACCCGACTTGGTCCTGGGACGCCTGTCCACCTCTCTACTCGGATGGAACTGGTATCAGCGGAGACCCTGATGCTGAATCCAAGGGCTGTTCTCTCGGTACACTCTCACCCTACGTCATAAATGCTACAACAGCAAAACACATTCAAAGCGCATTGAAGTTTGCCACCAAGAAAAATCTCCGCATCAATCTCAAGAACACTGGCCACAACCCGGAAAAGAGGTCAGTCCCATTAAAATCTCGTGATATTTGACAATTTATTGACATTCTATCAGTTCCGCCTATGGCAGCCTCGGGTGAATAATAATTTTTCCCTCTCTCTCGATTACTGAGCTAATCTGTGTAGGATCTGGACTCATAACATGAAAGATTTCAAGTTCCACAAGTCTTTCAAATCTTGTGCGAATGCTGAACGTCATATGGCTGGCACTGTTGGTGCTGGTTTCCAAGATGGTGAGCTTTTTGAGGCGATGAGCAAGCATGACGCTATCTCCGTCGGTGGAACCAATATGGTATCTATATCCATTCCTTCAAGTTATTTGTTGACTCTGGAGCTAACCTATTGAAAGGATGTGGGTGTTGCTGGTTGGTCCATGGCCGGTGGTCATGGATACGGCAGTGGTATCTATGGCATGGGAGCTGATAACATCATTGAAGCAGAGGTTGTCACTCCTCAGGGTGATTTGGTGAAGGTCAATGAATGCGAAAACCAAGATCTCTTTTGGGCGATTAGAGGAGGAGGTGGCAGTACCTTCGGTGTCATTATCAGCATGACAGTCAAGGCCTATCCTATGCCATCCGTTGCTGTTGTCACATTTGACGTTTCGCCCAAAAACGGAACTTCACCCAAGCAATGGTGGCATACAGTGGCACGTGTTCACCAAGAGATGGCCGACTTACAGGACTTGGGCTACGCCGGCTATTACACAATTACTGGCAACCCTATGCTCTGGCATAACACTGTCTTCGTTTACAATGCCACAGGTGCTGATGATGCAAGGAATAAAACCCTTCCACTGGAAAGCGCACTGAAGAAGGTTGATTCTTTTGTTGATACTGAGATATCTCAACTATATATGCCCAGTTGGTACCAGCTTATCCAAAAGCTGGGCTCGTTGACAGAGTCCACCGAGACGGGTAAAACACAAAGCATCCGTGCTTCAAGACTTATTACTCGGAAGGCTATTGAGGATGTCGATCTTTTTCCACGAACATTGGAGAATGTCGGCCCTAAGATATTTGAGCCTAAGGTACAACACGATCTGTGCAAAATGTCAGACACAAAGCTCGAGCTAACATTACAACCCCCTTTCAGACTGGTGTCACCCACCCTAAGCTTTCAGGAACAATGACGATTGGAAAGACGCCCGTGGAAAATGCCCTGAACCCGGTCTGGCGCGACACCGTTGTCCACCTTATCTCAGAGCAGAGGTGGAACGACACACTACCAAACGATATCGCCGAGAAAACAATTGATAGCATGGTCTGGGACAAAGGCTATGCTCTCCGTCAGTTGGCTCCTGACAGTGGTGCATACATCAATGAGGTGGGTCTCTGCCACTGACTCACATCGGTGATTTTCTCGAAATTACAGTAGCTGATTTGTCTGTGCAGGCGGACCCCTATGAGCCGAATTGGCAATGGTCGCTATTTGGACCCAACTACCATCGTCTTCTTTCTATCAAGGAGAAGTACGACCCGGACAGCCTATTCTGGTGCCGAAACTGTGTTGGTAGTGAGCAGTTCGCTCAGAAGAACAACGGTTCTCTATGCAGGGCTGTTTGAAAAGAAAATCTATCCAACCCTTTTGAGGCTACAGAGCAAGAAAGGCTCAAGAACCAGACTGTATTTGCTGCCTGAGGGAAAGAAACAGAGAGAGCGAGAGACCTTCCATCTCCAAGGCGGGTTACACATCCCGTCACATACAGTCGGACCGCAAACTAACGGCAGTCGGTTGAGGAATCACTGCCAAAACGACTCTGTTGATCTATACCTAGGTATTTTTGTCATTATTGGAAATTCCGCATGATTTATCATATGATAGAGGTAGACGGGTCATGATTCCCCAGGAAGGTGAAGAGGGTGGAATTTATATCATTTTTAGAACTTATACAAAAGAGAATTGATGATTCTCCAATCCAGTCGTTTCTCCGACCGTAAATATCAACATTTTCTTTAATCTAATTCAAAAACAAATGTACAACAGTAAGGGTTGGTGTTACTTAGGGCGCGCTCACGCGGTCGGCGGTCCTAGACTTCCGCACCGACCCCAAAAACCCGGACCCAACCCGGACCCAACCCCAGTTGGGTGGGGTTTTGGGTCCAAAGGTCTGACCCCATGTTGGGTTTGGGTTTATTGGGTCCAACCCCAATGGGTTTGGGGCCCCAAATGGGGTTACAAACAAGACAAACAGACCAAAATCCTTAGATGCATAACTTATACATATTTTAGCTGTAAGTTTAGGTATTTGGATTACTCTCACTTTCGCAAATCTAGAGATAATTCAATAGGTAGGAACAATATATTACTATTATCAAGCTTTATTTATATTAATACTACTAATAATACTCAAACAGATTATCCTCCCTGCTTTTTTGTTTTCGTCCTAATATCTTGATTTATATTGTAGTCTATAGAAGACTTAGTTTAGGCTTTCTATTCTGTTTATTAATATCTAGAATTAATTTAATTAAATCCTTATAGTTAATCTTATAATTTATTTTTTTTGTATTACTAATTAGAAGAATCTTAATTAAATTAAGTTTTTTATCTTTTTCTTTTTTAATAGTCTCTATCTTATTCTGAAAGAAGAATTCTTTTAAAATCTTAGCTTTTTGTTTTTCTATATTAAATCTAGATATATAAAGAAATATTATTAAGTTTTCTATTACTTCTAATTTTAATCTTTTATAATAATAGTAGTAAATATTTTAAACTATATTAAATAATCGTTTAATTTTTATATTAGTTGTTAGAAATAAAAGTATATTATATATAAGAATAATAATGATTGGAAAATAAGATTAATATTTTTTCTAAAAAATAAATAGATTTATTGAAATAGTATTTATATTGTTAGCAAATATAAAAAGAAATATAGGATTTATTATATATTATTATTTAAATATTAATTTATTTTATTATTAATTAATATAACTAAGATATCTTTACTTAGATTAAATTTATTAAGTATAGATTTAAATATTAATAGTAATTTAATAAAAGTTCTGAAAGTTTTAATTTAAGATAGATCTTTAAATTAAATTTAGTATAAAGTAAAGGTTTTATAAAAAGAAGATTAATAAATGTTTTATTAGTAATTATTCTAGTTATTAGTATGAAAGAATTTGAATTTATTTATAGATATAAATATAGTATTAATAGTATATATATATTTTTGGATATTATTAGTTTAGAAGTAATATTTATTAAACTTAGACCTTAACAAAGCCTGCCATGGGTATCACTTTCATACCCATGCCCAGCCTATGGGTCCAGTTTTGAAACCCGGCCTATGGGCTGGGTAGCCTATAGGCCGGGTGGTGGGTTCTTAGCAAACTTATACTACCCATAAACTGATATAAATTACCTAAAAAGGAAAGTCTTAGTATATATAACTAAATGACTATTTACAATTAATTATCGTTAGTTATCTATATAATCTTTATATATATTTGACTATATTTACTCTTAGGATAATCAAATATATAACTAAATTTATATTTATAATAAATGTATAACTTCAGACGTATGATTTATTAACTTAGCAGAAGATCTAAAAGTAGAACTCTATAGATCTACAAACAATTCAAATAATATTTAGTAGTAAATAAAAGTTGATTCTTAATGTCAGTTATATAACTAACAATTACATAGTTACCCTTTGCAAAGGAGAATATTATTTTATTTACATCATCAGCTATATAGAAGAACTCTATAATAGAAGGTATATATATACTTTTATTGGCTGTAGATGTTACTATTAGCTATAGTAGAAGATCGAAGAGCTTTTTCTATATAGTTTTATTAAAAAGCTAGCGACTAGAGACTGCAAGGGTAATATAGAGATTATTTTAGAATAGATAGTAAAGATAAATAGTATTAATAGTAAACAAACTTTATCAAACTTTTCAAAAATCTAATAAATATAAAAAATAAAAAAAGAATATCTATTCTTTATTTACTAAATAAAAGTTGAATTTTTTTAACTTCAGTTTTGAACGATTTGATACGTTTCAATCTTTTGATTTAAGATTTTTCTTTATCTTTAACAATTATTTGAAGATTTATTTTTATTAGTAATGCTTTTTTATATTATATAGTATATAAATAGAATTATTAATAGTTATTCTATAGTATTACTAACATTTCGAAATCCTCTTAAAATGACCACTTCTGCTTCTTGTATAGTTTCTATAACTTTAGTTTGCTACTAGTATATACTTTGCTTTCAGCATTCAATTTAAGTACTTTTTACTACTGTAATATTATTTATTATTAGTTATTAATTAACTATATAAAGTTCTATTCTATATAGTTGTTGCTATGTCTTTAAAAGTTTGTGTGTAGAACTAAAGACTACAATAATAGAAGATGTTTAGGATTTAAATTCTTTTATTCAATAAATATTAATATTCTAAACCTTTTGACTAAATTATATTATAGATTAGTTCTATTCTATATAGGATACTATATACTTTATAGCTTTTAATATAGTATTACAATAATTAGCTATAGTATTTAATAGTATATATATAAAATATATAGCTATATTTAAAATTAGGAATATTAGAAATAAATATATAAATATTATTTTTTGATTTAGAAATATTTTTTATATTAATCTTAAGCGATTTAATAATTTAACAAATCTAAATATTAAGATTTTATATATATACACTATTAATTAATAATTAATCTTATGTTCAGGCTTTATAATAATACTCCAACAACCGACTAAAATAAATATAATAATAAAGATACTTTACAATTACGCTTTAGAAATCTTAGGTTTATTCACTGAATACAAATAAAATACAACTTCTATGCAATAGTAATAACTACAGTTAATATCTATTATAAATATATATTTATTGTTTTTAGTATTGTTAGGAATATTATTACACTTGTGACGACTGGTAGTATTACTAATTTTTATAAGATTTTAATAAATAAGTTTAATATAGATTTTTTTATAAATAAATTAGATTTATAATTTAAAAACAATTTGTAGATATTTCTATTATTATAAGTATATTTTTTATAAATAAGGATTTAGAAGTACTATTAACTATTATAAAGTTTTTATAAATAAATTTAATATAGAATTCTTTATAAATAAATTAGATTTATAATTTAAAAATGACTTGTAAATATTTTTATTATTATTAGTATACTTTTCATAAGTAAAGATTTAAAAAAATAAAGAATATAAATAAATTTTAAAGTTAAAATAATTTTGAAGTAAGGATTCATATAATAGTGAATTTTAGTAAATATAACTTTACCTTTTTACTTTTTAACTTCTTTACTTCTATTTCTTTCTCTAATTCTTTTTCTTTTTTATTTCTTTTATAGAACTCTTTTTTATATATAATATAGATTATCTATTAAAAGGTTTTGAATTATTATATATCTATTTTGTTAATATATACTAGGACTATTTAAAATGTTTTCTTACTTTATAGATATCTAATAATCTTAATATTTCTTTAAAATTTCGTTATATATAAATTCAAGATATTATTATGAATTATTAAAATTATATAAAAATAGATTATTTCTATAAAAAGGTATATTTTACTTTGTTTTATAGGTTTTTCATAATTAATTTCCTAGTTTTCTACTTTCTTTGTAGGTTATTAGTTAGAATTATAAACTATTATATATTAGTTAGTAGAATTCTAGTAATTGCCTAACAATATTTTACTTAATAATCGATTTTAAAGAATACTTATAAAGAATTTTTAGTATCTATTTAATAACCTAGACTAATTTACTATAGTATATTTAGCTTGCTATTGCTCTGATGTAATATAGACTGTAAGTAATTTGTTTTTATATTTTTATAAATCGATTAACCTCTGTAATACAACAAATATATTAGATACTAATAGCTTATTAATTCTTATTAACAAATACTTCTAATATATTTCTTCTATAATTTTTGAACATAGATAGCATATACTACTAATATATAACCTAATCTTTTAGATATAAAAGAGGATATTTAGTTTTAGTACAAAACTATTAGCAATTTCTAGAATATGATTTTATAATGAGTAGAAAAGGTATTAAGTATATTAGAGATAAATAATATAAAAATATAGTTCAGAAAATATTTGATAAGATTTCCTTTTATTGTTTGTAGGAGTATAGTAGACTAGTTAAAAAAAAGGAGTTATTTTATAAATTAAATATTTTCGATATTTTTATAGTCTAACAAATTAAAATTTTATTTTTATTTTATATGGTTTTCTATAATTTCGTTTTGTAGTTTATAATTAGTGAGATTTTCTATTTTAAAATTAATATTCTTATAGTATTAATTATAGTCCTTAATCTAAGAGTTGGTTATAATTTTTTATTTTTCTACTATCGATTTTTATAGGGTTTATAACTTTTCATTAGTATTTAGTCTAAAAGTTAATCATAATTTTTCATTTTTCTGTTATTAATTTTTATAGGGTTTATAGTTTTTCGTAGTACTTAGAATAATTTACTAATTAGAGAAATCCTTTGTCTGAATTTAGAAATTAAGGTTATATATAAAATATACTTAGAATAAAGTTTTTTATACAATATTACTTTAATATATTGTGGAAGTACAGTAGTAATGTAAATCTACAAATATACAGAATAAATAGTTAGTTATAGTAGAATCTTTTAGGCTTAAAAGTAGTTTCCTATATACTTAGTAAAAATATATATCTGTATATTATAGTCTCTTTTTATATTCTATAGAATATAATCTCTCTTAAACTTTTAGTCTAATTCTTTGAATTTAGATTATTTTGTAATCTTAATAATATAATTAATACCTAGATTCTTTAAATATTATTATAAATACTGAGAATTCTATAATTTTTATTCTTAAATCAATATTTAAAAACTCTAATTAAAAAACTTAAAAAAATCTAAATCTAAAAATAACTATATACATAGGTTTACTATATTACTTACGGATTATATAGACTACTTATAGGTTACCTATAGATTATATAGATTACTCGTTTAGCAAGCTAATCATACTATTTCTAACTACTCAATATAGATCTGAAAATAATAGATCTATTTTTATAAAGATTGATTTAGAGTCAAATCGATCTTTTTTCTAATAGGATTCTAATATTATAGTTACTATAGCTAATAGGAATATATATATTATAGATTTCTACTAAAGCAAATATAGTTTTCTATTTTATATTATTTAATCCTTTTAAAATCTTTTCCTTTTACTTATATCTATAATGTTACAACAAAATAATTAAATCTTTCTAATATTTGATATATATCCTTCGTTACTATTTAATATTAATAGAATTAATTCTTTATAGACTATTCTTTCAAACAATCTTTTAATTCTTTTTAATCAATACTATTGTTACGGACATGTTAGTCGCCAATCAACTGCGGGGGACGCGATCGCCGGCGGGCGACCAAGAGCCAACCAGTTTCGACCAGCAAACAATCACGTGACGGACTGACAGCAAAACCGTGGTCTTTCCGTTGTACCCTCAGGATACGGAGTAACTCAGGGATCCGATGAACGCAAGACGAGTCGTGACCCAGGACCGCGCCAGGCCTACGACCGGCCCAATCCCAAGATACGGTCCACCATAGGACGAAGTGTATCCTGCGATACTCAGGGCGAACCACGTGACCACCACATATCCTGGGATAGGATCTGACGCGAGGTACTACAGTCAACCACACGTGACTCATCCTATCGTAGGATGGGACCCATCCCCGGATAGGATGTGTTCAAACACATCCCAGGATAGGGGGAACTTGGATATATAAGAACACTCATTTCATGTATCTAGTTAGTTCTTCGTCTTCAATCATACATTGTTACTTGTGAATACCTTTGGAACTTCAGAGACTCTTTGCTTGATTATAACTTGACAAACACTACGAATAGACCAACACCCCGGTGTAGATCTATTCGGCGCCCTAACTGGCATCGTTCCTCGATACCCTCAAAAGGACCTAGCCCGTGTAAGGCCTGCTCGGCAACGGTACGGTTGAGAGACAGATCGTTGAGACCTGATAGTCTGCGGAACTACGAAGGACAGTATATCCGATTCCATCTTACCTAACGACAACCAGCTAGCGTGTGCGTAACAACTATTTAGTATTCTTAATAGTATTTAATCTAAGCGAAAATATTTTCTAACAATCTTTTTTTCTTTCTTTAGAATCTCTATTTTTAATTAAGTAATTTTTATTTAACTAAAGAAATTTCTATTTTATTTATTTAATTAATATAGTAAATAAATAAAACAAATTTATTTAGTAATAGTTATAAATTAGATTTAAACAAAAAAAATAGAAATAAGATTCTTTGAAATATTAAATATTTATTATTAATCTAATTATACTTTATCGAAGTAGTAGATAAACAAACAAACAAGTTAAAAGTTAAATATTTATAATATAATATTTTATTTAAGTATTTAAATAAAACTAGTAACGATATTTTTGTAATGATTAGATATATTTAAAAGAATAAATATCAATGTTTATTTAAAGATTTAAATATTAAATAGTTTATATAATTAGTATAATATTAATTTTATATCTTTATTTTAATTATATTAAGCTAATCTATATCTAAACTAAAAACTTCTCTTAGAAAGCTATAGTTATCATACAATAAAGCTAGGAAGATATTTAAATTAGATTTCTTATAGACTCTAACCTTTTCTAGAAACTTTTAGGATATTCCGATTTCTGTAAGTTGATTTTAATAGCTTAATATATAACCTTCCGACTAAAGTTTTTTAGTCTACGAACTACTTAACATCAAGTAGTTAATAGTATTACTTTTTATTAGAAAAAGATTTTAAAATCTTTTTTAATAGATATTAAAATATTTCTTACTTTTGACTATTAGACCTCTCTATTTATAGATATATTTATAATTATAATAAACTATTTTTTAGATTAGAATTAAAAGTATCAAAAGGTTCTATTTAGTTTTGAATTTATCTTTGGATTATATATTAGTAAGAATCTAAATATAGTAGTAATAAATATATTTTAAAAGTATAATTTAATAAATCAAATACTTATAGTAACTACTAATAATATATCTAATAACACTATATTTTTAGAAAAACTCTAGAATAAGAAGCTCCAGAACTACATTGGATATTTTAAACTAGACAATAATACTAGATTTGTTTATATCCTATATCTTATATATATAATCTAATTAAGTTTAAATATATTTCTAAAAAAGATAAAGACTACCTTTAACAACAATAAAACTAAGAAAACCTAAAAGCAAAGTAATATTATTTGTCTTTGAGGTTAAAAAAATAATATTAATTGAAAAGATAATATTATTAATATGTTTAAAAAGATTTAAAAACTATATATTAAATTATATATTAAACTGTATATTTATATATCTTTTGGATTTATAAGTTTATTATTTATATAAATAATAGTTCGCAATATTAGAAATAGTTTTTTAAACTATAGTCTAATTTGCTTAATTCGTCAAAATTTGTTCCTATTTAGAATATATATACTTATTAGAATTTAATATTTCTAATACTATGTTATATAAAGAGGCTTTGATTAATTTTTGATTAATACTACTTTTAAGAGAATTTTATTAATTTTATACTTAATTAAGAGTATTAGTATTAAATTAATTATCTACTATAGATTATATAATCTTTTTTTAAATTCATAACAACATTTTTAAAGTTAAAAAATATTATTATTTATTTTATATTTAGTATTTACAATATACTTTTTAATTACTTAGAAAGATTAATTATTTAACTTCAAAAAAAAAAGTTTTTTGGAAGAAAATAATATTTATTGTTTTGGAAATTTCTAAATAGAAACTTAAATGTTACTATAATAAGACTAATAGGATTTATAGTGATTTATTTACAATTATAATTATTTTTACTCCATAATATAAACTCTAATTCTTTAATAACTAAATAAAGAATAATATTAACTATTATAAATAATATTAAAAAAGTCTTCGAATATTCCTTATACTATATTAACAACAACTATAAAAAAAATCGAAAAAGATATTAATTTAATCTAATTTTAATAAAGATATTAATATTAATTTTAATTTAATAATTAGTTCTAGATATTAGATTAAAGAAGATAATAATAAGTTTATATAATACATTTAATTTAGTATATATATTTTTTTCTATTAAAATTCAATTTTACTAATATATACTAAGACTAGTTAAGCTAAAAAATATACACTAATAATAAAAAGAGCATAAGATTAAATTTTTAATTTTTATAAATCTTATTTATAATATTTTTATAATCTTTACAATTGATATTAGAATTAAGTGTTTATTTAACTTAGCTTGTGATATCTGCTACTATCAATATAGTTTATTAAATACAAATACTATTAAAGACTTAATGTTCTAGAAATATGCTATTAAGTTCAATATTAAATCAATAGACTTTGAATTTCACAATATATATTTGATTAAATAGAATATATAGATAAAATAGGAGGAGAAGAATTAGTTCTATTAAGAGTCGATGGAGTCAATTAATAATAATGAAGAGGGGGAAAATAAATCTATAGAATCTCTAGAGATATATCTAGTTATTGTTATTAATCAAAACCCGAATTATTGTCCGATATATAAGAAAGATGATAAGGTAGATATTAAACCATCTCTTCTTTCATGGTCTTTACGGATGGAGAGACTCCACAAGAAAACTAGAAGAGATAACTTTATAAAGTATTAGTTGATATTTAATATTAGCAGTATTTTGGTAAAATCTTAGTCTGATTCTAAATTTTTAAGTTCCAACTATTAAATATTTCTACTATCTTCTATTCAATGTGTAAACAAAATACACAAAATTATATAAAAATACAGTTAAATTGAACATAATTTATGCATTCTCTGTTTGTTTTGTTTGATCTACCCATCAAACCCGCATAACCCGCATGGGTATCACTTTCATACCCATGCCTAGCCCATAGGTACTACTTTCATACCTATGCCCGGCCCATGGGCGGATATAGACTACCTATGATAGGTAGCCCGCAGGCCGTGTCGAGGTCTAATTAAACTTAATCTATTTAGTTTTAAATATATTAAATATCTATTTTTTTTAAATAATTTGTTTTTTTTAAAGTTATTTTATTAATTTTTTAAAATAAGTAAATAGTTTATTATAAATCTTAAATATAAAATAAGTAATAATATTTTAAGTCTTTGATAATTAAATGATATAGTTAAAAAAAGATTTAATAATATAAAGAAAGTAATTAATTTAATGCTATTCTTGATTACTAAGAAGTATTTCTTTGATTTTATATTCTATATAAAATAGAATAAAAATAGAATATAGTTATTTCGTTCTATAAAATATTAGATATATTAAATTCTATTAAGTTTTTATATTTTAGAATAGAATAATCTTAATATTCATTATTTGAAAATTATAAAATATTTTTTATTGTTAAAGATTTCTATTAATATAGATAGTAAGATAGTAAATCTTATTTAAAATAAAGAAAATTTAATATAATTATTATTTTGTATTTTGGCGAATAAGTTTTGATTTGTTTTTAGTTTGTTTTCTTTTAATTAAATTATTTTTTAAATCTATTTTAAATTAAAAAAAAAAAATAATTTAGACTAAGCTAAATGATATAAGTAAAATATAGGATTCAAATAATAATAGTATTTTCGGATAATATTTATTAGAGTAAAGTTATTAAAATCTTATTGTTTGATATATTATCTATAGTTAATCTAAATATTTAATTAATCATATTATAATCTAAAAAGATTTTGAACAAAATACTACTTAAATTTAAACTAGTATACAAACTAAATATTAACTTAAATCTAAAAAGTACTTTTCGATATACTTAATTAGAATTAATAAAATAGCCAGTAATTACTATAAATACTTATAAAAATAGAAATATTTAATAATTAAATATAATAGAAATTTTTATATTATTAGAAAGTATATAGAGAATATATTAATATTAGTTTTTAATAATAATACTAAAATGATAATATATTATATTAGTAAATAGGAATAGTAGAATAGTTGGAGTAAAGTAAGCTTTATAGAATAAATATTTAAATAAAATATATTTAATAAGATTGAAAGAAAGTCAATTCAAAGTAAGAAACTGCAAGATATTCTTTTTCTATTCTTTAAATAAAAAGAATATATTTAATAAATTTGATAATTAAAGTATAAAAAAAAAAATAAATATAAAATATAGTAATAAATAAATATTTAAATAAACTTTAAATTATAGAAAATTTATAATTTTAAAATCTTTATTCTCCGATTATAAACATTCTGTTGTTTTGAAATACTTTTATATTATTAATATACTTTAATAATAGATTTTTTATCTATTAATATTAAAGGTATAGGAATATTTTAGAATCTTACTATAATATTTATATATAATCTTTAATATTCTATTAGTAATATATATAACTTAATAATAGTTATTTCAAACTACTGTATAATATATTAAATCTTAATTAATCTTACTCTTTATATTATATTCTATTTCTAGCTATTAGTCAACCCATTCTAAATATATTATATTATTATAAAAAACAAACAATTTCTGATAGTCAAGACTAATACAAGTTAAGGATAGTAGTAATAGAAAAGATATATTTGATTAGAAGAAATTAGGTTCTTATAGATCTTGAGTAAATTGGTTAATAAAGGAATCTAGAGTTTGAAAGTTATTATTCTCTTTATAGAGTGAGAATAAAAAATCCAAAAATTGATACTACAATATAATAATATAATAGCATTTGGATTTAGTAATATAAAAAGAAGAATCATATTTATTAGAAATCTAAAGCTGATTTTAGAAATATAAACAATCGAATAGACTAGATCTAATATTATTTTCTATTAATTTAATAAGCTTATAATATATAAATCTAACTTAAAGATCCTCATAAAAACCCAATAAAAACCCCAAAAACCTAATAAAAACCCAACAAAAACCTAGTAAAAACCTAATTCCTATCTCAATCTTATATCGATCTCTTAAAATATTTCACCCAGGAGTCTACCCCTAAGTTAATTTGAAGATTTGAGATTGAAAAACTTTAGAATAAGAATATATTATATAGATTTTCAATAATATAATAAAAAATATTAATAAATATTAGTATATAATTTTAAAAATTAAATCCTAGTAATTAATTTAATATTAAAAATAAAACAAAAAACAAGAATTAAAGTGTAAAAGTTTATAGACTATAGTTAATAGAGAATTTTAAAATAAATAGCTATATTTGAATATATATTTTCATCTCTAGAACTCTATTACAGCGTAGTTTTTACACCTAAAAACAATCTCCCTCACCACAACATAGTTTTTAGATCCAAAAGCAGTCCTTCCAGCAATAAAGAGACTGTATCATCATACTATATACACTACAGTATCGATTTGCAGTATCTTAGTCGCTTACTTACAAGTTCAGTAAATAATATATTACAGATATCTTCAAGAAGCTATTTTGAATTTCCTCTTTAGGCATAGACTAGAACATGAAAAAATACCTGTAATCTAAATAGACTACTAAGTAGAATTATAATTAATTTTATGCTAAATTAGGGTTAAAATAGGTTATTGTTGAGTTTTTTAGGGCCCCAGTATTGGGTCCGGGTTGGGTCTGGGTTATGAAAATTCAACCCCATCCAACATAGGGTTAGGTTTTGGGTCGAGATCTTCGACCCAAATGGGGTTTTGCAGAAGTCTATATATAATCTAAAGATAGATTTAAAGTTAAATAGAATCTTTTGGTACTCCTAATTTTAATCCAGAAAGTAGTCTGTTACAACTATAAATATATTTATAGATAAGAAGGTTTGGTATTTAAGAGTAAGAGATATTTTGATATCTATTAAAAGAGATTTCAAAATCTCTTTCTAACAAGAAGTAATATTGTTAACTATTTGACGTTGAATAGTTTGTAGACTAAGGAGCTTTAGCTAGAAAGTTATATGTTAAGCTATTAAGATTAACTTATAGAAGCTGGAATATTCTAAAAACTCTTAGAAGAGATTAGAGTCTATAAGAAATCTAATTTAGATATCTTCTTAGTTTTGTTATATAATAATTATAGTTTTCTAAGAAGAGTTTTTGATTTAAATATATATTAGTTTTATATAATTAAAATAAAAATATAAAACTAATATTATATCAATTATATAAACTATTTAATATCTAAGTCTTTAGACGAATATTAACATCCACCCTTTTGAATATATTTAGTCATTGTAGAAGTATTATTGTTAGCTTTATTTAGATACTTAAGTAGAGTATTATATTATAAATATTTAACTTTTAGCTTATTTATTTGTCTATTTGCTACTTTGGTAAAGTATGGCTAGGTTGATGATGAATGTTTGGTATCTTAGGGAATCTTATTTCTGTTTTTCTGTTTAAATCTAATTTGTAGTTACTATTAAATAAATTTGTTTTATTTGTTTGTTATATTAGTTAAATAAATAAGATAGAAATTTTTTTAGTTGAATAAAAATTATTCAATTAAAGATAGAAATTTTAGAGAAGGAAGAAAGGGTTATTGGAAAATACTCTTACTTAGACTAGATACTATTAAGAATACTGAGTAGTATTGATTAGAAAGAATCGAAAGATTGTCTGAAAGAATAATCTACAAGAGATCAGTTCTATCAATATTAAATAGTGATGAAGGATATATATTAGACATTAGGGAAATCTAGTTGTCTTGTTGTGATATTGTGGATATGAGTAAAAGAAGAAGACTTTAGAAGGATTAAGTAGTATAAGATGGAGAATTATATTTGCTTTAGTAGAAATGTATAATATATGTATTCTTATTAGCTATAGTAACTATAGTATTAGAATCCTACTAAGGGAGGGATTAGTTTGACTTTGAATTAGCCTTTATAAAAATGGATTTATTGTTTCTAGATTTATATTAAGTAGTTAGAAATGGTATGATTAGCTTGCTAAATGGGTAATTTGTGTAATCTATGGGTAATCTATGGGTAGTCTATATAATCTGTGGGTAATGTGGTAAACCTATGTATATAGTTGTTTTTAGATTTTGATTTTTCTAAGTCCTTTAATTGGAGTTTTTGAATATTGATTTGAGAGTAAAAACTATAGAATTTTTAGTGTTTATAGTAATATTTAAAGAATCTAGGTGTTGATTATATTATTAAGATTATAAAATGATTCAAATTTAAAGAATTAGACTAAAAGTTTAAAAAGGGTTATATTTTGTAGAATATAGAGAGAGATTGTAGTATATAGATATATATTTTTATTAAGTATATAGAAGACTATTTTTAGACCCAAAAGATTCTACTATGATTGACTGTCTATTCTATATATTTGCAAACTCACATCGCCACTATATTTCTATAATATGTTAAAGCAATATTATATAAAAAATTTTATTCTAAGTATATTTTGTATAAAATCTTAATTTTCAAATTTAGATAGAGGATTTCTTTAATTAGTAAACTATTTTAAGTACTATAAAAAGCTATGAATTCTATAGGAATTAATAGTAGAAAAGTGAAAAATTGTAATTGACTTTTAAATTAAGTACTAACGAAAAGCTATAAATCCTATAGAAATTGATAGTGGAAAAATAAAAAATTATGATTAACTTTTAGATTAAAGACTATAATTAATATTATAAGGATATTAATTTCAAAATAGAAAATCTTATTAATTATAAACTACAGAATGAAACTATAGAAAACTATATAAAATAGAAATAAGGTTTTAATTTGTTAGGTTATGAAAATGTTGAAAATATTTAATTTATAAAATGGTTTTTCTTTTTTAATTAGTTTGTTATACTTCTATAAACAACAGAAGGAAATCTTGTTAAATATTCTTTAAATTATGTTTTTATATTATTTGTTTCTAATATATTTAATACTTTTTCTATTTATTGTAAAATTATATTTTGGAAATTATTAATAGTCTTATATTAAAACTAGATGTTTTCTTTCGTATTTAGAAGGTTAGATTATGTATTAATAGTATATATTATTTATATCTAAGAATTATAGGAGGGATACGTTAGGGGTATTTATTAATGGGAATTAGTGAGCTATTGATATCTAATATATTTATTATATTATAGGGGTTAATTGATTTATAAAGATACAGAAATAAATTATTTATAGTCTATATTATATTAGAGTGATAGTGAGTTAAATATATTATAGGAAATTGGTCTAGGTTGTTAAATAGATATTGAAAGTTTTTTATAAGTATTCTTTAAAATTGATTATTAAATAAGGTATTATTAAATAGTTGTTAGAATTCTGCTAACTAGTATATAATGGTTTATAATTCTAATTAATGATCTGCAAGGAGAGTAGGAAACTAAGAAATCAACTATGAAAAATCTATAAAATAAAGTGAAATATATTTTTTTATAAAGATAATTTGTTTCTATATAGTTTTAGTAATTTGTAATAATATTTTGAGCTTGTATATAGTAAAACTTAAGAGAAATATTAAGATTATTGGATATCTATAAAGTAATAAAATATCTTAACTAGTTTTAATATATATTAATAGAGTGAATATATAGTGGTTTGAAGTTTTTTAGTAAGTAATCTATATTATATATAAAAAAGAGTTTTATAGAAGAAATAAAGAAAAGAAAGAGTTGGAGGGAGAGATAGAAGTAAAGAAGTTAGAAAGTAAAAAGGTAAAGTTATATTTACTAAAATTTACTATTATATGAATCTTTATTTTAAAATCATTCTGACTTTAAAATTTGTTTATATCCTTTATTTTTTTAAATCTTTATTTACAAAAAACATACTAATAGTAATAGAAATATTTACAAATTATTTTTAAATTACAAATCTAGTTTATTTATAAAGAAATCTATATTAAGTTTGTTTATAAAAGTCTTATAATAATTAGTAGTACTTTTAAATCTTTACCTACGAAAAGTATACTAATAGTAATAGAAATATCTATAAATTATTTTTAAATTATAAATCTAGTTTACTTATAAAGAAATCTATATTAAGTTTGTTTATAAAAGTCTTATAATGATTAATAGTACTTTCAAATCTTTACTTATAAAAGGTATACTAATAGCAATAGAGATATTTATAAATTATTTTTAAATTATAAATCTGGCTTACTTATAGGGAAATCTATATTGAGCTTATCTATTAAAGCTTTATAATAATTAGTAGTATTACTAGTCATTATAGATATAATAGTATTCCTAGCAATACTAGGAATGCTAAATATATATCTATAATAGGTATTAGTTGTGGCTATTACTATTATATAGAGGTTATACTTTGCTTATGTTTAATGAATAAATCTAAGGTTTCTAGAGTATAATTATAAGGTATTCTTATTATTGTATTTATTTTAGTTAATTACTAGAGTATTGTTACAAGGCTTAAATATAGGATTAACTATTGATTGATAATATATACATATAAAATCTTGATATTCAGATTTGTTAAATTATCAAATTGTTTAAGATTAGTATAGGAAATACTCCCGAATTAGAAAATAATATTTATATGTTTATTTTTAATATTTTTAATTTTGAATATAGTTATATGTTCTATATGTGTGTTATTAAATACTATGGCTAATTATTGTAATGTTGTATTGAGGGTTGCAAGGTATATAGTATTCTATACAGGATAGGATTAATTTATGGTATGATTTGGTTAAGGGGTTTAGAATGTTGATATCTATTGAATAAGGGAATTTAGATTTTAGGTATTTTCTATTATTACTGTAATGGGTGTACAGACATAGGCGTACCACCTATCAACCCGATAGTAGACTAGAAGAGGAATCACTATCGAATTGTGGGTGATTCGATTATCGTTAGTAAGAGAGTAAGAATCTAAGAGTATATCCATAATAGGCATAATAGTATTTGTCAAGACTGATTTTTGCAGAAGGGTAAGGTCCCGAAAAGGCCTTCCTTTTATATTGCAAGAAGGATGGTAGTATGATTAGGTAGACGATCATTCTATGCTGCTTACTATGAAGTAAATCCCTCATGGAGGCTAATTTCCTCAGAGGAAGCATACGTTTTCGGAATAGGGATGCAACGGAGATTGATGCTCTAGAATTTCTACGTAGTAGGTATGGGCAGTATACTTTTGTATAGTAGACGCGAATAGTCTACCTTAGGTGCATCGTAGAAGATTCTTTGCTAATATCTATCGAATCGTATTTACTTTGTATAAAGTTAGTATTTCTTATAATTATTTTCTTCTCTATAGTAGACGTCTTCGTCTGCAGTTCTTACACCATATAGTATTAGTAGTAAACGAAAGTAGTACTAGTAGTGAGTAGATCTTATTAAATTCTTCAAAAAACCTAACATAGAAAAAATGCTAAAAGGAAGAATATTTCTTTTTTATTCTTAAAATAAAGGTTGAATCTTTTAACCTTGGATTTAAACGATTTAATACATTTCAAACATTTAATTTAGAGCTTCTCTTTATGTTTTAATGATTATTTGAAAATCTATTTTTAGCAATAATGCTTCTTTGTATTATATAGTATATAAATAAAATTGTTGACAGTCGTTCTATAGTATTATTAATATTTCGAGATTTCCTTAAGATGGCTGCTGCTACTCCTGTTGTTGCTGCTTTTGCTCCTGCTGCTGCGGATGGTTCTGTTCCTTATATAGTCGCTACGCTTTTAGCTTATTATTAGTGTATGTTTTGTCTTTGATATTTTACTCAAGCGAATATCAACGCTATATTAATATTTAATATTAATTATTAATTAACTATATAAGATTCTATTTTGTATAGATATTACTATACTTCCAAAAGTTTATATATAGAGTCGAAAGCCACAATAATAAATAATATTCGTAATTTGAGTATTTTTATTCGATAGATTAGAATATTCTAAAATATTTAACTAAACTATACTATAGGCTAGTCTTACTTTATATAGAATATTATATACTATATAGCCCTTAATAATACATTATAGAATCTTGCAACAATATTTAATAATATCTATATAAAGTATATTGGGATATTCAAAATAAAGAATATAAAAAATAAATATATAAATAATATTATTTGATTTAGAAGTATTTCTTATACTAATTCTATATAATTTTATAATTTAATAAAATAGAGTATTAGGATTTTATTTGTATATACTATTAATTAATAGTTAAGCTAATATTCTAACTATAGATTAATATTTCAATAACAAACTAAAATATATTTAATAACAAAGATATTTTATAATTACGTTTTGAAGATATTAGATTTATTTATTAAACTTAAATAAAACATAATTTTTTGATAGTAGTAATAGTTATAGTTGATATTATTAATATTAATAGAAATATTATTATATCTATAGTAGTTAGAAATATTATTAACTACTATAAAATCTTAACAACTAAAATTAATATAGAATTCTCTATAAACAAATTAAATTTATAATTTAAAAGTAATTTGTAAATATTTTTATTATTATTTATATATTTTTTATAAATAAGGTTTTAAAAAAATAAAAAATATAAATAAATTTTGAAATTAGAATAAATTTAAAATAAGGATTTATAAAATAATAAATTTTAATAAATATAATTTTTATTTTTTTATTTTTTAATTTCTTTACTTTTATTTTTTTTTCAAACTCTTTTTTTCTTTTATTTTTTCAATAAAGTTATCTTTTATATATAATATAGATTTTTTATTTAAAAAATTCGATCTACTACATATTTATTTTGTTAATATATACTAAAACTATTTAAAATATTCGATTTCTTTTTAAATATCTAATAATCTTAATATTCTTTTAGAATTTCGTTATATACAAATTTAAGATATTATTATAAATTACTAAAACTATATAAAAATAGATTATATTTATAAAGAAGTATGTTTTACTTTATTTTATAGGTTTTTTATAGTTAATTTTCTAGTTTTCTAGTTTGTTTATATATTATTAATTAAAATTATAAACTATTATATATTAATTAGTAGAATTCTAATAATTACTTAATAATACTTTATTTAATAACTAATCTTAATAAATATTTATAAAGAATTTTTAATATATATTTAATAGTCTAGATTAATTTATTATAACTTATTTAACTTACTATTACTTAGGTATAATATAGATTATAAATAATTTATTTCTATATTTTTTATGAATTAACTAACTATTTGTAGTACAACAAGTATATTAAATATTAATAACTTATTAATTTCTATTAACAAATATTCCTAATATATCTTTTCTATAATCTTTAAATATAGATAGTATATATTACTAATATATAGTTTAGCCTTCTAAATATAGAAAAGAATATTTAATTCTAGTATAATATTATTAATGATTTCTAGAATATAATCTTATAATAAATAGAAAAAATATTAAATATATTAAATACAAACAATATAAAAATATAATTCAGAGAATATTTAATAAGATTTTCTTTTATTATTTGTAAGAGTATAATAGATTAATTAGAAAAGAAAAATTATTTTTTATAAAATAAATATTTTCAATGTTTTAATAACTTAGTAATTAAAACTTTATTTTTATTTTATATAGTTTTCTATAATTTCTTTTTATAATTTATAATTAATTTAAAAGTATTTATATTATTAGTAAGAATCTATTAATTATATTTTAAAAACCATTCTATTTATTTATATAAATAATGAAGCTTATTATTAAATTTAATATTATCTTTGATTTCTTCAATTTTCTATTTATTATTATCTTTTAATTTAGATATTAATATTAAATCGCAAGTATTTCGATTATTCTATATTTATTATATTTTCAATAGCTATACTAAAAAGATATTATATAATAAAGAATACTACTCTAATAAAACTAATCTGTAGACCTAGTTTTCTATATAATCTAGGATTTAAAAGGATTCTATAAATCAAGAAGTTAGTTTTCTATTTTTTAAATATAGATTTTTTATAAATAATAGGATTAGATCTCTTACTTTAAAATTAATTTTCTTATAGTATTAGTTATAGTATTTTATTTATAATTTAGTAGTAATTTTTTACTTTTCTACTATTAATTCTTATAGATTTCATAGCTTTTTATAATATTATATAGTATTTGAAATAATCTATTTATCGAAAAGATTCTTTATCTAAATTTAAAAATTAAAATAATAAATAAAAAATATCTAAAATAGGATTTTTTTTATAGTTACATTTTCTATATTATTATATATAAATTGAATTGTCTTAAATAATTTTAACTATATTTAAGGATATTTACTAATAGAATATTATAAATAAACTCTTAATAATTAGTTTATTTTCTCTATTTAGCTATTAGTTTATATATAGAATACTATTAAAAATTAATTTCTAATATTTTTTAAAAAATATAACTGAGATTAAAATCTACTTATAAAAAGAGATTCTTAATCTAAAATAATACTATTCAATAGTTTATACTATAGTTCTATTTTATTATAAAATACTTCTATTAATTTAATAGTATTTATAGTTATAAAGATTAAAAAAAATATACTCAATTTTATAAAACGATCTATAACTATTAAAATAACATCCACCTTATAGTTATTCCAGATTATAAATAATAGTCTAATAATTGTTACAGACATGCTAGTCACTAATCAATATGGAGGCAGCAGCTTACTAATGGGCCACCAAGAGCCAACCAATCTATCTATCATCTAGATTATATGCAGTATCCTATACCCAAACACACCCCGGGTTTCAGGAAAAGAAAAGCCACAATCATGCTCAGTGAGCAAGAGTATAACCTACCCTGACCAGGACCTATTGTCAGAAGATATCCAGTACATATATTACTATATATACTGATATTCTTCTATTACAACTACTACCTGCTAAAGAGCTAAAGACTATGTGATCGTAACTTCTAGAACTACTCCATAAAAGTAGGCTTAGGAGTATACAACGACTTTATAAAGTGACTTTAGGGAGTCACTCAGAAAGTAGGAACGAAGAATATATAAGGACACTCATTTATATATCTAATTTAGTTCTTCATCTTTAATTATATATTATTACTTGTAAATACTTTTAGAACTTTAGAGACTTTTTACTTAATTATAACTTAATAAATACTATAAATAGACTAATATTCTAGTATAGATCTATTCAACGCCCTAACTAGTATTATTCCTCAATATCCTTAAAAAAACCTAGCCCATATAAGACCTACTTAACAACAATACAGTTAAGAGACAGATCATGAAACCTAATAATCTATAGAACTATGAAGGATAGTATATCCGATTCTATCTTACTTAACAACAACTAGTTAGCATATGTGTAATATATTGAAGATTATCTCAAATCAAGTTCAAGTCTAATAAACTAATATATCTCAAGTCAGCACTAGAAAGAAGTCAATAGCCAAGGCTATTAAGGAGCTAGATTCCAATAACAAAAGAAATATTCAAATTAGTATGTAAGCTTAGCAGATCACTACCTTGTATAAACAAATCAAGCTTTTACATACTAAGTATACCAAACTAGGCAGCCACACCAGTTCTAAGTTTAAAAAAGTTGATAACTTCTTAGCCCAAACCAAAACATAAATCTTTATAACCATACTTATTAGTATAGTCTAAAGGCTACAACTATCTAAGACTAAGTATTTCGAAGGAAACCAAATTAAACTTTGAGGATTTCTTACTTAAATAGATATATATATTGATATAAATAAGACTAAGCTACTAGACGAAGTAAGTAAAGTGATTTTTATATTAACCTATTTACATAGTTAAATGTGGGATTGATTTAAGCTATATATTCAAGATTATTATAGAAAACTATATGAAGAATAATCTACAATAATTAATAACATCTTTACTTACTATCATAATTTCTGTTAATACTTCAAATATATCTTTGGAAACATTGATATGGTCTAGACAGCCAAATAAAAGTTATAATATATTAGATAGACTACTATAGCATTTATGTATACATTTGAATTTCAGCAAATCATTTTGTACTTAAACTGACTAGATAGGACTTATATTCTATCTTTTATTAATAGATTCAAATCAACTATCAAAAACAAATTAGCTAGAATCAATAAATCTAATATATTTAATAAGATTATTATTATAGTAGTTAAAATTAATAACAAACTACACAAACAACAATACAAACAATATAATATTAAGTAATAGAAATAAAGAAAAAAATGAATCCTTAACTTCAGATAATACCAAAAGTCACAACAACAACACCACTTATAGTAGAATAATAATCTATATAGACTAAAACTAATAGATTTAAATACTACTTAAGAAGAGTAAAATAAATATCAATAGAAGAATCTCTACTACAACTATAGGAAACCAAAATACTATATAAAAGAGTATAAACAAAAGAAGCTATACAAAAAATAGTAATATATACAAGCAATATACAAGGAACTACATATGATTCAAAAACCTATAAAGGGTTACTTTAGACAACAAGCTATAGAAGATCTTTTAACAAGATAGAAAGATCTAAGTCCAGAAGAAATATCATATAATATATGTATTAAAATAATCACAAGCAAATACTAGATTAATTACCTAGAAATTAATTAAGATATAGTAGAGAGTTAAGAATAAATATAATATGTTTCTTAGAAATCAGAGAGTTTCTAAGAATAGGACGACAACTCTCAGAAGTAAAAAGTGAAGCTCCTAAAAATACTAATCATATTTCTAGAATACAACAAACTCCTAGAAACTCCAATCATAATCTTTAAAATATCTTAAGAAAGTCCTAGAAACCATCATCAAATAAATAATAATAAAGAAGCCAACAAGCTTATAGCCAATCTTATATAAGAGATTCAAACTAAGAACCTAGACCAGCACCTTATTAACATAATTAAAAAAAACAATAACCTAAAAGAATACCCTTATAAAAACTCTACTTACACATACAAAGGATATACACAACACCCAAAACATAAACAGATATCTAATATTATGTACTACAATAAGATATATATAATACACAGATCTAATAAGTTAGATTATAGTATTAAATCCAGACCACTACAATAAATAAAGAAGCTAACATAGAAAAAAGAATACCAAAGAATTTAATATAACAAACACCAGATATATAACTATAAGAACCAACTAATAACATACTTTGCAATAATATTATCAAGAACATATCTTAAACTCTATATATTTCTATCTATAGGAAAAGTATAGACCCTCATCAACTCAAATACCACCAACAACTTTATAAACCTAAGATTCTAAAAAAATTAACAAATTATAATAATCCTATTATCATATATAATACTAATTACAGAACTAGATAACAAAATATTATCCAATAGAATCAAAAACACTATATCACTATTACCTATATCTATCTATAGATATCTAGAACAAATACAATTTAATATTCTAAAAATAAAAGACTACAATATTGTTTTAAATATTCTATAGCTTAGAAAGTACAATCCAAATATTAATTAACAAACAAAACAAATCACCTTCAATAGATATTAATACAAAAAAGACTTTAGAGAATATAAAACACAGCAAAAAAAAAACTATTATACAGAATACTAGTAGAAATACCCTATCCAAAAGTAGGACATTAAGACAGATCAAAAAGATTACCCCTAATATAATAGAACAATCACCAAACATATCTAACAACAAACTAATAGAATATATAATTATCAAACAAGAGAAGCTGTACATAATCAATAACAAACCACAAATTCTAGATAACTATTATAAGTTTCAAAATATTTTTATAATATTAGCTAACAAAATACTATTTAAATATAGAATCTTCAACTATAAGATTAATATAATAAAAAAAACTAAACCTACTTTCAAACCTATCTATTAGTTATCTCAGAAAGAATCCAAAATACTTAAGAAATATATCAACAAAAATCTAAAAAAAGATTATATTCGAACTTTAAAATCATCAACTAGATATCCAATTATCTTTATATTAAAAAAAGACAAAAGCCTTCAACTTTATATAGACTACTAATATTTAAATTCAATTATTATTAAAAACCAACACCCACTACTTTTAATTCATAAGATATAAGATTAAATTAAAAATATAAAATACTTCTTAAAGTATAATATTATCAATACATATCATCACATTAGAATCAAACCAGATTACAAATGGAAAATAACATTCAGAATCAAATTCAAACATTATAAATATAAGATTATATCTTTCAACCTCATCAACATACTAATAATATTTCAACATTTTATTTTTAAAATACTTAAAGAATACCTCAACATCTTCGTTGTTATATATCTAAATAATATTTTAATCTTCTCAGAAAATATTAAAGATTACATCAAATACAATAAGCTTATATTATAGAAACTAAAAAACATAGAAATCACTCTTAAGTTAAAAAAATACAAATTCTATATCCAAAAAATATTATTCCTTAGATATCATATTAATCCGAACAAACTTAGAATAGAAAAGAATAAGATTAAAAGTATTATAGAATAACCTACTTCTACTAATATAAAAGAAATCTAACAATTTCTTAATCTAACAAACTATTATTAAAAGATTATTAATAATTATATTAAAGTTGTATCTAGATTCTATAAATTAATTAAGAAAGACTAGAAATTTAAGTAAAACAACATAATAAAAACCTCATTCTAAAAACTTAAAAAACTTTTTGATTAAAAAACTATTATGACTATATTTAGCTATAACAAATTAATTATTTTAAAAACTAATATATTAAATTATACTTTAAAAGCTAAACTAATACAACTAAAAGCAAATAAGAAATATTAATTAATTATATTTTAATTAAGGAAAATAATCCTAATAAAGTTTAATTATAATATACATAATAAAGAATTATTAGTTATAATATTAGTATTCTAAGTTTAAAGAGTATATCTAGAAGAAGCTAAATATATAATAATAATTAAATCTAATTATAAGAATCTTATATTCTTTATAACAACAAAAGTTTTTATATAATAACAAATATAATAAGTAAAGATATTTATATAATATGATTTCAGAATCAAATATTACAAAAGAATAGAAAATAGTTAAACTAATATACTAAACAAATAATTAGATTATAAAATTAATATTAAAATAATTAAATCTACTATACTAAAATAAAATTAAAATAGTATTATCTTATATAATAAATAAATTCTAACTATAATTATAAAGATTAAAGATAATAATTTATTTTAACAAATCTAAAAAGTACAAAAAAAGAATAAGATTAATATAACAATTCTAAAAGAAATAGTTAAGTATAATAACTTTATTAAACACAAAATAAGATTAATCTATATATACAGATTATTTTATATACTATATTAACTCAGAAATAAAATTATTAAAAAATATTATAATAATTTAATATATAGATATATAGAAATAGAAAAGATAGTAGAATATATTTTACAAAATTATTATTTTCCAAATATAAACCAAAAAATTAAATTCTACATTCAAGACTACAATATATACCAGAGAAACAAGCTAGTATAATACATACCCTACAGAAAACTACAACTCTCTAAAACATTAACAACTCTATAGAAATAAATCATAATAGACTTTATTACAAAGCTACCAATCTTAAACAAATATAACATAATTATAATTATAGTTAATAAATTCACCAAATATACCTATATAATTCTAATTACTAAAACCATCAATACTAAGTAAATAATAAATATTATATTTAGATATATAATTATAAACTTTATAAACCACAGATTGTTAAGTAAGATTATCTCAGACTATAATAAATTGTTCATATTAAAGATATGATAATCATTTATAGATTAGATAGGCATTAAACTTAGACTCTCTACTACATATTATCCACAAACTAATAAACAAATAGAAAGAGTGAACCAAATAGTGAAATAGTATTTAAGATATTATGTAAACTACTAATAGGACAACTAAGTAGGACTATTACTAATAGCTTAATTAATATATAATAATATAATACATTCTACAACTAAAGAAACATTATTCTATAGTATCAGACCAATTAATTAGCAAAATAGCTGTAGTAGAATCATTAAGATTGTTAGCCACCAGACTACAACAACTATACTTATAGCTATTCAAGAACATTGACTTCATTAATCTATGTATAAAGAAGTATTACAATTAATAGTATAAGAAGGGATCTAATTTAAAAGAAAAAGAAAAAGTTTATTTTATACACCACAATATTAAAACTAAGTAATCTAGTAAAAAATTGGACCACCTATAATTAGGATTATTCAAAATTAATAAAAAATTAAAATTAGTTAATTACTATTTAAAGCTATTAAAAAATATAAAGAAACTCTATTTTATATTTTATATCTTATTACTTAAATCTATATTAAACAATACTAAACTTATAATAAATATAGAAATTAAGAAAGAAATTAAAGACGAATATAAAATCAAATAAATTCTAATAGATAGATAGTATAATAATTAATAATAACTTTTAATTTAGTAGAAGAAGTATCCCATCTTAGAAAATATATAGAAACCTATTATAAACTTAAGAGATTATTACTAATTAGTTTAGAAATATTACAATAAAACAAAATAAACTTCTAAATAGCAGAAAATAAAAAAGTTCTGCAACTAAAAGACTTATTAAGTAAAGTATTTAGATCATTTCAGAAAATAGAAGATAATAGATCAATAAACGTAATTATCTATATCAAAGTAGAATCTCCTAACATAGCTGTAAGAATTTTATTAGTTTTAATAATATAATAATTAAATAAAGTAGTAGTTTAAGAAGCCTTTTTATTCTAAGTCTTTTGTTTAATAATTATATATTCTTTTTCGAATCTTTCATATTCTTTAATATTGCAATACTTTAATTCTTTCAATTCTTTAACAGTTTAAAATTCACAAGAAATAAAATTATTAGTCTAATCCTAGAATAGGGATTTATAGTATTTAAGATATATTAACTTAGTAAGAACTATATAACGTTTCTCAGCAATATTCTTCTGTATCTTAACTAAATATTTCTATTCTGTATCAGAATATATTATTTTTAATATTTTGTATTTTATATAACCACTAATACGTATATATTTATTACAATATTTAAACTAATTGGATTTAATATAAGACTTATTCAAATAAATACAACAGTTATAAGAATGAATCATTTAAAAACCTTCCTTCTTAATTAATCAGTGTAACTTAGTTTTATAAATAGAAGTAGACAATATAATTAAAGAAATATAAAAAAAAAAGAAGAAAGAGAAAACTTATTTAGCATAGGAGAGGATAATAAAGCTTTATAAGTCTCAGAAATGAAACTCCTAGGAAAAGGAAAAATGATATTACAGATATGTTAGTTACCAATCAACTATAGGAAACATAATCACCAACAGACAACCAAAAGCCAACCAGTTTCGACTAACAAATAATCACATAATAGACTAACAGTAAAATTGTAGTCTTTCTATTGTACTCTCAGAATATAGAATAACTCAAGGATCTGATAAACACAAGACAAGTTGTAGTCCAGAACCACACCAAACCTACAACCAGTCTAATCCCAAGATATAGTCCACTATAAAACGAAGTATATCCTGTAATACTTAGAGCGAACCACATAACTACCACATATCCTAGAATAAGATCTAATACAAGATACTACAGTTAACTACACATAATTCATTCTATTGTAGAATAGGACTCATCCCTAGATAGGATATATTCAAGCATATCCTAGAATAGAAAGAACTTGGATATATAAAAACACTCATTTCATGTATCTAGTTAGTTCTTTATCTTCAATTATACATTGTTATTTATAAATACCTTTAGAACTTCAGAGACTCTTTACTTGATTATAACTTAACAAACACTACAAATAGACTAACACCCTAATGTAGATCTATTCAGCACCCTAACTAGTATCATTCCTCAATACTCTCAAAAGGACCTAGCCTATGTAAGGCCTACTCGGCAACAATATAGTTGAGAGACAGATCATTGAGACCTGATAGTCTGCAGAACTACAAAGGACAGTATATCCGATCCCATCTTACCTAACAACGACCAGCTAGCGTGTACGTAACACATAGTATGATTAGATTTTCAAATGTAAATAGATTAATACAGTGATAGCAATAATGGTTCTAGAATATTATCAAATATAGAATCTTTATAAATTTACTCTTTATGAATAATACTTAGTAAAGATGATAAGATATGCAGTATAGGATTTTGATCTATTAAGTTTAAGTTCTAAATCTTATTTTTTATAGACCTTTTAATTATTTTATTTTTTATAGTCTCTTTAGTTTATATTTTTACTCTAATATTACTAATCTATATAATACATTGTTGAATTTCTTAAGTATTTGAACATAGGGTTTTCAATAATAGGATTAGAGGAATAGAAGAAGTAGTAGCTAATATATTATCATTAGCAAAAGATGTATTGTTAATGGAAGGTATATTTAGACTTCCACAAAACCCCATTTGGATCAAAGATCTCAACCCAAAACCCAACCCCATATTGGATAGGGTTGAACCTTCATAACCCAGACCCAACCCGGACCCAATACTAGGGCCCCAAAAAACCCAACAATAACCCATTTCAACCCCAATTCAGTATAAAATCAATCATAATTCTACTTAGTGGTCTATTTAGATTACAGATATTTTTTTATATTCCAGTCTATACCCAAAGAGGAAGTTCAAAACAGCTTCTCGAAGATATCTATAATATATTATTTACTAAACTTACAAGCAAACAACTAAGATACTACAAATCAATACTATAGTGTATGTAGTATAGTAATACAGTCTCTCTATTGCTGGAAGGACTGCTTTTGGACCTAAAAACTATACTGTAATAAGGGAAACCATTTTTGGACCTAAAAACTACACTGCAATAGAGCTTTAGAAATAAAAATATATATTCGAATATAGCTATTCACTTCAAAATTCTCTACCAACCATAGTCCATAAACTTTCATACTTTAACTCTTACTTTTTGTTTTATTTTTAATATCAAATTAATTACTAAGATTCAATCTTTAAAACTATATACTAATATTTATTAATATTTTTTATTATATTATCAAAAATCTATATAATATATTCTTATTCTAAAGTTTTTTAATCTTAAATCTTCAAATTGACTTAAGGGTAGACTCCTAGATGAAATATTTTAAAAGATCAATATAAGATTAGAATAGGAATTAGATTTTTATTAGGTTTTCATTAGATTTTTACTAGGTTATTAAGGTTTTTGTTAGATTTTTAGGGTTTTTATTGGATTTTTATTAAAATCTTTAGATCAGATCCATATATTATAAACTTATTAAACTAATAGAAAATAATATTAGATCTAATCTATTCAACTACTTATATTCCTAAAATCAACTCTAGATTTCTAATAAATATGATTCTTCTCTTTATATTACTAAATCCAAATACTATTACATTACTATATCACAATATCAATTTTCGGATTTTCCATCCTCATTCTATAAAGAGAATAATAACTTCCAAACTCTAGATTACTCTATCAACTAATTTATCCAAGATCTATAAGAACTTAATTTCTTCCAATCGAATATATCTTTTCCACTACTACCGTCCTTAACTTGCGTTAACCTCAACTACTAGAAATTATTTGTTCTTTACAATAATATAATATACTCAGAATAGATTAATTAATAGCTAGAAACAAAGTATAGTACAAAGAACAAGATTAATTAGGATTCAACACATTATACAGCAGTCTAGAATAACTACTATCAAGTTCCACATATTACCAATAGAACACTAAAGATTATATATAAACATTATAGTAAGATCCTAGAATATCCCTATACTCCTAGTATTAGTAAATAAAAAACCTATTACCAAAACATATCAACAATACAAAAGCATCTCAAAATAACAGAATATTTACAATTGGAGAACAAAGACTCTAAAATTATAAATTTTCTACAACCTAAAGTTTATTTAAATATTTATTTATTACTATACTTTATATTTATTTTTTTTCTTATACTCTAATTACCAAACTCATCAAATATATTCTTTTCATTTAAAGAATAAAAAAAGAAAATCTTATAGTTTCTCATTTTAAATCAACTTCCTTTTAATCTTATTAAACATACTTCATTCAAATATCTATTCCATAAAGCTTACTTTACTCCAGCTATTCTACTATTCCCATCCATCAATACAATATATCGCCATCTTAGTATTATCATTAAAAACCAACATTAATATATTCTCCATATACTTCCTAACAATACAAAAATTTCCATTATACTTAATTATTAGATATCTCCATTTTCACAAGTATTTATAACAATCACTGACTATTTTATTAACTCTAACTAAATATATCAAGAAGTGCTTCTTAGATTTAAATTAATATCTAATTCACATATTAGTTCAAATCTGAATAGTATTTTACTCAAAATCCTTTTAGATTATAATATTACTAATTAAGTATTTAAATTAACTACAAATAATATATCAAACAATAAGACCTTAACAACTTCACTCCAACAAACATTACCCAAAGACACCATCATCACTTAAATCCTATATCTTACTCATATTATTCAGTTTAGTCTAAATCAACTTCTCTTTCAATTCAAAACAGACTCAAAAAATAATTTAACTAAAAGAAGATGGACTAAAAACAAATCAAAACTTATTCGTTAAAATACAAAACAGTAGTTATATTAAATTTCCTCTACTTTGAATAAGATTCGCTATCTCACTATCTATATCAATAGAAATCCTTAACAACAAAAAACATTTTATAATCTTCAAACAATAAATATTAAAATTATTCTATTTCAAGATATAAGAACTTAATAGAATTTAATATATCTAATACTTTATAGAACGAAGTAATTATATTCTATCTTTACTCTATTCTATACAGAATATAAGATCAAAGAGATACTTCTTAATAATTAAGAATAGCATTAAATTAATTACCTTTTTTATATTACTAAACCTTTTTTTAACTATACCACTCAATTATCAAAGATTCAAAATATTATCATTTATTTTATATTCAAAATTTACAACAAACTATTTACTTATTTTAAAAAATCAATAAAATAACTTCGAAAAAAACAAGTTGTTTGGAAGAAGCAGATATTTAATATACTTAAAGCTAAACAGATTAAGTTTAATAAATATTACTCCCAAATTAACAGTATTCAAAGACATATATACACTATCAATACTATACTTACACCTATAAACAAATTCAAATTCTTTCGTATCGATAATTAGAATAATCACTAACGAAGCGTTTATTAATCTTCTTTTTACAAAACCCTTACTTTATATCAAACTCAGCTTAAAGATCCATCTCAAATCAGAACTTCCAAAACTCTTATTAAACTACTATTAATACTTAAATCTATACTTAATAGATCTAATCTAAGCGAAGATATCTTAGCTATATTAACTAATAACAAAGTAAGTCAATATTTAAATAGTAGTATATAATAAGCTCTATATTTCTTTTTATATTTACTAATAATATAGATACTGTTTTAATAAATCTATTTACTTTTTAAAAAGAGCATCAATCTCATTTTCTAGCCATCGCTGTTCTTACATATAACATACTCTTATTTTCAGCAACTAGTATAGAAGTTAAACAATTATTTAATATAGCTTAGAATATTTGTTACTATTATTATAAAAGACTAAAATTAAAAGTAGTAGAAGACTTAATAATATTTCTTTATACATCCAGATTTAATATAGAAAAACAGAAAGCTAAGATTTTAAAAGAATTCTTCTCTTAGAGTAAAATAGAGACTACTAAAGAAGAAAAAGATGAAAAACTTGATTTGGTTGAGGTTCTTTTAATTAGTAATATAGAAGAGGATAATTATAAGGATTTAATTAAATTAGTTCTAGATACTAATAAATAAAATAGAAAGCCTGAACTAAGTCTTCCATAGACTACAATACAAATCAGAGTGTCAGGACGAAAGCGGAAAAGCAGGGAGGATAATCTGTTTGAGTATCATTAGTAGTATTAAT
>CAJVOY010000109.1:797112-1118963 GCA_911197225.1 Penicillium salamii | reverse complement strand
TCTCTCTCTCTCTCTCTCTCTCTCTCTCTCTCTCTCTCTCTCTCTCTCTCTCTCTCTCTCTCTCTCTCTCTCTCTCCCTGGCAGATGAAACGAGTCTTTCTGTTCATTTATCCTCAGGCAAGTAGGCTCAAGAGTGGAGTTTCAGACCTTTCAGAGGTTCTGTAAAGTACTTAAGTATAGACCGCGCTGTAGATGAAGTTCACACGGGTGCCAGGCTCACATGTGTAGATGTGATACTAATAGAGGAGTTTTAGGAGAGTGCCCAGATACTCGTAGTGCTTTCGTCAACACTATACTTCGTACACAGATGCCCGACTTGACATGACTTTTTACTGGGCGGGGTATCCCGGTGCTTGTGAAAATGGAATCTTTGCGCAAGGGACTGAAGATCAGTATGATCACCTGAGTGGGGAAATTGTGTTAAAACCCCATTATGATTCTACATTAGGGCGACTTCGGAGATTGACATTGTCGATCTCGTAGTGTCTTTCAGAAAATTAGCGGGCATCATTTACATATAAATGCATATTGTGCGTTGGTCCAACAACCTTGACATTCAAGGTTTCAATGTTGACTTGCGTGGTTCCGTACATCATGATGCGACACCCTGCAGGCAGACTGATGTAGACCGGCTGCCTTGGAGGTAATTCTAATAATAATAACAAAAATAGTAAAAACGCGGGGAGGCTCTGAAATCTCAGACTGAATTATAGGGATTGGAAAACTTGATTCGGGGAACCCTACTGGAACACATGTTCCCAGGTAAATAGCTGAGCTTGACATGGATATTGCCAGTTGGGTTTGCAAACGTAAGACAAAAGCACCAATCAAGCAGCTGACTTTGCGCATGGAACCTCATTTAATATATCAACGAATCTAAACGAAGGACGGTCATTGAACGACGGAAGCCCATAGGGCGGGGAAAGATCCGGTACAACCGTTTCCCGCCACACTGCACCGCCACACCCCTATCAAGGTCATCTTACAGGCTCCAAGGCTTCTGACGGATCATCACACTTGTACTCACCATGGAGCACCCGGACATCCCCAGCCCTGATTCAGACGGCTCGGGCTCCTCTGATGAATACCCTCCTCAATATCCCAGAACGAATTCAACCTTCGAGACCGAAGGTCAAATCCAAACGCCGGCCACTACAATCACTTCCTCACCTCCGTCCCATTCACCTGGCCTTGCCCCATGGACTGCTACCCCATCGTTACGACCGCGCGGATCTAGTGTCGGAGCTTCTACCATCCTCGAAAATCCCGATGGCCTTGCCATGGCCAGCGACCCGCGACTACAACGCCCGTCCGCTCCAGTAAGGACGCCGTCGAACACGTACGCCCCCCAGCGCCGGCCACCACAGTATATTAGTCTTCAGGAAGACCGCCAACGGTCCTCATCAGCGAAACGGGGCGCCCGACGCGACCCGAACGCGCAATACCGAGCCCAAGAGAAAGCTTACGTTCAACGAATCCGAGCGAATCCACAAGCCTGGTACCACCATTTCAAAGACGCCCAGGCAAACAGCATGATCGATGGCGATGCCGACCTAGAGGATCCCTCCCCGTCATCCGAAGTCGCGTTCGACGATGATTCTTACGACCCCGATACCCAGCTTTTCCTCCCGGACGACAATCTGCCGACAACCGAAGAGCTCAAGCACCCCAAGAATCAGGAGCGGCTGGAGTGGCACTCCATGCTTGCATCAGTCTTGAAGGGTGATGTGGTCAAACAAGAGAAGATTCGACTGAATGGGTCGGCGGAATCAAAACGCTCGGCGGCTCAGAGCTATGCCCTCTGGATCGGAGTACGAGCAAGGACATGCGGGCGAAGTATTCCTCTACAGCGGAAGTTAATCGAGGATGCCCGGTCGCATCTTGGCCCGATCATCGAAGATATCGTCGGGTTCCAGATTAAAGGCGAAACAGAGATCGGCAAGCCGCCTAGGCAACAGGTTGAAGATATCGTGGAGAAGGTTGAGAAATGCGAGGTTCTCTACTCCTCATCAAAAGAGATGGAACTTGCGAACCCCCGTGTCGCCTCGGAGGAGTTTACCTCAAGCCGTGCTGCCATATTTTCGTGGCACAACATCACGGCTCTCATCAACACCGAGCTGGCCGTGCTCCAAAGCTGGGTTGGCAACGAAGCCCTCAATTTCAGCGAGCCCAGAGTTAAATCTGCAAAGAATGATCTCTCTGATGGCTCTTCGTTCCTTGATCGTATCATGAAAGAAGACGGTCTAAAGACGCTGCAAGACAAGGATGGCATGCTTCTGAGTATCCTTGCCGTTGTTCATAAAGCCAAGAGTACCCTTATCGAGAACGCTGAGGCATTCGCCGCACGTCATCTGCCGCCGTATATTGAGGAACTGCTGACCCTGATCAACTTCCCCTCACGGTTGATCCAGGAGATCATTCGTGTCCGTCTGTCTTATGCCAGAAACATGAAGGATCCAGCTTCGCAGGCCCCAATTCTCGTTGATCAGATGATCTCCCAATTCCAAATCCTTATGAAAGTGGCAGTTGATATCAAGTTCCGCTATCTTGATATCTCTAGGCCTGAACCTGGTTGGGATCTTCCGCCTTGTGTCGATGAGAACTTTGACAATTCAGTTCTGGACGCTATGAAGTATTACTTCCGGCTTCTGAACTGGAAGTTGAATGCCAACAAGAACACATTCAAGGAGGCTGAGATTCTGGAGCAGGAATGGGGATTTTCATACGATATTGGCCGCCGCCTTGAGGGTGGAGATATTGAGGTAGCCGAACAGTTCAGGTAAGTCTCGTGATATGGATCGAGTGGTGTATTGAAACTAACTATCAAAAAAGTGCCTTGACTGCCAGATCCTTGCAGCGTCTCATGATTCATTTCGAACGTGAGCTTGTTCCACGACCTAAAGAGACTGTACAAGACATGGACAAGCGATACAAGAGTATCCTTGATTCCACTCGCATTCGCCAACGCAAGCTGTACCGGTTCTCCAAATTTTTGTGTCAATTGTTTGAAAACGCGACCGAATACAACATTACTGCCGACATTGCATACGATTTCTTCGAGGCTCTTCTGATATCCGACCACTTCCTTGTAACCTCACCCACAACGTCCGGGCAGAAGGGTGTCTACCTGATTGCACACCACGCATTGTGGAATCGACCTGCCGACATCCAGGCCATACTTTCCACCTCTTTCAAAGAAGATGACACAACTCAAGACGGCCATATCCCGTATATCCTTGCCATTCGGCCAGAAAGGCCTCTTGCCTGGGCCGGCAAGGTCATGGAAGTGGGCTTCCTGGAACATCCAACCGATGTCCGTCTGGGCAAATTACGCCTAGTTGTCGCGGGTATGCAGGAACGGCTGCAAAATGCTCGCATGGAATTGACGGTTCTTACGGGCATCCAACTTGACATGGTCATTGAACAGCGTGCAAACCTTGGTCGTGTCAATGTCGAGTTGAACAAGATCAAGAAGATCTCTTTCAAACTGTCCATGACCATCATGGACAGTGTCGCCATCATCAAAGACCAGTTGCGAGAAAGACGATGGGAGAACAACGACTTGATTCAAGCATGTTATTCATTTGCAACGGAGTTTGGCAAACGTTCATCCAACTACGTCGACGCTAACAGGCGTGCTATGAACAGTGCTCGACTAGTGGAACTATCTTTGGACTGGGTCTCGTTTATTTGTGATGAATGTGATGCTGCAGACCGCAAGACATTCAAATGGGCTGTGGCTGCTCTTGAGTTTGCGATGGCGATAACTTCCAGTCGACATCTGCTGTCCATGGATCAGGAACAGTACAGCGACTTCCGATTGAAAGTCGCAGGATGCATGTCTCTCCTCATTTCCCATTTCGACATCATGGGTGCTCGGTCGTCACTTGCGGCGAAGAACGAGAAGCGCATGGAAGAGCGCAATGGAGCGCGACAAATTGGTGCCGGTCGGATCACCAGCGATGAAGAAGCATCACAACTCGTTCGCGACACTTGGCACGCACGTGTCATGGAGATTGAAGATAGGAGAATTGAAGAAGACGCGAAGCGCCAGGCTCTCGGAAAGGTCTTGGAAGGCTCTGATGAGGCGGACCGGTCGCTCACCGTGCTATCTTCGTCTGCTACCAATGTCACTCTGCGTTGGCAACAAGGTCAATTCATCGGAGGTGGTACTTTCGGATCGGTCTATGTGGCTATCAATTTGGACAGCAACTATTTGATGGCTGTCAAAGAAATCCGCCTGCAAGACCCGCAACTTATTCCCAAGATCGCCCAGCAGATTCGAGATGAGATGGGCGTGCTTGAAGTCCTTGACCACCCGAACATTGTCTCCTACCATGGCATCGAAGTACATCGCGACAAGGTTTACATCTTCATGGAATACTGTTCGGGTGGCTCACTTGCCAGTTTGTTGGAACACGGTCGTATCGAAGACGAAACGGTCATCATGGTGTATGCGCTTCAACTCCTGGAGGGTCTAGCATATCTTCATGAGGCCCACATTGTTCATCGTGACATCAAGCCCGAGAATATTCTCCTCGATCACAATGGTGTCATCAAATACGTCGATTTCGGTGCCGCTAAGATCATCGCTCGCACGGGTCGCACTATTGCGCCCGTGGATAACCCCGGAAACCCCAACTTCAAGGATCCAGCCAATAAGGATGCAAACGCACGCGGTAAGAACCAGAAGACCACGACTGGAACCCCAATGTACATGTCACCGGAAGTCATTCGGGGCGACGCTGCAAAACTGGCCAACAAGCAAGGAGCAGTGGACATCTGGTCGCTGGGCTGTGTGATTCTCGAAATGGCCACTGGCCGCCGACCCTGGTCCACTCTAGACAATGAATGGGCTATCATGTACAACATCGCTCAGGGCAAGCAACCTGTGCTTCCATCCCTTGACCAACTCAGCGAGCTGGGCATTGACTTCGTGCGCCGCTGTTTCGAATGCGATCCCGCCCGCCGCGCCACTGCCGCCGAATTGCTCCAGCACGAGTGGATCGTCTCCATCCGCCAGCAGGTTGTCTTGGAGCCCCCAACCCCCGGCAGCGACTACAGCAGCAGTTCTGGGTCTGGCTCGGCAACTGCCACTCGCCAAAATTCGGCATATATGTGATCCTTCATTGATTCTAGAGTCACAACACAACATCTCATTCATTCTCTTGGGATATGAAAACAACTCATTCCCACCACACTCGCTCGATTCGTTGTTCTTGAACGACATCCATCGCATGTGATACCCCTCCTCGTCTCTTTTCTTTGATTTTTACGTCCTCAAAACTATATCATGATATCTATCTTCCTGCGGTCATGTCTTGTCATATCATGCCATTGAACACTTCATTCCTGCATTTCGGGCTCAATTACATTCTTTTTGCATTCATCTCATTGCACTCGTGGGTTTTTCTGTTTGGCGTGGGAATCAGCATTTTTCATTGGCTATATGACACTCGGATATAAACGAATTGGGTTTGTCGGTTCTAGTAAGTATCTTATTTTTATTTTTATTTTTTTCGCTGTGATTCAATTCTAGCACATACGATTAATTCCAAAAAAATCATTGCTTTGTATCGTATGCGTCAGCCCCTGTCGTGGTGTAGCCCAGACGTAGACTATTCAAGTACCTAGTCACACTGGAGCACTGGCGACATCTGGATCTTTCCCAGTGACATTGGGTTTAACAGAGTAATAACTTTTCATGCTTCATGAACAACGGAGTACTTTTAGTGCATCACATTGACTCAGTCCACGAATCAAGAGAGTGCATTTTCCAATTTCAGGACTAACATGTATGACTCGGTGAGCACCCGAGCACAGGAGAGGCGGTATGAGCCCGTGTTAGGTCACACCATGCACCGTGCGGCACCCGAGACATCGACGGATGCAAGGGGCGCCTGTGGGGACGAGAGTGTCAGTAGAATCCGAGCGCCTGTCAGCCCATCTCTACGATATTTTTGGTTGAGTTACACTATGATACACCTGATTGGAAGGTTTTAGATCTGCAGCAGGGATTCAAAGCAGATCCTAATAGCGCTTTAATGTACGGAGTAGGAAGTACTCCATACCGTGCTCGGTCACCCCCGAGGGATCTGCAATGCATTGGCTAGCTGTTAGTGATGCAGGGTTCCTTTGACCAATTCTAGCATTTACGCGGTTACACAAAGTACTTCGGATTACTGTGGGGATTTGAAAGAGTTTCCAGAATAGGAGAGGCTGATCGGCCCACAGTTAATAAGATATCAAACACTAAGTTAACAAGAGATAGTTCAAAATAAGGGAACAAGGAATGAGATAAGAAGAAAAACTCCAAAGCGTGTTTGGGGTGACCTTGGCCAAGTCACCGGAGAATGAAGACGCTGTTTCATAGATGACAATATCGTGAGGCATGACGGGCAGTTTGAGGATAGGTTGGAGGGAGGCAAGCTTCTTGGGAGATATTTGGAATCGAGTGGGTTCTGAAGCCAGATCGATAAGTCAAACAAAAGTTCGGATATAGAGTAGGAGCATGGTTGGCATAGAGGGTATTTGAGGAGAAGCTGCCAAAATAGAAAGCCCAGGGGGTGGTGGTTTTGAGAAACCCAAGTTTCTCGTTTGGAGAGTCCGGAACAAGGACTAGGAAGCATTGCTAAGCCAGGCATCGAACATAAAGATAGAGAGCTAGGGTATTGAGGTCAGAAGGTCAGAAGGGCGAGTGGTCGAGTGGTCGAGCGAAAAAAAATCCAAGTAGTGGGTGCACCAACAATCGAGTTTGCTATATTTAGCGGAACTCGACGGCTGGTGCGCATCCACGATCCTCGACATGCTTAAGCTCAAGCTGTTGGAACCTTTGACAGTAGTCAGCATCAATTGACTGGTCTTTTTGGGGTGGCCCATGGTGCCGACTTACCGTTCGCTTTTCGCATGGAAATAGACACCGCTCACTGTTCCCTCGATCTGGTTGAAGCAGATGTAGTAAAATCCCTCGAAACTAGCCCCTGAGATTGTCCGCACGCGGTGGTCCGGGACCAGGAAAGATTCTTTCCATCTCATGAAAATGTGCTCACGTTGTGCAAAATTCCGGTAGGTGAAATCCGCTCGTTTGGCCTGCTTAGCCAGCGGACGCCAGGCGGGAAATCGAGACCAGTGGTGGAGATCCGTCTTTTCCGATGCGCCCCATTCTTCATTCCGAGTTTGGAAAGTGTGCTTGGTGCCAATAATTTCACCCTCGAAAAATGTGGTTAGGGTAGGATGATCTTCGGTGAGACCTGAGAACAAAAGTACGTCAATAAGGGATCCCATGCACGTCCCCGGTGCTCAGCGAATCACGAACCTTGGATTCGAAGGTAGCCGCAGAGATAGGACTCAGCCATATCTACATGCTTGATCTCGACATCAACATTGTACACCTGGCGATCGCTTTGTTGCGTTCCGACAAATTTGCTACCGGACCGCAGAAAGGAGGAAGTGTGATTTGGCAAAAGCTGCGAGCGATTAGCAGGGGTTTGGTGGCGCAGGCCGGAGAAGGGTCAGGACTAACCCGAACATTAGAAAACTCCCAGCTCAGAAGCGAAGAGCTCGACTGTGGTAATGAAGGGGACTGGCTGCGGATGCATGTAGACTCGGCAGGGGATGTGGCTCGGATGGGCTCTGGCTCGTCGTCCACAATAGGCGCCAGCTTCTCTGCCTTTGTCGGCGTTGGCATGGAGCCATCATCGGACCGGCTGCGCACAGATGGCTCGGTAGAACGCTCGGAAGCAATCACGTTGATGGGGTCGCTGGATTCCGTGTCTCGCCAGGCGTTTCTATCCGGCTCGGGACAAGTGCGAGTGGAGATGGCCTCGATCGGAGTGTTGTTGCTGGGGGTTGGCATGGCGGATCAAGGTAGCAACAACAGAAACATTGAACTGTACGACGACGCTTCAAACCAAAATACAAGCGAAAGAGAAAAAAAGGTGAGAAGATCAAGGGAGATCAAGATCAGCGAACTAAGGTCTTTTAAGGCCTTGAACGCAATGCGGGGACCAGTGGGTCACCTGTTGCAGCGCCTGGCGCGCCACTGCAATATATCGGTTATGTAAGCTATGTCGGCCTGGGAAATTAGGCTTCAATGGGATTGGCCAATCACCGCCGCCCATCTAAAGTACACTGTATGGCATGACCTGTCGCTTTTCCTCCCTGTTTCAATTGAATTTGACTAGTTTTCATTGGTGACGTACAAAACATTCCTGGCTCCTGAATGATCGTCCACTGCTCCACTTAAGGCAGGATCCAGGCCATTTTTGTCACAGCTTACTCCGTAGTTTGACCCGAAAGCTATCCACATTGGACTTTTGGGTGCACATGTACTTTTCCTAACGACTTTGCTTTTCATTGGAGGCATATCTACACATGTGCAATCTATCTACTGTCTTTGTTAGAAGGGTATGTCAACGGTAGATTATGGAGTAAGGTCCAAAACACCAAGGTATTCAATATGCCCAGATGGAGCGAGAAGAAAAAAGAGAAGAGAAGAGAAAAGAGAAAAGGGAAGAAGCTATAGAGGTGGGGAGTGTCTGATATTGTGAATGCTTCAAAAAAGTAAACCCTCACATCACCCCTCGGGAAAAAAATCAGCATCTGTCTCCTAGATGCTACACAGGAGCAAACTTGACCTTCCTCGTCATCGTCATCGTCATCTGCTTCCAATTGAACCATTGTTGGATCCAGAACCATTATTCAATATACTGCTTTGATCACAATGACACTGATATCCATTTTGTCAAACGCGTACTGAGTATTGATAAATAGGATTTGTAGAGAATTAACGTTCTGATCGGCAGACTTGCATAATCTTCACGAATTCAGAGTAAATATAGTAGAACTTTAGAACTACCCAGGTAAGCAGGAATATCATCAACAACGGATCCATCACTTGCAAACTTCGCTCAAATAGCTGCATTTTAGACATCGAATTTGTTCAACGTGTCATCAATTTCAGAATGATTTGAAAAAAGATGATCGTGATTGTTTCATACGCTCGGATTGCAATTGAATGATCTGATATGTTAAGCCTGATACGTTAAGCCTGATAATCCTAATATAACGCCCGAGTCTGTATTTGTAGAGCTTCAACGATAACTTTAGAATGGTAAATTGGCCATTGAGCTTGGTGCTTAGTTAAGTGTGAAAAGCGTCCCGAGGTCGTGGAGGAGAGGGTCTATAGTGGATGATAGAAGAAAGTTCCTCGGTCTAGGGTGAGGTCCAAAACACGAAGATATTCAATATGGAGAAAGGAGTAAGAAGAGAAGAAGAAGCTATGGAGATGGGGAGCATCTAATATAGTAGATACCCCAAGCAAGCAAACATGCTGACAAGCTGAGGGAAGCAAACCCTCATAAATAAGAGACGATTTATAGAAGACCCTGCAACTCCCATGAATGCTCAGCAAGAGACTCTCAGCTCCTGCTCGGATATGATAGGGTTATGTTCCAACGGCTGATGAGGAAGACGGCCAAGAATCTTCTCGAATGATAAATCCAGCTGTGAAATAGTGGTAATTGTGTCGTCGGTGCAGGACTTTCCAGTGACAATTGTTACGTCATTTTGTCGAGATAAGTTGAAAAATGCAGCGCAGCGCGCTTAACAAGGGGATGATCTCGCCAGGACGGGTCCTTGAGTAACAACTTCCCATCGTTGTAAGAAGATCTCAAGAATTTGGCGTCTGATGCTGATCGTAACCAAGACCTGCGTTTTGGCGTTATAAGAGAATCGACAGAATTTGCTTGTTCACGGCCGATCATCACTTAATCTGAAATGTTGCACCGAGGGACAGATGTGAAAACGAGGTACTGATCGCAAGTTTCGTCTTGCTCAAGGGCTTGACGAAGGTGCTCTAGGGAGTTTCGTACGTCCACACAAGTGGTGAACGGTTGTTGTTTTTTCGTTTCCTTTGCCACTTGCGCAAGAGGATCTTCAAATTCGTGTTCAATGGGCGAGAACTCAGCTGGAGGCTCAAAAGATGAAGATACGTCCGGGGTGGATTGAGACTTTTGAAGCTTGAAGAGAGAGAGAGAGAGAGAGAGCTTTGAGAAAGAGAGAGAAAGAGATGGGAACCCAGGAAGGTACGACAGGTAATCCATGGATGCAGATGCCACTACCTTTTTATGACTTCTTCGCTTTCTGATGTATGCCCCCGGATAATTTAACACATCTTTATAATGATGCCCTAATATGAACCGAGTTTCAGGGCATTTAGTGATTCAAGCTCTACAATGTAGCACAGTCAAGGAATATGAGAAAGAGACTCGGTCGCAAGGAGCTCACATGCGTTTGGTATCAATCCATTGTGTCCTAAGTTGAAATGTTTGAGCTTGCCAAAGAAACCCTCATTGAAACGCCAGTTGACCATCGTTAGAAACAAATTCACCCCATCTTTTTCAATTTTAGTTGTGCGCGCGACACCACTAGATTGGTTTGATCTGTAAAGCAGAAAACATTAAAAGGTGGCCTAGGTATGACGAGAGGGATTGGAGGTACCTTGAAGTGAAGGGAGATGAGTGAGAAAACAAGGGCCTTCAAGTCCTGCACGAGATAGTAGAAGACTCGCAATCCCTCGGGATCATCTGATTCTGTCACATCGACCAGCGAGCCGATCTTCGCGGTCTGTAGTCCCAGTGTTAGAATAGGTGGATTTCTGTGTTCCATAGATGAACATCATACCTCAAAGGAAATGTGCTCATTTCCGATCCGGATCTCGAGCTCCTGGCGCCCGTCCTTGTTCTTCTGGGGCCACTTGGAGTCGTCCTCCCTAAACTGGGGTCAACACATGTGCTCTCGTCGTATGTAATTGAGATACGGGCATACTTGAGGATTTCGCTATCCTTGATGATGCGCTTCACTTCCTGTACCATCGCGTCGCTCACGCACACTATATGATGCCATCAGCTTATCTGTGGAGCTGTCGATATGTCTGCCCGCACTCACTCTCTTTGCGGATGAGGGAATCGTTGCGGTAGTTCGAGTTATTGGCATATCGTACGGCGGCACTACTACCTTCGGAGATAGAGCGAAGATCAAATTCTAGGTCCCCATGAGCAACTCAACACATAATGAGAACATCGCATAATGTGCGGACTTACCTAGGAACTCATGTCCAAACCGCCCAGAGTGACCTGAGCTGTGAGGGTTGTCAGCAGCTGAGGCGGCCTGGGCCCTTATTCATCCTTACTAGTATCGTACGTAAAACGGCTCGTTCGACATTTTGGCGAATCTCAATTGAATCAGAAGTGCAAGAGAGCAGTCGACGTCAAAGTGGCAGTTGAAAAGCGGCGGGCGGACATGGAGGATTAGTCATCCACACAGCGAGCCCGCTGGAGATTAAGGGACAGGTTGATGGTCCCTCCCCGTTGCGCATCGCATATCCTCTAATGATTTCAAGGCTGGCGAGGGGTGCTGCTTTACACTAATTGCTTGTTTTTGATATCCCGCGCGGACTCTTGAATTTCGGGAGAATCACCCTAACTGTGCGTGTTGATTGATATGCTGATGTGTCCCCAAAACAACCCCGGAACTGACAACTCGCAGCTCTCTTTCCCGCTCCCTCAATCCCACCACCATGGCGTCGTTCCTCGAAAATACCTACAGTTTGGTCCATCTGGACAATGCTGCCGACCAACCGACTGTGCAGGAGCTCAAGCTGCAGCTGGAGAAAGGCACCGATGAAACCAAGTTGGAAACCATGCGGACAATTATCACCATCATGCTCAATGGCGACCCCATGCCGCAAATCTTAATGCACATTATTCGCTTTGTGATGCCCTCGAAAAGCAAGCCTTTGAAGAAGTTGCTCTACTTCTTCTACGAAATCTGTCCGAAGCACGATTCCACCGGCAAGCTCAAGCAGGAGATGATCTTGGTCTGGTAAGAGTAACCCCTGGCCATTGCCGCCTCGAATGGTCTTTCTAACGGATTTCCTTCCACAGCAACGGCATTCGTAACGATCTTCAGCATCCTAACGAATACATCCGCGGCAACACCCTGCGATTCCTCAGCAAACTGCGCGAACCCGAACTCATCGAACCCCTCCTCTCCTCCGCACGATCGTGCCTAGAGCACCGCCATGCTTATGTCCGAAAGAACGCTGTCTGGGCCGTGTCTTCCATCTTCCAGCACTCCGAGTCTCTCATCCCCGATGCCCCCGAGTTGCTTCAGGCGTTCCTTGAGTCGGAGACAGACAGCACCTGCAAGCGCAATGCGTTCGCGGCGCTCATGTCAATCAGTCACCAAAAGGCGCTCGAATACCTGCGCACCACGTTTGACACCATCCCCAACACCGATGAGCTACTTCAATTAGCAGAGTTGGAGTTCCTCCGCAAGGACGCAGTGCAGAACACCCAAAATAAGGTTGGCTTAGTGAATTCCCCAAACGGAAATCGAGGTCGCTAACATTTTTCATAGTCCCGATACCTGAAGCTCATGCTCGAACTCCTCGATGCGTCCACAAGTACTGTCGTTTACGAAGCCGCGACTTCTCTTACCGCTCTCACCAGCAACCCTGTCGCCGTTAAAGCTGCCGCAGGCAAGCTGATTGAGCTCGCCATTCGGGAAGCTGACAACAATGTGAAGCTTATCTGTCTCGAGCGTGTTAACCAGCTCAGGATCAGAAATGAGGGTGTTCTGGATGATCTGACCATGGAGGCCTTGCGCGTCCTTAGCAGCCCGGATATCGATGTTCGGAGAAAGGCTCTTAACCTTGCTATGGAGATGGTCTCCAGCAAGAACGTGGAAGAGATTATCATGCTTCTCAAGAAGGAGCTTGCCAAGACCGTTGATGAACAATATGAACAGGTAGGTCTGATATCTGCCTCGCGTGAATTGGAAAAGCTAAACAATCCTATAGAACAGCGAGTACCGCCAGATCTTGGTGCAGTCAATACACTCTTGTGCCATCAAGTTCTCCGAGATTGCAGCAAGTGTGGTTGATCTCTTGATGGACTTCATTGCCGACTTCAATAATAACTCCGCCGTTGACGTGATCTCATTCGTCAAGGAGGTCGTGGAGAAATTCCCTGACCTGCGTGGCTCAATTGTCGCCCGTCTGGTTTCAACTTTGAGCGAAGTTCGTGCTGGAAAGGTCTACCGTGGAGTCCTCTGGGTTGTCGGAGAATACTCCCTGGAGGAGAAGGATATCCGGGATGCTTGGAAGACGATCAGAGCTAGTCTTGGTGAAATTCCCATCTTGGCATCTGAGCAGCGCCTCCTGGATGAGGTTCCTGATGACAATGCCTTGCTTCTGGAGCAGGCTAACGGCCAACCGAAGGCCGCGCCCACAGGATCCCGGAAGGTACTTGCAGACGGCACATACGCCACCGAGAGTGCCCTGACCAGTCAATCTGCCGCCGCCGCTCGCCTCGAGGCCGTCAAGGCCGCACAGAAGCCCCCATTGCGCCAGCTCATCTTGGACGGTGACTACTACCTGTCGACTGTTCTCTCGTCCACCTTGACCAAGTTGGTCATGCGTCACTCCGAGGTGTCTGAGGACACTGCTCGTACTAACGCTCTCCGTGCTGAGGCCATGCTCATCATGATTTCGATCATGCGTGTTGGCCAGTCTCCCTTCGTCAAGGCCCCCATCGATGAGGACTCGGTGGATCGTATCATGACCTGTGTGCGCTCTCTGGCAGAATTTTCCGAGAAGAAGGAGCTCGAGGCCACTTTCTTGCAGGATACCCGAAAGGCATTCCGGGCTATGGTTCAGGTTGAAGACAAGAAACGCGCTGCCAAGGAGGCAGTTGAGAAGGCAAAGACTGCTGTTCAAATTGACGACGCCATCCCCATTCGCCAATTCACAAAGAAGAACACCGTTGAAGGAGCCGAAGAGATTGAGTTGGACCTTGTTAAGGCTACTGGAGGCGACTCCGCTGTGGAGAATGTCTCTTCCAAGCTCAGTCGCGTGGTTCAATTGACCGGCTTCTCAGACTCCGTCTACGCGGAAGCGTATGTCACTGTTCACCAGTTCGATATCGTTCTTGATGTCCTCCTGGTCAACCAGACCACAGACACCCTACAGAATTTGTGCGTCGAGTTTGCAACTCTGGGCGATCTGAAGGTTGTCGAGCGGCCCTCCACCAACAACCTCGGCCCCAGGGACTTCTTGAATGTCCAGGCCACTATCAAGGTGTCCTCTACCGACACTGGAGTCATCTTCGGTAACATCGTCTACGACGGTGCTAGCTCAACCGAGACCCACGTGGTCATTCTTAACGATATCCACGCTGATATCATGGACTACATTCAGCCTGCACACTGTACCGAGACACAATTCCGGACTATGTGGACAGAGTTTGAGTGGGAGAACAAGGTCAATATTAACTCCAAGGCTAAGACTCTTCGTGAGTTCCTTAAGCAACTGATGGAGAGCACCAACATGGCTTGTTTGACGCCCGATGCTTCACTCAAGGGTGACTGCCGCTTCCTTAGCGCGAACCTGTATGCTCGCAGCGTATTTGGTAAGTTTCTTTATCTTCTCAATCTACCCCCCGTTTGGTCCCATAACTGACCCCTTACAATAGGCGAGGACGCGCTAGCAAACTTGAGTATCGAGAAGGAGGGAGACGATGGGCCCATCACTGGATTTGTGCGCATCAGAAGTCGTTCGCAGGGTCTGGCACTGAGCTTGGGTTCCCTGAAGGGCCTCAAGGCGGCGGCGGCTTAAGTCGATGTTTTTTTTCAGCGATTTGCGGTCTATATCACGTTTCTCACTTCTTGTTTCCTCCTGCCTCTCACCGCATTCTGTCCCCACATGTTCATTCCGAGACGAATTTGTTTACTTATATGTCTCTTTATTATGTAGATGAGATGGATGTCTCATCGGGAGTAGTGGATAGAGAACAATGGCTTTCAATTTTCATATTAGTTACTGGGGTATAGCAATGACTGGTTAGATAGATATAGGTAGTATCGAGTACCTGAGTAGGTATGTCCAGTAGCTGTGATCTGAAGCTATTCCCGAGGTTGGGCTTATGCCAATGTTGTCATCGAAATGCAGGGACCAGCCGGGCCCACCGGAACTCCGCGGCCCCCGACCCTTCCTGCGGGCCTCTTTGTTCATGTCCTTTCTTCAGGATGTGTGTTGATATTCCCTATCTTTACTGAACATGGCTTCCTCAGACTCCTCCGCTCAGGGACCGCACGACATGGCGCTGATACTTGACCAATCTGTCTCTTTGACGCTCGGCACTGACTCGCTCCTCATAGAAGGTATGACTGGATGCATCCGCGAATCGCGAGCAGAGACTCACCGAACCGGCAGATAACCGCCCTGGTCGCAAAGCAGACCGTCGTTGCTGCGGGTTGCTCAAGTCTCGTGAGTCAGCACTGATCCTCAGGATCGCCCCATACTTATCGCGGGCGCTGCCGTTTTAGCGGGTGAACTGACCAGGCTATTGAACTACTCAGACCCAGAGACTACACATGCGATTTCTCTCTATAATATTCTTGGCGCCGAAGTGACGGCCTCGAATCTCGTTATCGCGTACGCCGAACCTACTGCCAAGGACGATATTTCCGTCACGACCGTCCAATATCCAATCACCGAGAAAGAAAAGAAGGCTGTCGACAGCTGGGTGCAAAAATTGCTTGAGCAGGCTTATGGCAAGGCCCTTATTGGAAAGCGCTTGAAGATCTTGGTCAATCCCTTTGGTGGGAAAGGCACAGCTGCAAGCTTGTACCAGACGTACGCGGCGCCGGTCTTCGCAGCGGCGAAATGCCAGGTGGACGTGGAGCACACAACACACCGAGGACATGCGATTGATATCGCGCAAAATCTTGATATCGACGCCTACGACGCGGTGGTCTGTTGCTCAGGTGATGGATTGCCTTATGAGGTCTTCAACGGCTTGGGTAAGCGACCAGACGCCCACAAAGCCTTGACTCAAACTGCCATCACATTGCTTCCATGTGGCTCCGGAAACGGGCTTACCTGGAACTCTTTCGGGACCGGTAGCGTCTCAATTGCAGCGCTGGGAATTGTCAAAGGATTAAGGACACCTCTAGACCTCGTCTCCATCTCCCAGAAAGACTCGCGCACACTGTCTTTCCTCTCTCAATCATTCGGTATCGTTGCCGAGTGTGATCTGGCTACCGAGAATATTCGATGGATGGGTGCTCAGCGGTTTACATATGGCTTCCTAGTCCGGTTGATGCGGCAGACTATCTGGCCATGCGAAATTGCCGTGAAGGTCGAGATTGGCGACAAAGCGGCAATTAAAGAACATTATGCAGCGTGGTCAACACGCCCCGAAGAGCCAGTTTCCGATAGCAAGCGACTTGAGGCAGCTGCCCTGTCTCCAGGTCTACCGGAACTGAAGTATGGCGGCGTAACGGATGATCTACCTCAGGATTGGGTTACCATACCAGGCGAAACCATGGGCAATTTCTACGCGGGAAACATGGCGATTATGTCCAAGGACACAAACATGTTCCCTGCTACGTTGCCCAATGATGGACTTATGGACGTTGTCACCATCGACGGAAGAGTTAGCCGTGGAACTGCAATCACAATGATGAATGAGATCCCTAGTGGTCGGTTCTTTGACATGCCAGAACTCAACCTTCGAAAGGCATCTGCGTTCCGTCTGACGCCTCACCAGAGAGAAGGCTATATCAGCATTGACGGCGAGCGGGTGCCCTTTGAGGCCTTCCAAGCCGAGGTTCATCAAGGTTTGGGCACTATACTCACCAAGTCGGGTCGCCTCTATGAGGCGGAAGGTCCCCACTAAATGGTGTGCTCCCTAAATCCGCACCTGAAGGATGTTGGTTCCCTGTATTGTCTTTATTCCCACCAGGTTTGGAAACTCGGGATTTTCATATACCACACGCCCAGTCCCTTGCCCAGTCTTTGCATCCACCCATGATACCCAAGAGTCAAAGATCTGGCGCATATTGATAGGTTGTATTAGAACATCGGTGCTCTGTGTTCAAACTGCAGAGTATATCAAAATCAAAAGAGAGATGTCGATACATATTTGCGCGGTGCTTTCATTAAAATTTCTAGCAATGACTTTTTATCTTACCCCATCTAGAGCTCGTAATAAATGGGATCGCTAGCACGCTGTGCAATGAACTCAATCTGTTTTTACAAATCCCTTCCATTCAGCAAAACAGTTTACTCAAACCCGCCCCATTCCTCCTCGCTATCTTCTTCCTCAACTGGTCTTGTCCGAATGCCCCACTCGTACAACCGGTCGTCCTCAAGAGCCTCGGCGGCCCTCGTGCGAACAGGCTTGTACTGACTCTCAGTGCGCAGCTTCTCCAGTGGCCGCAGAATAAGCTCAACGGGAACATCGCCCTTGATCTTGCGCTTCGGGGTTTCCTCATCCTCGCCGGCCTCTTCTTCAAACTCAAGAACCTTCTCCAGCTCATCGACCCAAATATCGATAAGATGGTAGCGCAGACCATCAGGTCCATGCGGCATAGGAACGTAATTGGGGTCTCCCTCTTCCATATCCTGATCCTGGTCGTAGTTCAATGGACACAAGGGTCCCTCCTCGATGATAGAGATATAAGCCGCGAGATCGGGGTATTTAGCTTCGACGTCTTCGGTATCGTCGTTCTCCTCCTCAACAGCCTCAGCCTCCGCCTGCTTCTTCTGCTTCTTGCCGCCCTTCTTCGCGGCATCTGCGCGCTTGCGCTTTTTGCCATCTGCGCTCTTCGTGGGGCTCTTCACGAATACTTCGAATGCCACGCCGACGTAGAAACGAATCAGCATCAGGTATTTGTCTAGACGGAGGCGGTCGAGGGCATGGTAATCACGGCCAATGGTGATCCAGAAAGCACGCAGGAAGCGGTGAAGGGTTGCGCGAGGGAGTGAGGGGACGAGAGAGTAGGAGAGAGCGCGGGCGAGGGCTTGTTGTGTGAGGGGTCGATCGGAGTGGTAGAAGCCTGTGCGAGTTAGGATTACAGTGACTTTCAGTAGATAGCGCGATCATGCGTACAGTAGAAGAGACCCTTCCAGAGCTTGAGCAGGTCCACGAGAGACAAATCATTGCGCGAGCGCACGAATTGAGTTAGAGAGTCAAGTGCCTTGTCACGCACTTTGCGGTCTATATCGAGAGAAATTGATTAGTGTCAAGATCTTCAAAGTCTGGCACAAGGTCTCCCTTACCGCTTGAACCAAGCTCCCTGACAAAGGGAGTCTTCTGGCCGTCCATTATCGCGGCTTAGTCTTAACGATTGGAGATATTCGCAGACTTCAAGGTTGGGATAGATTGTATAGAGAAGGCTGTGAAGAATTCTGACCTGGATCAAAATACAGCACAGTACCTTAAAGGTGTGTATATGTCGGAGACAGTCAAAAAACCGAGATGATCGACTGCTGTCTAAAATGGAGATCGAAGATTGCGATACATTATTTTTTTTTTCCTGCGATAAAGTGTTTGCACTGTTTGTCGGATGAGCTTGGGGTGGAGAATTGAGGGTTATGATTGGCTGGAAGGACTGGCCTGGTCCATCTACACAGTCGGAGTCTCAACTTCACTTCTTCCTGCGAGTTGCATTATGTGCAATAGAAGCAATAAGAAATCATTGTTCATGGCTATTCAACATGCTACAAGCCTGGGATCGAAGTCCCCAGGAACATGCTTCTCCCCACAATCGATGTAACCGGACTTACGATGGAACGATGCCGCTGGGTATTGACATCACCACTACTACATTGGCCAAATAGGAAGCCAGAAACTCGATGTGTATATATTTCTCCGGGATTTTGGGTCAGGTCAATGTTACTTCATATCGTGAATTGACCCACGGAATCATTGCTGAAAATATTCATATCATATATACCACGGCACTGAAACCTGTGTTCCTCGATAGCAAATATTTCTCTACTGCAAGTACTCCTGTTGGACGCATGGCCTTTGGATAGTGTCTGTTTATAATTTGATTTGAAGACTTCGTCCACTATGACCCACCAGGATGAGGATCGCGATGCCATAGAGGCCAGTCCTTCGAACAGCAGCGAGGAAAACGGACCTCAACCTGGGACAGAAACTCCTTTGAGAAACAAGCGCGATGGGCTGGTGTTCGACTTCATCCGCCCAGAGGAACTGGCTGAACTGGCTCGCATCGCATCGACGTTCCCTCTACGCCGTGCCTCCGATTCTGGCGTCTCAGGAATGGCAGATGCCGAACGCAAAGATACATTACAAGATGTCGAGCTGGGAGATCCAGTTTTGGATCCAACCTCTAATCAGTTTGACCATTACAAATGGGCTCGCATGATGTTGAAGCTGATGGATAAGGAGGGAGTCCCTGTGCGGAAGTCGACGGGCGTGGTCTGGCAAGATCTCAACATTTCCGGGTCTGGGTCTGCACTTCAGTACCAGAAGAATGTTGGTTCAGTTGCCTTGGCTCCCATTCGGCCCCAGGACTACATCTCATGCGGAAACCGCACACCCCAGAAGCGCATCCTGCGCAATTTCGACGGGGTTTTGAAGAGCCATGAGCTTTTAATTGTTCTGGGAAGACCCGGGTCTGGCTGCTCCACCTTTCTCAAGACTATATCCGGTGAGCTGCATGGACTTAAGCTTGGGAAGAGCTCCGACGTCCAGTACAACGGTATTCCGATGGAGAAGATGCACAAAGAGTTCAAGGGAGAGGTTTTGTACAACCAGGAGGTCGACAAACATTTCCCTCATCTCACCGTTGGGCAAACTCTTGAGTTTGCGGCCGCTGCTAGGACTCCTGAGAATCGGCTGAATGGTATCAGCCGTATCCGCTATGCGAAGCATATCACCCAAGTGGCCATGGCAGTGTTGGGATTGAGTCACACGTACAACACCAAAGGTACGCTGCAGTATGCTCTCGAATAATTTACCGGAACTGACGATATCTGTAGTTGGTGATGATTATATTCGCGGTGTATCTGGAGGAGAGCGAAAGCGAGTCAGGTATGTCGTCGTCCTTGAGATAGTCCCTGAAAGGGTCCTTGTCTTGTGTACTGATATTAGGGCTTAGTATCGCAGAGATGGCACGTAAGTCAAAGACCTGGTAGATGTCTCCAATTTGTACTAACGCTCAGACAGTCTCCGGTGCTCCCGTGGGTGCATGGGACAACAGCACTAGAGGCTTGGATTCCGCAAGTGCTTTGGAGTTCACCAAATCCCTTAGAGTCTCGGCAGACTTGAGTGGAAGCTGCCATGCGGTCGCAATCTATCAAGCTTCCCAGGCAATATACGATATTTTCAACAAAGTGATCGTCCTTTATGAAGGCAGACAGATTTTCTTTGGCCCTTGTGATCAAGCGAAAGATTACTTTTTGGAAATGGGGTGGGAATGTCCAGCACGCCAAACAGTCGGCGACTTCCTGACCTCCGTGACGAATCCGCAGGAGCGCAAAGCTCGCGATGGCATGGAAAGCAAAGTTCCTCGCACACCGGACGACTTTGAGAAATATTGGAAGAACAGTCCTCATCACGCCGCTCTCCAGAAAGAGATTGGGGAATACAGAGAGGAGTTTCCGGTGGGCGGATCCGCTGGGAAGGATTTCAATGCAACGAAAAGATTGCGACAGGCAAAGCATGTTCGCCCGAAGAGTCCCTATGTCATTTCGATCCCCATGCAGGTCAAGCTATGTACGAAGCGAGCTTATCAACGGTTTGTGATCTAATAAACTCTGTTTCAAAGACACAGCTGACATCCTTCAAGAATTTGGAACGACAAGCCTTCTACCTTGACCACCGTGATTGGGCGCATAGTGATGGCCTTGATCATCGGGTCAATCTATTTCGGGTAAGATCATAATTCTTCAAGAAATTTTGACAGATTCTAACCCGCATAGCACACCTCATGCATCTGCAGGATTCCAAAGTAAAGGAGCTGCGCTTTTCTTCTCAGTCCTGTGAGTGCCACATCTTATTAAGCGGAACATTATTCTGACGATGTTTTCCAGTATGAATGCTTTGATCAGTATCACAGAGATCAACTCTCTGTATGACCAACGCCCGATCATCGAAAAGCAAGCGTCCTACGCGTTCGTTCACCCGTTTACAGAGTCACTGGGAGGCATAGTAGCAGATATACCCGTCAAATTTGCGGCTGCAATAGTTTTTAACATCATCTTCTACTTCTTGGCAGGATTGGTGAGTTCGGTCAACAGCTCTCAGTGCAAATGCTAACATCTTCGATAGCGATATGAACCTTCTCAATTCTTCATCTTCTTCCTGTTCACTTTCTTGAGCACACTGGCAATGTCAGGTGTCTTCCGAACCCTAGCCGCATCCACGAAAACACTCTCGCAGGCCATGTCCATGGCCGGAGTGATGGTTCTAGCAATCATCATCTACACTGGATTTGTGATCACAGTACCGGAGATGAGCAATATCCCCTGGTTTAGCTGGATCCGATGGATCAACCCAGTCTTTTATACCTTTGAAGCTCTGGTTGCAAACGAATTCCACGGCCGTCGGTTTGAATGTTCTCAATTCATTCCCGGATACCCCAGTCTCACTGGAGATTCTTTCATCTGTGCGGTGCGAGGTGCTGTGGCGGGAGAGAGGACTGTGTCTGGTGATGCCTATATTCAAAGCCAGTACACATACACCTACGCACACGAGTGGCGAAACCTCGGGATCTTAATTGGATTTTGGATCTTTTTCATGGCCATCTATTTGCTTGCCTCTGAGCTCAACTCGTCTACTTCTTCCAAGGCCGAGTTTCTTGTCTTCCGACGTGGTCATGTTCCAGCACAACTTCGACATTTGGAAAAAGGAACAGGTGGCCCCGACTCGGCGGAGACTGGCCAGACAGAAAAGAAGCAGACAGAAAAGAAACCACAGAATGACAAGGAGGAATCGGCTATTCCGGCGCAACACGACATTTTTACATGGAGAAATGTCTGCTATGATATCCCAGTCAAGGGTGGGGAGCGTCGTCTCTTGGATAACGTCTCCGGTTGGGTCAAACCAGGTACCTTGACAGCTTTGATGGGTGTTTCTGGCGCAGGAAAGACAACCCTGCTTGATGTTTTGGCCAAGCGTGTTTCGATTGGAGTCGTCACGGGGGATATGCTTGTCAATGGTAAACCATTAGACAACAGTTTCCAGCGGAAAACAGGCTATGTTCAGCAGCAAGACTTACATCTTCCAACCACTACTGTCAGAGAAGCACTCCGATTCAGTGCTATGCTGCGCCAGGCAAAGACCATTTCGAAGAAAGACAAATACAAGTATGTCGAAGAAGTGATTGACATGCTTGGCATGCAAGACTTCGCGGATGCTATTGTTGGAACACCGGGAGAAGGCTTGAACGTCGAGCAGAGGAAGCTTCTGACCATCGGTGTTGAGCTGGCAGCTAAGCCTGCACTTCTCATCTTCCTTGATGAGCCTACCAGTGGATTGGACTCGCAGAGCTCCTGGGCTATTTGTGCCTTCTTACGAAAGCTCGCCGAGCATGGGCAGGCGGTTTTGTCCACAATCCACCAACCGAGTGCATTACTCTTCCAACAATTTGATCGTCTACTTTTCCTTGCCAAGGGGGGTAGAACTGTCTATTTCGGAGACATTGGGGACCAGTCCCGGGTGCTATTGGATTATTTCGAGGGCAACGGGGCCAGGGTCTGCGACTCATCGGAAAATGTAAGCATTACCCATTACTCCCAAGAAATTTCAAACGGTTGCTAACCTGATTAGCCTGCTGAATACATGCTGGAGATTATCGGTGCAGGTGCCTCCGGGAAGTCCACGCAGGACTGGCCCCAGGTGTGGAACCAGAGCCAACAGGCCAAAGGTGTCCAAGCTGAAATCGACCGAATTCACGACGAGCGAGCTTCCACAGGCATCAGCGACGAGGAGAAGTCTCAACAGGGTGAATATGCAATGCCATTCACTGCACAGCTATGGCTTGTCACCCACCGATCTTTCCAAGCCTTCTGGCGAGAGCCATCATACGTATGGGCCAAGATCATGTTGGGAACAATGTCCTCTCTCTTCATTGGATTCACATTCTTCAAGCCTGACAGCTCCCTACAAGGATTCCAAGATGTTTTGTTCAGCGCCTTTATGCTGACATCGATCTTCTCGACCTTAGTTCAACAGTGAGCCACTCGATACACTCAACCCTCCGCTTTTGAGCTAATTTCAAACCTACTAGGATCATGCCAAAGTTTGTAGTCCAACGGTCCCTCTACGAGGTTCGTGAACGGCCTTCAAAGGCCTACTCCTGGGGCGCCTTCCTCATAGCAAATGTCATTGTCGAACTTCCATACCAAGTCTTTGTCGGAGTTATCAGTTGGGCTTGCTACTACTACCCAATTTACGGCTCAGAGCAAGCGTCCCATCGGCAAGGCCTGATGCTGTTGTTCGTGGTACAGTTCTACATTTTTACGTCCACATTTGCATCACTCGTAATATCCTCGCTGCCGGACGCCGAAACAGGTGGAACAATCGCCACGCTGATGTTCATCATGACGCTGACGTTCAACGGTGTCATGCAACCGCCCTCGGCTCTGCCTGGATTCTGGATATTCATGTACCGTGCCTCTCCATTGACATATCTGATTGCAGGAATCACCGCAACGGGGTTGCATGGTCGCGCAATCCAATGCGCAGCAGCGGAGCTGAGCGTTTTCAACCCCCCTGCTGGGCTAACGTGCGGTGCATACCTTGACCCGTATGTCAAGGCCGCCGGTGGACAATTGTATAATCCAACTGCTACAAGTGGGTGTGAGTACTGTCAACTTCAGAATGCGGATCAGTATTTATCTTCGAGTAATATCTGTAAGTTTTATTTTTGAGACGTGAGACCTTGATTTGAACTAACTCTGGTCACAGTCTACAGCGAGCGTTGGCGTAACTTTGGCCTTGGGTGGGTATACATTGGGTTCAATGTGGCGGGTACCGTTTTACTCTACTACATGTTCCGTGTCAAGCATTACAATCCTACTTCGTTGGTGCGTGGGATTGGAAAGGGTGCGTCCTTCCTATGCCGTGTCTTCAAGAGGCGATCTGGGCAGACACCAAAGGGCAAAGAGGCCGATAATGGTCGACTGGTTTGATCATACCAATTGATTCGTTGTGAATTTCCTGTCAAAATTGAGAGTTGAATTGTTTGGAAGCAAAGCAAATGAGATTTCATATTGACTCAGCTGATGAGCACCACAATCCCCGTGTCAAATTAAATCAGTTGAAGATAAAGAGACCGTGCGCTTAGTTATTGCAAGTAATATGGGTCGAATTGATTGAGGGGCTTGAGATTCTCAATTATGTCAAAAGAAAGGACAGGTTAAACAGGAGATTAAGCAGGGAACTGGGGTATTGTGCAGTAAGGTCAAAAAGGAGAAACGCCAAAACGCTCGAGAGCTGGGCAGTGGGTGAAGAGGCATTGGTCGACGATGTCTGGTGAGGAGCTGGACAGATTGGTTCACTAGCGTCGGCGCTTGCTTGGGTTGTAAGCAGGTGCCACGACCAAAGCATTAACAACATGGCCATCCTGCCATCCCTGTTCGACTAAGGGCAGTCTCTCATTTAAGAAGTGGCCCAGATATGCAATGCGGACACGCCTATCATCGTCAAGCTAAGCGAAATGAGGTTAGCAACAACCCTTGACATACAAATGGGGTCAATTGGACCACCAACCTTCGCTTCGTAGTGTACTTTTCTAGCCAAAAAGCCCACGGTCTGGCCCTTACCCACGGCTAACTGGATGTCCGGACCACCCTCACTTAAACGAGCCAGAACGCGAATCAAATTACGCTCACTTGTCTTCCCTTTCTCATCACGACGACGCTCCGCATCCTGAGATATCAATTCATCCCCGGAGGCATCGTCTGTCGCAAGTTTACCATCGGAGAGTTCTTCGTGATCCTCGTCATCGACACGACCCTCCTCTTCCTCATGGGATGATATCATATTCTCCGGGTCACTGACGATACATTGTGGCAGTCTGTAAAGCACACCTTGTTCATCGTAGCATCCTTCGCAGAGATTCCCGGTAGGTACGGTTATACCGGCAGCATCGATGATCCCCTGCGCGGTAGTGATATCGCCGGCTTGCATTAGTGTAATAGCTGTTGAGACTGCAGCCCAAATCTCAGCCCGGCCAGTGACGCGAGTATCGAAGAACTCCTCCCGCTCTCGATCTAGTTGTGCGCGCGTCCAGGCCCGCCGCTTACTGGTCCACACATGAGCTCGTATCGGCTCATTGTAGTGCTCTTTCAAAGGGAGATTCGGTGCCCGCTGTCCGGAAGAAAGTGTACGACCGCTAGTGCGATTCTGGGGTCGAATGGAGGGTTCGTCGGTACGCGACAGTACAGAGCCGCAGCAGCCCTGGGGATGTCAGTGTCGTGTGACATCTAAGAATGCCAAGGAAATGCTTATATGTTTCCATGATGGAATTCTTACCATGTTGCTTGCGACCAGGAACCTCCATAAGAGAGTTGTAGGAGGGGCGATAGCGACGATCGCAACTCCGCTCAAATGGGGCTATTGGCGCACAGACCTTAGACGCAACTGGAGGTTAAATTAGGCGACACTTCACTTGATGATCAGCGAGAGTCGCAAAAATAGTAGAAATGCAAGGATGGCAGTGGAGACAGTACATTCCAGGTGTCAAACACACCGACCTCTTTTTGGCTGGTTTAGTCGAGATGATCTGCAGAGTGCATTTGCTTCCCAATTTCATTCGTACTAAGGTACCTGGATACGCTGTACAGAGCTAATGACTAAATACAGTTGCGCTACATCGTACTCCCGAGGTCAGGGGCCACCAGTAAATCTTGAAAATGATTATCATTGGATTTGAGAAAGGATCTCATATGTACATATAAAATCTCAGTCTCCAAAGATAGATTTGAACAATGCATCACCAGGACGCTCAGCCTCCAGAGCTTCATTCCGCTCTGGCTCAATCACTGTGGGTGGTATCGCGGGCACGGCCTGGCCAGTTTTAGCTGGATCAGAGCCATCAGCATTGGGCAAGTAGCCCAGCGAGTCAATCAGGAGTTGATTCATAACATCCTGCGACACCAGATCTTTAGGCCCCGCATCAGCCTGAAATCCTCCGGATTGGAAGCGCGTGCCTGGCCCCGAAGCGTTGGCTCCAGACCGCTCCCCGGGATCAGACTGCACATTCGAAGGTGGCTTGACATTAAACCGCTTGCATAAGAGTCGGGATGGGTAAAAGTCAACTGTGCTTCGGGTCATGTGCCCAAACATCCCAATCTTAGCAGCGGCCACTGCCGGGCTGTCTGGCTTTTCGGCGGGTTTGCTGAGAAGAGGGTCCGCGGAATCGGGGGCATCTGAGGCTGCTTTGGGGGCGGAAGAAGCCGAAGTGAAGCGGGATGCCATGATACCAGATATAGGCTTGAACACTTCCGCTGCTCGGCCAAATTCTTGCATTTCTGTAACCCATTCATTCGTACTGTAGCCATCTGCTCTTTCCGGGAGAGTTTCTCGAGTACCAGCACTAACTTCCAAGAAGATTCGATAACGCGCACGCTTCTTCTCGTCCTCCTGATAGGGCATCCACCCACTGATGCCCCGGGCCAAAGCTTGGGCGGCAACTTGCTTGTCAAGCTTGGGCACGAGGTCCCAAAGATCTTTCCGTTTCTGTGATTCGGGAAGTTCATATCCTTTGGGGGCTTTTTCTCCCATGGCCGGAGGCAGATTGGCATTGCCTGTAAGTTTAGCGATTTTTTCCCTTGCTTCCGGCGTCATCCAATCAAAGATGGACTTTCCAGGCAGCTGGGCTTCGCCCAGGAGTGCGGCTCTGGATGTCGGATCAAGTGACGAGGCTTTCGCGGCATCGGCTGTTGAGATATAGTTCGACTGGCCCCGTTTTTCTGATGAGACCTTGGCGGATTTCCAATCGCTTGGTATTGTAGGAGGATCATATTTTTTCTCGGATATTGACAGACCCGAGATACCGTCGGCGAGAACGAACCCGTCCAGCGGAAGACGTCCATCACGGCATTTTCTGAATCCGCCAGTTCCTCTTGAAGCCGCTAACTTCTTGGATATGAATACAGGCTTCGAGGTCAAAAGGGGGTTCGAGGATGCGATTGTGGGTTTTCCATCCTCCGTTTTGCCCTTCTTCTTTTTCTTCTTGTCTCCTCCGATGGTCTTGTTATATGAGATTTGTGGTCCTAATGAATATGGATCCTCATCATCTGAGCCTGTATCGTTAAGGGGACCAACACCAAATCCTCCTCGACGCGAATCCTTTCGTTTCGAAGTGCCGGATTTGTCTTGGATGGCTAAACGGCCGCCAAAGAACGAATCCGTCTGCTCAGAGTCATGGCTGACTTGGCTAGGTGGGTGAGTTTCCAGGCGCGCTTCGCTTTCAAAGCCAAGACCTTTGCGGTCAGTCTTGCGAACGAACGCCACCATGGGAGGGTTTTCCGGCGCAAAAAGGTAGGTCTCTGCATCAGCGCCTGGGGCAGAGCGCTCGTCCAGATTGGCTTTTCGTCGCACTTTGGGCCCAATGCCTTGACCTTCGCGCCATCCCATCTTTTTCAAAAGCTTAACTCCCATGGTTTCTCCCCCAGTTTTCAGTATATCCATGAGACCTGCCCTACGGGTGGCATCATTTTCTGTAGATCCGAAGCCTGCGAACTCGTTTGCAGTCTGTATTTGTCTTGACTCTTCCTGTTCTCGGAGGTCATCCTCATCCATGTAGTCCTCTGGTCGTTGTTCTTCTGCTTTCTTCGCGCGATTTTGGCGAGACGAGACGAATGTCGCGGGCGTCCATCCTTCTTTCGAGCCGACGGAGTTGAAATATCTACTATGTGTTAGTTTTTGTCCTTGCGAAGATCATGGAAATTGAGGCCACTGACCCTGCGCTGAATCCACCCGTGAAAGCGCCATGAAGACGCTTCCTTCCTTGCTCGTCCCTCACATCTTGCTGCCAGACTGGGACAAACGAGCCATCATCACGCACGCTCTCGTCAAGTGGTGGTAGTGGGGTTCCGAAGAAAGCGTATGGGGATTGCTGCGCCTGAAGATCGGCTTCAAGGGCAGCGCGGTTGCGTTTGAGGGACATTCTCGAGTGATAGTCACCCACCGGGGCAATTTGTCACGTCATCTGTATCAATGATAGTAAGAAAGAGGGAGAATCTTGAAGCCGTTACGGGAGTAGTAGCTAGGGAAGCTGTCACTGAAGTCTGCCTGAGGCTCTTGTTTACATAAGCCAATGAGTCAGCATCTGTATTCTGTGGAACCGTGGAGCAGAACCGTGGGTCAAGTGAGAAAAAAAAGTCAATTGCGCTTGTTTGTTTTGTTTGTTCAGTCGGTTTCGCAGTTTGGTCAATATCCAGGCACAATACGAGTACAATTCCTTTTTCCCCAGGTCAACACAGAAATCGGAGTTATACGATTTGTACGAATTAAAAGAAGGCCATATAGGCTAAACTATGGGGCGGAGACCTCGTCCCGCGCAATTCTGGCAGAATGTTTAATTGGCACGTTCCTCTGCCCACGAGGACTCGGATCTTCGGATCTTCCCCTGACCTCCCTCTTAAGGAGACATGATATTCACTATATTTTGAGATAATGAAGTACACGTACAATATAAACAGCCGTGTATATTCTACATGTCTTTCAAAATCATAGAAATGAGCAGTATATGTGTCGCATACAAAGGAAGAAGGATTCTCTGACGGCTGGAACTTTGATGGCGTGCCCCCTCTAGCTTGGCGGCTTGCAGATTTAGGGGCGTAATTTCTTAGTCTTTCGCTCCTTTTCCACTTCCCTACCCTCTGGATTCATCATGCTGCCCTCATGGCCTTTATCTTTTGGGGTCGCTTCAGAATAGGGATCGTGGAATTCGTGCGCAATCTACTGGCCCGTGGACTTTTTTCTCACAATGTTGGGCCAATTCACGCCTAGTCGGAGGCGGTTTTACCTGATTCTGGCTTGCGCCGCCACCGTGATATGTCTCCTCAACCTCCTCTTTCTTACCCAGACAGTGGATAGTACCGTGATCCGACTCCCCAAATTTGGCTTGTTCTCCACGGCGACAAAACCCGTGTCTGGACAATATGCGCTCGATAAGCACCCGATTGTCAACCTGATGACAGAAGCTAATCGCCAGTGGGTGGACTACGAGAACGATCGCTCGACAAGTTTTCGACAGACCGTCGCAAAATATCGGGAGACCTATGGGCGACACCCACCCCCCGGGTTCAAAGAGTGGTACATGTTCGCCCGCAAGAAGAATGCGCACAACGTGGATGATTTCCGGCAGATCACCGGCGACTTGCGACCTTATTGGGCAGTTCCACCGACGTTGATCCGAAAAATGGCAGCCAAGCTCCTGCACAGCGATGGAATGATGGGTGTTCAAGTCCGCAATAAAAAAGTGGTGCACTCGGAGGAAGAGGGCTGGAGGGTTGAGACCCTGAGGAAATCCGTGAAGCGCCTCGCCCCGTACCTCCCAGACATGGATATCGCACTCAACCTTCATGACCAACCCCGCGTGATGGTCTCCTGGAACGACACGCAGGAATACCTCCACGCCGAAGTCCTTAGCAGAACCATGCCACCCGACGCGCAAGATCAGTTCACCCCGAACATGAAATACTTGACTACCCAAGAGTCGGACGTCGAGGACTTTGATCCATCCTGGACCTCTCTTGCAGGGAAGCTCTATATGGACACTGCGCAAGACTCTTGTCCTCCTGAGTCCCCCGCGCGCAACCATAACATCACCGTTGAGGAAGCCGATAATATGTACAAATTGCCCTCGGGTAGGTTTGTAACCAACTTTACCGCTTCTTCTGATCTATGCACTGTCGGCCCAGCTCTTGGGAAAAGCCATGGATTTTTATTTTCGGCTTCCAGTAACCTTGTAACAAGGAAACTGGCTCCCGTTTTCAGCGAGTGCAAGGTGAGCGTGAACAACGACATCTTGTTCCCTGCAAATATGTATTTCATGGACGATAAGCGCTACACCTACAACTCGCGCCACGACTACGAATGGGAAGACAAAGAGGACAATCTCATCTGGCGTGGCGTTACGTCCGGTGGTGTTCAAGTTGCGGACAACTGGCAGAATATGCATCGTCAACGCTTTGTCCAGCTAGCAAACAGCACCGAGATGGTCAATCGGACGGTATCGATTCTCTCTGAGACGAGCACGAATCAGTACCGCAACCAGACCGACTTTGATCCAAGCAAATTCGCTGCGGATCATTTTGATGTTGGCTTCACTGAAGCATTCGGTTGCATTCCAAACTGCTCATTCTACGATGATGTGTGGACTCTCAAAAAGCCGAAAGACTTCAGTCAAACCTTCAAATCCAAGTACCTTGTCGACATCGACGGTCACAGTTTCTCGGGCCGGTGGCGTGCTTTCCAACTTAGCAAATCGATGGGTATTAAGGCGACCATCTTCCGAGAATGGCATGACTCTCGTCTCTTTGCATGGCGCCACTTTGTCCCCATGGACAACCGATACGACGACCTGTACTCCATTATGACCTACTTCGTCGGACTGGACTCGAAGAAGTCACCCGCCAATGTGTCATCAATCAGTGAACCCTACATCCCCAGCCACGACTTCGAGGCCGAGGTGATTGCAGCCCAGAGCCGGGAGTGGGCACAGCACGCATTGCGCGATGAAGATCTCGACATCTATCTTTATCTCCTCCTTCTGGAGTACGGTCGCATCATTGATGACAATCGTGATATCATTGGATACAGTGGTGATGGAAGTGAACTGGACCAGTTCGATGAACAACATCCCTTTTCTCCAGTGATCCAGGACATCGTCAAACCTCCCTCGGGTGATCATGAGCCATGAATCTCGTTCATATACCTTTCTGTGTTGCATTTTCTGTGATCAGTTTTGTTCAATTTCAAGCATGTACTTATGTCTAATGACCAACATAATTTTTCATCGTCAGCTTTTGTTTTATTTATTAGTGTGAAAGCTTCGTGGTGTTGTTGCCCCGGCCCGATAGCTCGATATTATTGATTCATTTCATCCCTCACGTATGACATGAGTCGTGCTCATCCTATCACTCGTCTATTTCGCCGTTTAAAATCCGTATTTGACTTATCTACTACCCGCTAAGTAGGCTTGATTTTAGTTACTGTCTCTCAATTTCAACAACAAGACCAGGCAGGAGCTCGACATTTCCTTGCTTTAGTCCACTGAAAACCAGCCGAACAGAGGTTTCTCCTCCCGACAGAGAAACACTCCGTGCGCCAGCAGTCGACCCAGAAGGAACTTGATAATTCCAAGCCCCGCCAAATATCGCATCATATGCCCCCTTGAAACTCGACACCTTCCCATTCGGGACATGCACTGACACAGAGGAGATACCCTGCACACCATTGGGGTGTTGAGTGAGGTGTGGCTCAACCTCATAGGGAACACGATTGGCGCGGGGGGTTCTATCCAAACACCAGAAAGGCAAAGATCCCGGGATAACCTTGCCTTGGGCATTCCGAGGCACGCAGACAGCCCACTTCAACACTGTTCCATCTGGCTTGGTACGACCCCCGGCGATAGGATCAGTGTAGGAGGCTTCGGTTTCTGCACTTTTGAACCGCTGCTGGACGGCACCGAAGTCTTCCTCCGACCGTAAAGTAAAGGCCCAGTCAATGATGGTGTTTTCCTTCTCGTTTCCCCAACGATGTGCGCGGCGTTTCTCCGGGTCAATGTTGTCGAAGAAGGCGATGAACTCAAGGTACACGCCGTCCGGAAGGAGTATCAATTTATTGGCGGTAAGCCCATCGGCGTGATTTCCACCGGGTGCGAGGGTGAATTGACCGTCGACCTGCTTGGAGATCCCGAGGAGGGTTTCATGGGAGACAAGGATGACAATGTGGTCAAGAATAGGGGTTTGCAGGTTTGACATTTTGCAAGGACTCTAGTATAATCTGATAGGTCAGAGTAAAGTAAACTTTAGAAGTAAGATGAGAGAGAAATAACTGACCATAGCTTCCCCGCATGGTATTTATATTCGGAACGGGAAACAAATTGGAGACCCCTCACTCGGGGATTCAAGGAAAAGAAGTTACCCCGAAGAGGCCATTCAATGGTGTGTTGGACATGAGTTATTGCTCATAACATTCGAATGCCCAGTGCTCTGGATGACGTGCTGCCCAGGTTGCAGTCAATCCTAACCCTGCCCAGGTGGACATAATGTCAAATTAACATGATATTCACAAATTTCCAGCATTTTGCAGACCCAGGTAATATGAAAGCTCGGGAGCCTCCGATCTATACGGGACATCAATGGGAATTGGAAGCCACTCTGCAAGACCTGTAATTCCTCCTGTCGATCGCAACTGGTCCATGATCTCAATCTCCTTCTTACCATCGGGTGGCCCTCCCTACAAAAGTGATCTTTTCGTTCTCAAATTCGAAATAACTTAGATCGCACTTGAGTTCGCGTTGTAGCCGAGGAAGAGTTATTGGCTTATACTAAGAATTGATCATTGTCTTCAGGTCTCATCATAGCTGCCTAGATGCACAGTGTAGTGTAGAAGGCACTGCTCAAGTATGCATGATTGATGCACAGACATATATACATCGGATCTCTAGATGGAAACTTGAAGAACAGTCCGCCCAATCAATTATTGCATCAAGGGATGGACTGTCTGTGGATTTGGAAAATCTAACACCCAACCAATATTCTCAAAACACAAAGTGGAATCAGCATTGGAGCGAAGAGAGCAAATATAACAAAATGATTGCATAGCTCGAACAAAAAATTACAAAAAGAAGAGTGCATCATCCGTGAATCGAACACGGGCCTCGTCGATGGCAACGACGAATTCTACCACTAGACCAATGATGCTCGGATGAATAGATAGGATTTGTTTGGGGTTATCAGCGAGACACGAAACCCTACGGAGCAATTTTGGGTCGGTTTGCCGAGACCCACTCAATGCAGATTCTTCCCCCAACGGGAGTGCAAACACATATTGCTATGCGGGTGAGTACATATATGTACTTAAGTACTAGTACTCATTCGATATCTGTTCTGAGCCGGTTTGTATCTATATCTCTTGTCTGTGCTAAAGGGTCTCGCCACTCTACAGTAATCACCAAAATACCATCACATCTCTCTTATTATGCCAAGTGTTGTATAATAACGACAATGAATTCCAAAAAGAAGGCGATATAAGTAGACTGAAAAACATAACCATAAAAAAAAGAAAAGACATCACGCAAAACATAAGCGGTAGATTTATGTACCTCATTTGTACATCCCGGCAAACGGGCGTGACCTAAATGTACAGTCATATCACTCAACGGAGACCATCTAGAACTGGGCCATGCCAACGATAAAAGAGACCATGGCGATAGTAAGACCAGAGCAGTAGTAAGAAGCCGATGCAGCAGAGACAACACCAACCGAAGATGCCGCAGCAGAAGCAGAAGCCGAAGCCGAGGAAGAAGCATAGGCAGACGAGCTAGCACGAGCTGACGAGGAAGACTTGCTAGAAGCAACAATGGAGCTAGAGTTCGAACTGCTCAAGTTCGTCGCGGTAGTACCATTCGTAGCCTTGATGCTAGTATACGCACCCGTCTTATCGGTATACTTGTACGCCGAAGCGGGGGTGTAGTTGATGATATCCACGGACTCAACGTACATGGACATGGGTGTGGAGTAGTCTGTTTCTCCTCCAGCCCACTCAATTGTACCCTCAGAGTTATCTGGGTCTCCACCAGCCCAGATACCGATACGGATTCGCATGGGAGTTTGGGGATAATTGGCTCCGGAAAGGGCATCGGCGTACTCGAGTGTGCGTACGACTTCGCCGTCGAGGAGCCATTCGATTCTCTCGGAGGTCCAGTCGATCGAGTATGTGTGGAAGGTTTCTTCTGGGGTCGACACGGTCACAGTGGTACCTCTATCATAGGAAGTCGTGTTGCCCTTGCCGAAATAGTCGGTTTGGACCTCGGTGTCCCAGGTGCTGATTTGCTCCTGGAAGGTATGAGCGATTGAAAGTGGGTATTTATAGAGATTGACTTACCCAGTCAATTTCATCGAGGTCGTCAGATTCGAGAATCCATGTGCTGACAACACCGGTGCCATTGGCGGCTCTCATCTTAACATCGACATGGCCGAAGAAGATGTAGAATTCACTCTCAATGGTGGGTGCGTCACCCTGCTCTGAGATGGTGAACTTGGCACCGAGGTCAGTGGTTGTCACGGTCCCTGCGGTGGTATTCCAGCGACCCAGAGATCCAGAAGTGAAGTCAGTACTGTAACGGTATTGGCTCAGACCAGTGTCTGCTGAGCAAGTCTCTACAAGACAATTTTAGTCTTGTTTCAGATATAGTTGAGGATGCAACATACTCTTGAGAGGGTTGCAGCTGGTTGTAGTCTGCGCGACAGCAGTAGCAGCCAGGGCCAACGTCGCCCACTGATAGCTAGAATTGAAGACCATTTTGAGCTGAAGCACACCACAGGCAAGCGAATGAAGTGAGACGATCGACCGAAAGGAAATGTGCGAGTTCTTCAAGAATTATAGGCAACGCAATTGGAATCTGCCAAGCAGGAACAGAGCTGGAAACATGAATTTTGGGTTCTTGATTTATTTTCAGACAACGCTGCGTCGACGTGTTGCTCCCCAACCCTGGAAGATGCAGACAGCCACATTAATGGGCGCGCGCGATTGGTGTGAAGGTGAATCAGTGTGGAGTCTGTTTGAGAGGCGTGTGAATTCATTCGCAAGAGTCGAAGCGATATCTAGATTAGTCGATTGGAGCTCCACTTGGAAAAGCTTGGATGGAAGATGACGGGGGCAGCTTGCGCGGATAGCCCCAGATGGTTGGGGGCGAGCGGGAAGGGCTACGTACGCCCGTGAGAATATTTTCCCATCCGGTATCTTGCCCCGAGATTGTGCCTTTCGTAGGTTTTCTTTCTGTGACAATTGATATTAGCTGCGGATTCAATTATATGGGATTTGTTTGCGATTCAATATTTACAAGTGATGGGCCAATGGCGTTGGAGTCTTGGGGTTGATCATTATAAATCTGTGCAAATCACTCCGTAGTTACATCAGATACGGCTTTATGTAGAGCGAACCATTCGGTAGGGTGTCCGATCGTCGATATTTCCGAAAATACTGTGGAGTATGTTGACATTTACTATATAATATGCCCAAGTGTCATTGGGGGGAAGAAAAAGACAGAGAAAAAAACACACACACACACATGCAAGCCAATTAAAAGCTCCATCATACTGATCAATTCAAAATGTAGTAAATATATAGCTGAGACAAGTGAGCTCAAGGAGCAGAAGAAAAAAAATCCACCTCAACACTAAGCTCATGAAATGCTAAGTGTGAGAAGGAGCAAGAAGGTAAGGCGAGGAATTGGTGTCACCTGATGTTAGAATCCCAAGAAATCACACTAACATCAGTTGTACAGGGGTATTGACAAACAAAAAGGGATCCAAAATAACAATGAATGGGAAATCAATCTTCTTTCCGGGAAATCCAAATCCCCTAAGAAGAAGGCCCATCACGGATGCGCAGGAACGTCTCATACTGCTTGCGAGTCAGCCTGCGACATTTCTTGCCCCAGATGATCATGGGAATAGTCGTCATGATGAATATGAAGCTCAAGCAGCCAATAGCAATGAAAACCTGCGACAGACTCTGGGCATCTAGCCAGGACTCGGCAGTGAAAGTGAATATGCAACTGATGGTATTGTTGATGACAGAAACACCGACCATACCCTCGAGAACCATCTCCGGGTACGCGTCCATGAGATACGCCATGCTGAGATCGCCGGCGCAACCCCAACCGAAGCCGATAAAGCCTAGACCGAGGTAGGGCAAGGGCCAGTCCCAGCCTTTGTCCGTGCCAATACCGAAGAGCATGAGACCCGCAGGACCGATGAAAGCCACCGGTACCAGGAGCCACAGACGCTGCTCGGCTTCAAAGATGCCCTTGTTTCGCCGGGACATCCAGACAACGAAGAAGTCAGAAAACCATCCACCGTAGATACAGCCAATGACTGCGCCAATCAGAGTTGGGACATTCATGATCCCCACTCCTGCGTCGCTGTAGTTCCAGGGTGCCCCGTACCAGTTGTCGTCTTCTACCGTGATATAGAAGGTTAACCAGGCATCTTGAGCGCCCCATTGAAGGCCGGAGTAGAGCACCGCGGGGAAGGTAAAGATTCGCAGCGTGTGAAGCAGACGACGGCAATACTGTTTGAAGCCGGTCCCGACCAAAGTGGGGGACGGGGTAATCAGGGCGATGCGCTGAAGATAGGTCTTTCCCTTTTTCTGTCCAGACTCCTCATCTGGCTGGTTGGCCGGGGTAGCTTGCACGTTCGCGGCAGTATTTTTCTTCTCATCCACTGAGAGGTCGCTTGATGGTTCGGTCTGACTGGAAGACGTGGCTTGTCCATTCAGGGGATTGTTCCGATCAAAGAATGTTTCTTCAAGTCCAAAGTAGAACGTGAGAAGCAATGCCCCTGAAATGATCGCACCGAGCCAACCCACCCAGCGCCACCCCAATTGACTACTGTCGGTAATAAACCCAGCAATTAATGGGCCCATGAAGGTACCAACACTGGTAGCCAGGACGTATAGACCCAGAACTAGACCTCTTTGGTGCTGGAAAAAGAGATCTGACAGGGACAACTGCGCCAGTGCCTCGGCGCATGACTCGGAGGCGCCCACAAACAGCTGGCTCCAGATGTTGTCCGCAACTTTGAAGATCCGGGCAAACCAGAGCGAGCCGATGATGGAGAACATCAGACATATCAAATATGATATGCGTCGTCCATACAGGAAAGGCGCCGGACTGAACAACAAAGTGGCATAACCGATGCCAATGAAGAGGACACCAGCAGCATTGTTGATATCGTCCCACGTGATCTGAAGGTCTAAGATCATTCCATTGCCCGCAGTACCGGCATCGTTGGATACTGCTGCAGTCAATGCAACAAAGAACAGGACCAGAAAGGAATGCCAATAGCGTCTGGGCCTACTCCAGTTGAGTGGGTCATCTGGAGAGTCGGTCGGCGATGGAATGAGTTGGACTTCGCCGTCAGAGCACAGGCGCTCTGTTCCATTGAGTTCCTCCATATGTCTGAGCTTGGGAGAGAGCAATCCTCCTGGGAAAGCCACTCATGGAGACATTCTGTCGATATCGGAGCGGAATCTCTTTACTTGAACTTGGTGGGCAGATAAAAAAAAAGAAAAGAAAGAGAAAAATAAGATCAAGGGCCATGAGAAAAAAAAATCCACGGTGTGGGGCCGAACAAGCAAGGCTAAGCATTAGTCGGTAACGCGATACCCGTGTCTGCCCAATCTGATGTCATTTCTTATCAACAAAACCGTTGAGTTGATAGTGATAACTACTTAAGTAGTAGTTGGACAGTTGAACAGTTGAACAGTTGAACAGAAGTGAATGTGCTATCTTGCGTTTTCTGGGCAGATATGTCACGAATCATGTGGCCGATAAGAGAACGTGATCACGGCTGGACTCTCCTCTTTCAGGCGGTGCCTCGTGATCTAAATACCACCATAAAAGGTATAACCTTGCACCATACTCAGTACTCACTACACACTACAAACTACACACTTCAGATATTTATAGTCGAATGTCAACTTGTCAGCTCAGAATGGCCCAGTCTTTCCACGTCACCTCTTCCATCACGGGCAGTAGTCCCTTAAAACCAAGTAATTGTGGCTCCGACCTGGTTGCGCCTTTCGATGCGTCAACTCGGGATGAGTTGAAGAAAGGACCAAACGCAGCGAGGTCGGAGTGCAAGAAGGTGGTTGTGGTGGGGGCGGGGATAGCAGGTCTGAGGGCCGGGGCCGTGTTGCAGCGCAACGGTTGCGAGGTAATTATCTTGGAGGGCAGGGATCGCATTGGTGGGAGAATTTTGACTTGCCGGAAAGGCGATCATGTCCGAGATATCGGTAAGGGCCCAGGGGTATCTCATCGCAAAAAAACATGGAGTTGATGCTGAAACAGGCGCCGCTTGGATGCATGAGACATCCCAAAACGAGTTGGTGAAACTGATTCCCCAGCTTGCCATCCCATACTATTATGACGATGGGCTACCTCTGTACTTTACCAGAGAAGGTCGAGCTGGATCCCAGTTCAAGGCGAAGAAGGTAGCGGACGAGTTTGCGGATTATCTCGAGTGGTATTATGAAACCAATCCCGATGCAGAGGATCGCCCCGTCAACGACTTTGTCAGAGAGTTTGCTCTCCAACACCAGTTGATCACCGAGGATGAACGGGATTGGGCCCCGCAGGCTGTCCGCGAGGTGGAACTGTGGATCGGCACAAGTACCGATCAAGCCTCGTCCAAGCATTTGTCGTATTTCATCACAGAGCGCAATCTGTACATGAAAGGTGGGTACGATCGGATCGTCAACTGGACTGCGGAGCCTCTCCGCGCCGATCCCAGCATCATCCGACAGAACCACCAAGTCGAAAATGTGGAGTGGAGCGAAGACGGGGCCGACCAGGCCCGAGTTCAATACAAGGATGTCGAAGGAAACATCGGGTTCCTCGAAGCAGACGCAGTGATTATGGCCATCCCCTTGGGCGTCTACCATCATGATCTCATTTCCTTCACTCCGCCTTTGCCGAGTGACATCCAAGAGGGCATGTCCAGGTTCAGCTACGGCGCCCTGGGCAAGGTATTTTTCGAGTTTGCCGATGTTTTCTGGTCAAAGGACAACGATCAGTTTGTCTTTTACCCATCTCCAGAGGAGTCGGATACGTCATCCAAATCATCCATGGACTCTCAGACCAGCATGAGTTCCATCATTGAAAAGGACAACATCCTCAACTACGCCACTGTGACGATCAATCTGTGGATTATGACGGGGGCCAACGAGCTTTGCGTACAGATCGCGGAACCACTTACTCAACGCATCGAAGCCATGCAAGATCCCAAGGAGATATACGCATTTTTCGAACCGCTTTTCAAGTTGTATCGCACAGAGCCATACAAGGCTCTGCCCCGGTTGATCAATATTGAAACAACACATTGGACCCAAGACCCACTGGCTGGATATGGCAGCTATTCGGCCGACAAGGTCGGGGATGACCCGGAGTTACTTATCGGCGCCTTGGAGAAACACAAGGGAAGTCGGCTGCAATTTGCGGGTGAGCATTGCACTCTTGTTGGAAATGGCTGCGTGCATGGTGCGTTCAAGACGGGTGAAACCGCTGCTATGAACCTACTCGCGAGCTTTGGCATCCCGTTCGATGGTGAGAATGACATCGGAATGAAATGAGCGCGTTTGCTGCTGAGGACTTCAGGAACTAAGAGGCTTTGATTTGAATGCATAGTTGGAACATGATCCATGATTTTACAAGGCGCTCTTATGCATACAGACTAGATATCTATCAATTTGAATCAAACAAATAAACTGAATCAATTACAGCACTGATCATCTTCTAGCAATGCAGTCATCCATCGGTCCACCGGTCCAAGAATGCTCAAGGTCGCATACCTTTATCTTTGAGACGTGCGATAAAAGTATGATGGCTCTCACCAAGCTTTTTCAGTATGTTTTCGGTGGCCACCATATTTGGATAGAAAACCTCAAGGTCAACATCGCGGACCGAAACGACATATTGGGATTTCTCGGGTTTCTTCAAAGTCTCCACAATGCTCCCACGGCCCCATTGTGGCTCTGAGAGGACACGGATAATTACACCAGCACATTCCTGGGGTGTGAGTGACCCCTCATCGAGATTTTCATCACCGACCATCCCCGCAAGCAAGGGGGTCTGTGAAGGTTAGATCATGATTATTCAAAATTCATCACTTGCAAAGCACACTTACGTTGACGCCCCCAGGACACACAGCAGAAACACGAATGCCAAAGATGTCGTTCAGTTCCCCCAGGCTCTTCACAAAGCTCACAAGTGCAGCCTTGCTGGACATGTATAGCGGGGTATCCAGTGAGTGCAGGAAAGCAGCAATACTCGAGACAGCAAGGAAGTTGCCCTTGACTTGAGGGTTCCGACACCAATAATCAATTGCCAGCTGTGCTAGCCGAACCGGGGCGATATAATTGACCGAGATCGTGCAATACGACCCCGGACTTGCATCGGGTGCATCCCTTGATTCAGGCGACACACCGGGTGGTTTCCAAAAGTCACTGAATGGTGGATCATAGACCCCGGCGATATTGGCGATGATGTTGACTTGACCGAATACCTTCAAGGTAGTCTCGAACAAAGAGTTCAGTTGAGACCAGTCTGTTACATCCGTCTTGTGGAAGATTGCGCCCACGGGTCTTTCTTTTGAAGAGAGTTGATGATTTTGGAGTGTCGATTCGGCTCCCGGCTGTAGCTTTAGATCGGCAAAGACAACATTGCAGCCAGCTCGGAGTAGAAGTTCGGCTACTTTATGGCCAATTCCGGAGCCAGCGCCTGTGACGATGGCAACTTTGCCTTCAAAATCGTAGACCGACATGACACTTGTATTGGTTACAATTCAGCGATTTCGGAATGGATGGTGAGTTCTCTGAGTCCTTCATATAGAGTGCAACAGGAAGAGACGATTGGTGATGGTTTAAGCGCTGCCATCACGCGGAAAACGGAGGAAAAAGCAATGTGCGCTTTCTCAAGATGTTTGACTCGATCTGGCGTTAACTTGTGACACAAGTATTCGACTCCTTGGAGGAACCTTGCATGATACAGATGCTTGCTGGCTTCCAACCAGAGTAATCAAATCTGATCATGCGAGCCCAAGCGTGATAAGTAGCATTGCATGGTCAGTTTGTTGCTTTCTGTGCCCCAATCACAGCCAAGCAAAGCCAAGCACATCACAGAGACGGATCACGGCAGCGATGTGCTCTGCGATGTGATCTACCCAACCGCAGGCTTGGATTAGATATTGACGATCCGGAGACTAACTCAGGTATCTGTTGGGTAGATCACATCGCAGAGCACATCGCTGCCGTGATCCGTCTCTGTGATGTGCTTGGCTGTGCTCGGGGAACAGAGAAGAGGTTATGTTACTTTGAAGGTCCCCTTAAGATCCAACGCGCGTAAGAAAGAGCGTCACTCTGGCGCTGATCAATATTGCCAATTAAGTCAAACAAACCGAGGAAAAGAGCCCGAAATATGCCGCGAAATTTTTCAGCTCTGCGGAGATACTACCTGGGCAACCGGGGGCAGTTATTTTTTGCCTCGTTGAGTGGAGATGAAGATTATAGAAAGTAGTCAAGTTTAAAGAATTAAGTTTCAGTGATAAATACGCTAAACACACATCTTAAGGCTTAGTAGCTGCAAAATTCCCCGTGCCCAGAATATCACCATCCTCTACCTTCCCAGCCTGCGCACGATCGATGCGGAACTGGCTGGTCTGGAAGAGACGTGGCATACTAGTCTTTTCAAACGGCACGCCGTTGGAAACCATCTTAGCCAACTCCTGGGCGGCTAACCAAATGACCGGCATACCGTGGCCATTGAATCCAGCCAGAATAAACTGCCCGTCTTTCTCTGGAACGTGTCCAATGTGTGGATTTGAATCAAATGAATAACCCATAACACCAGTCCAGATCTTATCCACCTTGGCACCGGTATCTTCCCAGCCGCGGTATGTACGCTGCATGTAGCCATCGTAGTAATCTTTCGCCGAGTCAATAAGAACACCGTCATTCACATTGTCGTACCACTGCTCCTCATGGGACCGGAATAGTTTGGCCGCGCCTCCTACGACAATGCTCCCATCAGCGCGGGGAATAAAGTATGATAGTGTGTTGTCTTCGGTTCGGTTGATGTATGAGTTATTGAGGAGCGGCGCTGTGGCTCCCTCGGGGACTGTGATGCGGCTGCAGATACCCTTGCAGGGGATGATATTCTTGCCGTACTCGGGAAGGAGGCCCGAGACGTATGCATTGTTGGCGTGGATCACATTATCCGCATGTATTCTGCCTCGAGGTGTGTCTAATATGTATCCGCCTTGGGTGTCTTGTGTGATTGATTCGACTGGTGTGTGTGTTTGCAAGTTGACTCCAAGTGTGAGGACCTTCTTGATCAAGTGCATGACAAATTTGAAAGGCCACATCGTGCCGGCTGTGAAGCTTGCGCATGCTTTTGCGCCCTTGACGCCACATATCTGGCAAAACCCTGTCAGTATTGCTATTTCTCATCAATGCACGCGAAAGGCGCTGGGGCTTAACTCACTCCTTCGACTTGGTCGCCAGTATAGAAGACAACATCGTCCATGTAATCAAAGCCTGCGGCTACCATTCGATCATAGACTGCTTTGGCACTCTTGGCAGCCTCTTCGTTACACCAAACATCAACAGAACGTGCAAGAGTGAAATCGCAATCGATACTCTCTCGCTCAATGACTTTCTTCAATGCACGGAGATTTGCAATTTCAAATTCTGCGATCTCAGCACCTGCTCGATCTCCGGCCCGGTCCATATATGTTGGGATATGGCCATAGAGGTCGGGTCTGCAATGGCCACCGTTGCGGCCAGTTGCTCCCGAGCAGGCGCCTCGCGCTTCCAGAATTGTGATGGACTTGCTTGAGCCACCATCTTTGGTGAGGTGGTAGGCAGTGCTGACACCAGCAAGTCCAGCACCAATAATCACTATGTCGCTGTGGCTGGGAAGCCCCGAGGTTGATCTGTGGTCACGCAACTCATCGTGGTGTGTTTGCCAGAAGCAATCCGCCTTATCGCCCTCGGGCCGTTCAGGGGTGGGAAAGCAGCTCGGGGTGCCAGCTGTAGGCAATGGTGGACAATCTGAGTGAGGCATTGTGATGTGAGGGAAAAAAAGAGAGAGAAGGGCCTTATTTGAACATTTGAAGCCGACATAGATAGCGGTGAAGTTAATCGTCTGACCTCGGAAGTTGATTATCAGCCGCTATCAATCTGATCAGATTAGGAAAGAGCGGCCCGGTCCAAAAAAATGGCCGGCAGTCCGCCGATTGGAAATCGCGAACCATGGGACCCCAAGATAATCTCCCCGCATTTTCTGTTGTCGACCACCTGGGCAATTTGTCAATGAGGAGATATCCGGAGGTCTTCCATTTCTCAACGGTTGGACCGGAGCTGTAAGAGCTCCCGGCAATCTGAAAAAAGATGACGTCAGCAACCACACCGCCAACCCCGAAGTTACCACTTCCCAACCCCCTGTTTCGGTCCAATTCCACGAGAAAGGTGATGAATACGAAACAGGGGTAGGACAAGAAAAGCGGTCAAACTTCTTTGCGGTATGATCAAGGGCTTCTGGGGACCCTTGGTGGGAATTCCTCGACAAGCTGAACGCAGCACACTTTGATTGTTCCCGTAGGGGCTGGCCTTGGTCTCGGAGTTTTGTATCGACTCGACTACATATCTCAGAACTCATGCCATATCGTCAGCCTGCTCAGAATGGCCATTCTTTTGGAACCGAAGGGATCCCGATGACCTCCGCTCCGCGTCCAGTTTGCCGAGAGGCACGAATGAGGCCCTGTGAGGTGTCCACTTGACTCAGAGCCAAATGAGGTTGTTGGCCTTTGCGTGGGATGAGCTCTAGCTCGGATGCAACTTTGATGAGTGTAATCTCCGCAGAGTACAGTTGGTTCATTGCCTCGGCCTTTCTCGGCATTCCCAACCCACACAGGGGTTACGCCGAGTACCTGGGCCTGGAAGGAATTGACTCCTGTCTTCTGAAAAGTTCACAGCCCAATACTAGCAGATTCAAACAGCAAGCTTGCAGATGCGTTCGAGCTGGTGCTAAGGATACAAATCCAGTGGTCACGGGGTATGGCCTTTGTCGCTTTCCGCCTTGCGCCGACTTGTCCCAGGGTCCAATCCAAGTCGTACTGCCCCAAGGCTTCATCCTGGTGTCATTGATGGACATGCAAGTGATCAGTTGCTCTTAAGGTTCAGGGTGCTTCTTTGCTGGATCTCTTGGTATATATCTCCATCGTATTTGCTGCGTTGAAAACATTGTCGTCGATCGATGAGGGGGGATGGGCTCAAGGAGCCCAAATCCACTAAAAATCAACAATCAGACAAGCAACCCCTTGACAACACAAGGGCCAATGGAGTCAATATCCATGAAAATGGATCAGGGTGGTAGAGATCAGTAGTAAAAGTAAAAAAAAAAATCGATACCGAATGCTCCTGTTCCAAAGCAACGCCAAGCAGCCAATAGGATGTCAATCAAAACAAAGGGCTCTGGGTGGAGCAATGGAGCATATCCCCACTGAAGCTGACCCCTCGAGCTTGTAGAGGATCAAAACCTGGGTGCAATCTCGAAGTCAAGTTAGAAAATCGAAAATGAGATGGTTGTTCAGGATGTTGGTGTGTCAAGATGATGGTCGGCCCTCAAAAAAGTTAAACAAGCAAGCCCTGCGCCAGCCCACAAAGCAGCTCGGCTGGGGCGGCTACGTCCATAAATTCTATGCAGGGCCCAACTATTGTTGATTTGTTATACAGTTGTGGGATTTTCATGTACGAGTACGAGTAGTTTCAGGTTACTGGTCGCAACGGCCAGAGAGATCGAAGGCACCATAGTACTTGAGTAATGTTCACGAGCCCAGCCGGCCTTGAAATGATAGGAATACTCGGCAAGGCAGAAGTATCGTCAGCCCCGCAAGATAGAAACATGCTATACTGTCAGCTTTGAAAAATGGAAGAAAGACATAATAACGAAAACCAAGGGGATTTTCGATGAAAATTCACCCCGCCAGTCCAATGTGGTCATACTAGTCCAACACGGGCATAGTAGCACATCAGGGAAGCTGGCAGCTCTATGACTCTCGCTAAATAGTCGAGATGAGGCTATATGGACGTGATGAGATTGTCTGCGTTCAAACTTCCATCGAAGGTGGAAATGATACCTAAGTATGAGGCTCAACCCACAAGCAACCATCTCGAAGTGCCTCCAGGCGCTCACTGTACATTCATGTTACGATTTCCTGGAGCATCCAGAACGTCAAGAAACCTGCCATCAACTGGTCATGTGGTTTCACATATTAAACTTTGAAATAAGGCGAATAAAGCGACAGCATGCAGCTACCATTTAGCCTCGCAGCTCAAGGCAATGTATTTCCATTGTTGACCCATAGTTGTAGGGCTAGATTCAGACAGTCCAGGGGCGAAATCAGAATAGTCTCCACTCGAGAGAAGTACGGAGTGCAGGCGTTGGAGCAACAGTAGCTCATTGTTTCGAGAACAGCCGTCCCCAAGCTCCACTTGTATTTTTTTTTCCCTTTCGCGCGAAGCACGGAACTTCGCTTGGCACCCTGCAATACTCGCATTCTTTTAGCAAACAGGGCATTGACTAGATGAAACTTTTAGTCATTGAACCTGCCTACTACATAGGATGTTACGCAAGTGATTATTTTTCGGTATTCATGAATATCTTGGCGAAAAGTTCTGTAAACATCAGGAGATATCGCTTTCTTTTTGGTACTTCCAAAGGTTGGTAGTGAATCAAGGCACTCTGGGCTGAGGATGAGCCTACAGGCTCAACGATAGTGTGATAATGTCACCTAGATACTCCTCCCATGACCATGAGTCCATCACACGATCTTTGATCTAAACAGTGGCCAGAGGCCATCGGGATTTGATCTTGCTTTTTGAACCCATCAGGTTTACAAATCGCGCATGGAGTATCCGTACTCGTAGACGAGTATGTTCAGGTTGCGATGTAGTGGTATGATTCTCGTGGCTTCATTCCGCTGCAGGTTGTAGATCCCTGCTCAAACAACATGTGGACGCAAGCGCTGGAATTGAAGCCTTAACACCAGCCCAAGCATCTTTGTTAGCTCATCGTTTGACTCTGGTACAGTTGATCTGTGAACTTTTCAGCAGAGCCTAGTCAATTCGTTCCAGGGTCGCAGTGATATTATTGAGGTAATAGAGTCTCACTGGTGTGGAAGAGTCACACCTCGATTGATCAAGACCAGCATATTGAAAATTGTCCGCAAGTTTACATCATCAGACTCGACACCATCCACAAGTGGCGGCTCCTCCGACACGGGTCGCCCCGGAGAGGACACCGCCGGGGCAGAAAGCACAGGTTTCAAATTACCCGATCGAGAATTTAACTGTCGCTTCCACGCATTAGCGCCACCGGATATCAACCGGCTCAGATATCAGTTGTTCAGATATGAAGATATCACTTGAAATGCCCCGAGATTCACTTTCAGAGTCATGATTGAGTCACTATCAGCAAACTGAAAGGTCGAACATAGCGGCCACCGCGGCTACGGTCAAATGCTCTCGGCCCACATCAATAATGGAAGCGATCCACTACGCGGGTACGCTCCGCAATAATTCGAGGACCCCCTGCGATCAGTGCCTAATTTCTTACAGTCCCCCGCTAGCAAAGTTTTTCTGGTGGAATTGTTTGACTTTTTCCGTCGACAAAAAGAGGCGCAAGCCTGATTGTGGGAGCAATGGCCCGGCTTTAGCCAACGAGATGTAGTGGATTGTAAATTGACCCGTGATAAACTGTTGAGGTATTTCTCCGAGACCAGGGCCGGTGCAATTGTTAGAGGCTCGATGTTCGAAACTACAAAAGACATGCGCCTTGCCTCAAAGTGAACCTTTCTGTTTTCTATTAAACTTTGATTCCCATGAGGTGCTCGAAAAATGTCACCTATCACGAATCATCCTAAAGACAACAATGGGATAACCCCCACTTTGTACGACAAGAAGGTCCTCACCCACGAAGACACAGAGATGCGGAAATCAACCGATGTGGAGAATGTTGCCGGCCAGCTCGAGGAGTGCCATGAAGTCAAACAGGGTCTTCGTCAACGCCATATTCAGATGATCGCCCTGGCTGGCACTGTGGGAACCGGCCTCTTCCTCAGTTCTGGGCGTGCTATCGTGAATGCTGGTCCGCTGGGGGCTTTCCTTGCATACAGCATCATCGGTGCCACATCTGCCAGTGTTGTCTTCGGCGTGGGTGAGATGAGCGCCCTGGCACCTCTCAACGGTGGAATTATTCGGTCCACAGAATTATTCTGTGACCCCGCACTAGCGTTTGCCAACGGGTGGAATCAAGTATATTCGTACATCGTCTCAATTCCATCCGAGATTGTTGCAGCTGCTGTGATCATCGAGTTCTGGGTCACTGTCAATAATGCTATATGGATAACAGTGCTTGGGCTACTCATGCTCTCGACAGCCTTCATCTTCGTGCGAGTATATGGTGAGCTGGAGTTCGGCTTTTCGATTTTGAAGATCATGCTTGTGATCGGAATTAATATCATGGCTTTGGTGAGTGGAATCAACATTCTGTGATTAAGTTCACTTGCTAATACATTTTGAAAGGTCATTACATGTGGCGGGGGCCCCAAGGGCGAGTCAATTGGATTCGCGTACTGGAAAGCTCCCTACGGACCTTTTGTACAATACCTGGGAGTCGGCGGCTCCCTTGGGAGATTCCTCGGATTCTGGAAAACATTTGACAACGCCCTCTTCGCCTTCTCTGGACTGGAAAACTTTTCTCTGGCTGCGGCCGAGACTTTGAATCCACGTCAGTCTATTCCTATGGCTGCACGTCGAATCTTTGTCCGGATCCTGTTATTCTACGTCATTACGATCTTCATGGTCGGCTTGATTGTATCATCAGCAAACGAAAACCTGTTGGGCTCGACTGGAACCGCCTCGCAGTCACCTTTTGTTATTGCAGCCCGAGAGGCTGGTATCAAAGTGGTTCCTTCAATTATCAACGCAGTTGTTTTGACTTCTGCTTGGTCATCGGGAAATTCTAACATTCGTGAGTTGCAACATGTTAAAATTGATGAAAAATTCCCACTAACCATCTCCTTCTAGTTGGAGGCTCTCGTATCCTCTACGGCATGGCTAAACAGGGCTTTGCTCCCGGCGTTTTCACGCGCATCAACCGTTTTGGTGTTCCTTGGGTTGCTGTTGCACTTTACGCTGTCTTCATGGCACTTGGGTATATGACTCTGTCGAGTTCAGCGAGTACAGTCTTCACCTGGCTACAAGACCTCGTCTCTATCTCCACCTTGGTAAACTGGATATGCATCTGCATCGTTTATCTTCGCTTTTATTATGGATGCAAAGTGCAAGGAATCGATCGTCACACGGAACTCCCATGGGCCGCGCCGTTCCAGCCATACACAACTTGGTTCTCGTTGGTTGTCTTCATTCTTCTCTTCTTTACTGGAGGGTTTACAACTTTCATGCGTGGCCATTGGAGTACTGAAACATTTGTTTCGACATACTTCAATCTGCCATTCATTGTAATTGTGTATGGTGCTTACAAGTACTGGATGAAGACGAAAATCATTCCGCTGGCGGAAATTCCTATTCGGCCTTTCATCGAGAGCTGGCACAACAACCCGGAGCCAGCGCCCAAACCCAAGCGGGGTCTTCAGAAGCTCAATGTTCTGTGGTCATGAATTTACATAGTTGTCATATGCAGGCTTTTATCGAGCGCGAATAAATACTTAATTATTATTCTCAATATTTTGACTCAATTACTCTGTAATTACTCTGTAAAACTTTGGAAATTGTGCCTACTACTCGACGCCTGATAACAGAACCTGGGTAGACTGCGGAGTACGGAATGTAGCTCTGGAGGCCTGGAGATAACGTTCCTTCCAAGGTTGCGGAACCGCCCGAATCCAGAAGATAAGCTTCGGTAAGTGTCACAATCCTGGAAGGCTATCTTGCTATCAACGAATGAAACTTATCTATCACAACCCCAAGCTTCGGATGACCCATGGAACCCGGGGTTCGCATGAACCAATGACAGCAGACCGGGCCGATATTTCCTGATTGGGCCTAGGGCCTATATTGACCTGCGTGGGGAGTGAAGCGGGCAACAATGAACTCTCGTGTTCCTCGTTAAAAAGGCAGCTGTCGGTTAGATTGGCGCGCACCATAAAGAAGGCCGACTGACGATTATTCGGAGTTGTCAAATCCAGTCCAATTCCCCTCGAACGATCCTGCATCAACTGTTTCCTTTCATACCCCGCACCATCTCCAAAACCCGGTCTACCAAATACCTCTACCATGCCTGAGAAGCACGTCGTATTCGACGTCGTCGGAACTTGCGTCTCTTTCGATGCATTCTACAACACCATCGACAAGGTGATCGGAGAACGACTCCTTGCCAAAAACATTACGGCCCGCACGTTCGGTTTCACCTGGATGACAGCAGCGGAGCTTGAATTCACATTCCTCTCGATCTCCGAACGCTACCGACCTTACAAAGACGTTATATCCGCTTTATTCTATCGAACACTGTTCATGTGTGGGATTGAGACACCTCGGACATTCGCCACGGATGCAGAGCGCGACCAATGCGTACAGGGCTACTCAGAGCTAGAGCTGCGACCTGGAACTGCTGATTGTTTTGCAATTTTACGAAATGCCGGGTTCACTGTTTGGTGTTTGACCACTGGCGATGCGAAGCGGGTTCGTGGATACTTTGAGCGCGCTGGTGTCGACATGCCTCTGCAGAACTTCATTACCTGTGATACGGCTGGTGTAGCGAAGCCGGCGCTAAAGGCTTATCAACCTGCGTTAGACCGCTTCTCAAAGGATGACGTCAAGTGGTTTGCAGCTGCCCATATGTGGGATGTTTCAGCTGCTGTGAAGGTAGGGTTCCGAGGTGCCTATTGTACAATTTATGAGAAGGAGTCTTGTGCGGAAATATTTGATACGGAGATGGAGGTTTTGGCAGATGATTTGCCTCAGATGGCGGAGAGAATTGTGGCTGCTTCACTCTGATTGAAATTTTATAGAAATATGGCAAATAGCCCAGGGTGAAGCTCTTCAGATGTAAATCGAGTTGTTTCAATTGTACAAATTATTTCATGTTCTGTTTAATGTGCTACATATTGAGGGTTTGTGATAAAGTGCTCCAAGACCTGGGCTTCAGTGTATGTGGGCCATGCAGTAGAGGGAGAAACGCTTTCAGTGCCGAAAATGGACATCTCAACCAATGGATCAAAGTTTTCCAGAAGTTCCATATTGGTGTTTGCTAGCCCAGTCATATGAGAAGTCAACGATGTCTGCTGTTGAGGTGAATATGCTGTCACATCTTGCCGATCAATTCGAAGATCTACATTCCTTTGCGACGTATCAGCATTTATCTCTGTCAAGTGGGAGCCCCAATTTTTGAAAGCCTCATAGTCCGAGTTGATATCAGGATGGGGGCTTTGTAGACCAGTCAAGCGCGCAAGTGCACGCTCAAGGGACAGTATTAATGATATCTCAGAGCGAGCGGACTCTCCAGCATCAGACATGGCTCGAATGATGTCCAGACCTGCATAGAGAGACTTTCGGAACTTCTCAGAGGTATTTTGTATCGAGTAAGCAATCAGAACGAGCAAGGAGGCCCGGCATGAGCTATACTCAATGTAAGACGCTCGTGCCAGACCAATACCGCTATCTCGTAATTGTTGGCATATTTCCAAGGCCTCAGTTGCTGCTTCAACGCAGGTATCGATCAAATCATCGCGACCGGATTTTTGAACCCCATCAACAGCCCTAGAATTGAACTCGCTGATGGTATCTGGATGGGCGGGCGAGCTGGTGTTCGAGGCTGGCTTCTCCTTTTTGAGAAGGAATGGTCTTCCAACGAACATCCGAACAAGACAATACTCTAGTCGCAGGTGAATGGCTGATCGCAACTGTTTTGCTTCCTGCGCATCGCAGTCCACAACATGTTTGGGAAGAGAGTTCCACCAATTTGTTAAATTCACCTTTCGGGTGACTAGGCCTGCAACAATCTTTGATGCTTCATCTTTGTGACAGTTTCTCAGATGGTTGCTTAAACCCGGTCAGTATTGTTCAGCATGTTGGACGGATTATTGCAGTCTCACATGTCATGAAATAGATCTTCCAGGAATTGAACCAACTGGATTGAGATGCAGCACCTCGTGATATTTCCGTGGTCTTCAGGGTATAGTTCGTGGCGGAGGGGAACGTTTGTATCTACATCTGACCTCATCACTGATAACGGTCGGCCATGGAAGATGGAGATTTTCCTTAAAATATGTAAGCCCATGTAGTGATTCCGAAGCGAGACCAATTTCAAATGCAAACCTTTCCAGTACATAAGCTGTCCACCACACGCGATTACGATTCTCGATCATATTCCGTGTAAAAGCGTCATTTTTGCACTTTCGGTGCATGCCATTTTGCATTCCAAGTCGCATGGCAAGATTGATATAAATGAACCCTAGACCAGATGCATCAACGGGTAATGCATAGTATCCAAATAATAAACAGGCCTGAACACTCTCCAGGGAGGAGATCTCAATAATCTCAGGCAGCAGGCGTATCGCCTGCTGATAGAACGCAGCACCCACTTCGTCTTCCGAGAATGTTGACTTCGAGCTCCGGTCTGAGTCTTGGCGAAGTGACTCCAGGTGTGCATATTGTGTGCCGATCGCAAAGACTGTAAGGAGAATACTGATCGTCACTTCATTCCCCTTATGAGCAAAGTTTTGTGGGTCGTTATATAGCAAGTCAAGACGCTCATGAAGCCAGGCCTCGTCGACAAAGAAGTAGTGGGTCTCTGCATATTTGAAAAATGTCTTGGCTAAGAAACCAGCAACATGGCGAGGGGGACATGCTGAGATTGCCGTAGATAGATGATTGTTGGCTGAGTGCAATTGCCGTGCGCGTGGAAAACTGGACCCTGGATCGTCAGGATCTTGAATATTCTCAGTTATCTGGTTTTCAATGTGGTTTTTGACTCGCATAGAAAAGTTCCAGTATGAAAATTCCCCAGAGAAGTCTGCGATGAAACGTCGATCAGCTCCAATCTAAGGAAATGAAACAGAATCGGGAGAGACGCACGAGTTGTAGTATCTCCAACTGGTACCATCGTACATGCCTCGTCATCTATACGTAGCAACTCTCCTTCTTTGCGCTCAGGACCCACGGCGTCATTATCCCCGTCATCCGGGTCAAGAATCTGTGCGAGTCGAGCCAAGCTCTGTTTGTCCAATGATATTCCTTCAATTGTCCGTTTCAAAATCCGTTCCATATATTTTGCGCGTTCGATCAGTTCGCGGAAATCAGATCGCGCGGATTTCTCTCTTTCTCTGTGAATGTTTAGAGCAGATTTGTGTGCCGGAGACACGACGACTCACTTTGGAACATATTGTCGAAACTCGCGGATCCTGGGAGCCAGACCTTTGAATTCACATGGCCTTTGAAAGTGATTGCATCTTCTGCATCCAGTGTCTGTGAGTTCACATTTCTCTTTGAGACGCCGGCATTCATCGCAGCTGTGTCTGTATTAGCTGTGTTTCACTCCGCGCATTTTTGAGACTCACGCCCTGGCTGCACGTTTTCGGTCCATGATCGGCGAGTCAGAAAAAGCAAAGAAAGCTGGAGGATCGAAGAGAGGAATACCGCAGAGTGTGGGGTTGCAAGGCCCCGTGACCCGCCAGATAAGAGCCCCACCAATCAGACGAGTGATGCAATCTCAGGGCAGCTTGCACATGCAGTGGAAAATACCCAAGGATGCACATCGCCGACTTTGCAACATTTCCGGATGCTTTTGATCATCCTGTGCCGCGCGTTTAAATGCGCTTATGCGAGCCATTGCTCCACATACATATGGTTTCCGACTTTTGACACCCATATTTCCCCGATAATCCTCTAAACCTTCCAAGGTTGTCAGACGAATGATCTGTGATATCCGTGAAGATTGATCCTACCTTCAAGTGCACGATATGGGGGTAAGAACTCTAGATTAATTTGGTGTTGTGTCCTCTACAATCCCCGGGAAGAGAGCCAAGCCCGGTCTCGGGCTCCTAGTCTGGTCTAGGTTAGTGGATCTCCTACAAACCCGGTTACATGTCAGATTTTCTACTCCGTACTGTAGTTACATTCTAACATATCCAGCAGAGGCTCTTTAGCAGTTTTCTCACTTGCCAGTACTCCGTACCATTCTGCCAGATCTATCTGATACCAAATCGAACGAAAGAGGAGGTTCGAAATCTAGCAATATGGAATTACCGCAGCAGCCTGTCTATGCCATCGTTCCCCCACAGGGCCCGTCAATTGAAAGCCCCAGGTTATTTCTCCGACCAGCGCAAGATTCTGACGCCAATGCTCTGTTCGGCATCCGCTCACTGCCAGAAGTCGCAGCAATGAAGTAAGGGAATAACTGCCCTTCCATTCCACTGTGAACGGGAAAGAGAGGCCTGGATACTAACAGCACCAGCTGGCCCAAAGAACCCTTTAAGTCAATTGAAGAGACTCGAAAGTGGATGGCGACCAAGATATTCGCAGATGGCCCATCTGATACCCTCGGGCGCTCTTTCAACTATGCTATTGTCGACAAGTCGGGCCCCGAACCACACCGGGTCATTGGATCCCTCAGCATCAACCAGGTAGCCCCGTATCCTGAGATCGGATATGCAGTACACCCTGACTCATGGGGAAAAGGCATGGCAACCGAAGCTTTGCAATTGATGCTCAAGATGTGGTGGGCCTTGCCACGTCGGACTCTGTGTGAAAATGATATCCCGCCCAATGGGATTGAGAGGGTTTTTGCTCTTTGCGAAAAGAAGAACGGCGCAAGCTGTCGAGTACTTGAGAAATGCGGCTTCAAGGTCATTGGTGACTACTGCTACGGGGAAGATGAGCTTTTCGTCTTTGCGTTAGAAAAGCCGCTCTGTCCGAATTAAGGTTCTAATAAACAGGACGATTTCCACATGAAACGTGATTGAAGTTGCAATTGTGTCCACGGCCACATTTTGGAATTCGTAAATCGTAACTTATTTATTTCAAAATGCATCGGACTTCCAATATACCTGGTCATTCAAGCCTAAGACCGAATATTCTGCCATCAAGCTGCCCACTTAGACTGGGGTAGCACGGTCACGGAGGCCTTGGCTCTAGGCCCACCACCTAACCCGCAGTGGGCTACTCGTATGGGCTCGACATCCAGATCCCAGCCCAGTCCACGGCCCTTGAGCGGGGGCCTACAAAGGCCCTATAAATTGGACGTGGCTTTATGTACTCGTACTTTCGGTCAAGGAATGAACCCTGCTTGGGACGCTGGGGAAACACCATGTTGGGAAGCCGTGGTGACTCCTCGCCTGAGAGGTTTGCAGTGGCCAGATTTTACAACAGCTCTGTCACTTCAGATGACAACTGCGACTTTTCTGTCATTGGCGGCCCCATCAATGTTCGCGTTTATCTCCTGAACCGTGTTGACTGTAATACGATCAATCACCCAAGTAAGTGTGTTGAACTATAGCGTCTGGATGATAAGGATATCAAAAGTACGTGGACCATTTCTCGAATCCACCTCGTCAAGGTTCGATACTTAAAAAACGAAGAAATGAGCACTTGAGTCATTTGCATATACTTCGGACTTTATGCCGAGTTTACCTTAGCAGTTTTTATGCGCTGACATCGAGCCGCATGCAATTGGTGGCCAAGGGCGGTGGGCCCCGGGGAGCAACCTTCAAACTCCGAGTTCCCTATAATCGCCTTTTATTTCTTGCTCCCCCTCCCTTCTCCAGACTTTCCACTCAATTGCTCATATATTTGGGGTATTGTGGTTAATTAGGATCATATCCTCAAAACCACTTTCATCATGATTCCTCAGACTCGGGCGCGCGTGCCCGCCGCTCTCCGGAGCTTGACCCGGTCCACCGCGACTGTGTGAGTCGATTGATCCATTGCGTCAATGCCTTTACTGACTGGTGTTTCTTTCTGTTCTAGCCGCACCCTTTCAACCACCCTCCCTCGCTTCCAAAATGACGACAAGGCCCTCAACAAGGTCTCGCGCAACATCACACAGCCCAAGGCCCAGGGTGCCTCCCAGGCCATGCTGTACGCTGTCGGTCTCAACGAGGCAGACATGAACAAGGCACAGGTCGGCATTTCATCTGTGTGGTTCAATGGTAACCCCTGCAACATGCATCTGCTCGACTTGAACAACAAGGTTCGCCAGGGTGTGCAGGACCAGGACTTGATTGGTTTCCAATTCAACACCGTCGGTGTCAGTGATGCCATCAGTATGGGTACCTCTGGTATGCGCTACTCTCTTCAGAGTCGTGACCTGATCGCCGACTCCGTTGAGACTGTCATGGGTGGACAATGGTACGATGCCAACATCAGTATTCCCGGTTGTGACAAGAACATGCCCGGTGTCCTGATGGCCATGGGTCGTGTCAACCGCCCCAGTCTGATGGTCTACGGTGGTACCATCAAGCCCGGCTGTGCCGCTACCCAGAACAACGCCGATATTGATATCGTGTCCGCCTTCCAGGCCTATGGTCAGTTCCTGACCAAGGAGATCACCGAGCCCCAGCGCTTTGACGTCATTCGTCACGCCTGCCCCGGTGAGGGTGCTTGTGGTGGTATGTACACCGCAAACACCATGGCCTCTGCTATTGAGACCATGGGTATGACCCTGCCCGGTTCATCCTCCAACCCTGCCAACTCCCAGGCCAAGTACGTTGAGTGCCTTGCGGCTGGTGGTGCCATCAAGAGGCTGTTGGCTGAGGACATTCGCCCCAAGGATATCCTCACTCGCCAGGCCTTCGAGAACGCCATGGTCGTTGTCAACATCACTGGTGGATCCACCAACGCTGTGTTGCACTTGATTGCCATCGCTGACTCGGTCGGCATCAAGCTCACCATTGATGACTTCCAGGCCGTGTCTGATCGCATTCCCTTCCTGGCTGACCTCAAGCCTTCTGGAAAGTACGTCATGGCTGACCTCCACGCCATCGGTGGTACCCCCGCTCTCCTGAAGCTACTCCTGAAGGAGGGTCTCATTGACGGCTCTGGAATGACTGTCACCGGTGAGACCATGGCCCAGAACTTGGAGAAGGTCAAGGGCTTCCCCGAGGACCAGAAGATCATCCGCCCCTTCAACAACCCCATCAAGGAGACTGGCCACATCCAGATCCTGCGTGGTTCTCTCGCCCCCGGTGGCAGTGTCGGTAAGATCACCGGTAAGGAGGGTATGACCTTCACCGGTAAGGCCCGTGTCTTCGATAGTGAGGACCTCTTCATCGCTGCTCTTGAGCGCGAGGAGATCAAGAAGGAAGAGAAGACCGTTGTTGTCATCCGCTACTGTGGCCCCAAGGGTGGCCCTGGCATGCCCGGTATGTGCTTTCACCCCATATGAACTTCACCGACAAAACTGACATGACAACTCTCCAGAAATGCTCAAGCCTTCCGCTGCCCTCATGGGTGCCGGTCTCGGTAACTCCTGTGCTTTGATCACCGACGGTCGCTTCTCCGGTGGCTCTCACGGTTTCCTGATTGGCCACATCGTGCCCGAGGCCGCTGTCGGTGGACCTATCGGTCTCGTTGCGGATGGTGACACCATCACCATCGATGCCAACCAGCGCATCCTTGATGTCGAGGTCCCCGAGTCTGAGCTCGCCGACCGCCGACAGAAATGGGAGGCCCGCAAGGCCGCTGGTGAGCTGCCCGAGACTGGTTTGACCATGCGCGGTACTCTGGGTAAATACGCCCGTACCGTCCGTGATGCTAGCCAGGGCTGTATCACCGATGCTGTAGAGTAAATATTTCCTTGGTGTTTTTTTTTTTGGTCTTGGGCCCTGTGTGGAATATAAAAGCGATCTTCCCTTTTGGAGCCTGTCTTAAGTGATATCATCTTGAATAATACTTCTTTCTTGTTCAATCCGGTCCTTCTGATCAATGAGGATCTTTATTCTCTTCTCTCTCATTTTCACATTTAAACCTATACATACCTGCCCAGGTGTCACAGACATTTTAAAGTATAATTTGGCTTCCTTCAGCTTTTCGTCACAAGCGTCCATCCTATCAAGTAATGTCTGAAGCCGCGCGCTAATCGATGTGATAGGTATTCGCCAACCGGAGTAAATCCCTGGCTCCCTAGGGCTCATCTTAATGTTATACAGATGCATAGGGGTTAGACTAACGATGAAATTCTCAGACTATTATCAAAAGATCCTGTCTGCAAAACACACCACATACCATGGATCACCAACGCCCGGAGTTTGCGTTGGATTGCCGCTTACCTTGTATGCACTTGGAGTACTTCACATTGCCATGGCCAATGGTGGACCAATGATTTGCCTCTTTGTTTAATTCCTGGGCTAGCTTGTAAGAAGTTGGGTGTTAAAACATCATCAAGTTCCCAGCTATGATGCCGATTGTTCAAACCCGTAGACATGGATTTTTAGATATCAAATGTATGCGCTTTTGGCGTCCTTGTATTGTGAAATGTGCAGGTATCATTCTGTCTTCCAGGACTGGGAAATACATGAGCGAAATCGGACATTCCATTTCCCGAGTACCTCTCTCGGTCGATGCTTCCACGGGGCCCCTTCATTGCCCTGCTCTCCACCTAATCCAACTGCCTATGGAGCATTGGCGCCGTTTCTTTCCAACATTTCTGCCTACTCGCCGCTCCGCTACTCATCACCTTCATCATCGCTATCTTCAAGTCTCACCACTCGCCTCGCTTGCGTCAAGGCGACCATTTGGTTCATTTGGTTTTCTGTTTCGTTGCTCACACAGATTGTTGGGCGACTCCCTTTCCTCCCTCGGGTAATCTCCTCTCTTTCATTTCGGGCAGAAATGGCAGTGTGGTTCATTACCATCCAGGGTCTATGATCCATAAACCCGACTGGCATGGCTGCCTTTCTGTGAGGTTTGGGCTTACCAACAAGCCCATCGGCGATTTTGGTGTGGGCGTTCATTTCCGATAATATTCCTGTCTCTTCGTGGCTTTGAGGCCTGTGCAGCATAATTCGGTTTTGTTGTGCCACCGCTGAGCCTATTGCTTCTTCGGTATTTTTGTGTTTGTCGGAGTTATGCCCATAAGAAGATGCATATGCTAGTTGCCCAGTTGCTCTGGGCTGCTGCAGAGTAAATCCTTCAGGGACAATCTCCTTTGTCCTCGTGAAGTGCACTGGGATTTTGTAAACCTATTGAGTCTCAGATGTCTAGCCTCTCGCGCATTTAATTGTCATTTCAGATAATACCGTAAAGTATATCAGAGACTGGAACCCATTTTTGGTGGTCTCTTTAATCTTGTTGAGAGACTTGGAGAGCCCTCCCTCTCTGGATTGGGACATGGTTGAAAAAACAGTTAAGGCCAAAGCAGTGAATGCATAAGCTTGCCAAGCGGCGTGTCTCTGGACTTGCTGCCACTACTGAAAACCGAAAAAGAAACTGTCCGTCGACCTGAGAAGAAGGCTCGAATTTCCTGGTTTAAGTAATGATGCCCAAGGACTGACTGATTGAAGGAGTTTGAATATTGTTGTAATGTTGGATATTCATCAACCTGTATTTGATGGAATTTCATCACATCCCCACCTAGGCATTGTTTTCATGAGAGAGCGTATCCTCCACTTTAGATCAGCCGAAGGCAGACTCTCTTGACCAACCAAACGTTCTGAGGACGCAAGGCCAGTTCTATGACAGGTCAGCATTGGACTCCTGGACAGCTTCCGATGTTTCTAGCGACCTCGGGGCTTATATCAGTGTATATGAGACGCTCCAACAATACAACAGGTCATTCCAGTGTGCTCATGTGGTGATCGGGTCTTGAAAAGATGCAGTGAATCACCACCTAGCGCTGGAGGTAGTCTAGGCAAGATATCAAATTGCCTGGTTATAGAGACGATGGCGGTCCAAAAAGCCGCCGTGTTTACTTTATAATGAGACCAACTGTTGACCGTAAAGCACATACCCACACGTCCATGAATTCACCTTTGACTGAATAATTCGAAACTTCGATGTCCTTTCCCTGTCTTTCGATACTCCTTTCCATATAGGTAACTTCTATAATCAAGATTTTCAGATGTAATCTTGAATCTCGAATTATTGCGTGTAGACGGCGACTATAGCGACGAAGGTCTAAAGTAAAATTGATAAATGAGATTGGGCTACTAGTACATACTGTGAATGAGGTTTGTTCTGTTTGCATTGCTTGATACTGTTGCAGCCTGAGAAATATGGCTGCACTGGATCACCAATTGCTGAATCAGGATTAGAAGGCCTCCCGTTCTGGGACTAGCGCCAACCAAACCTTAGTGATGATGGATAATGCTTGGATAATCTGGTTAAATCATTTTGAAAGCTTCCTCAGGAGCTTTCTAGACTGTTTATAAAAAAAAACTATATAAGTGGTCCAGTCCTCGTCTCAAATTGCTTCTCATCACAAAAAAATCTCATCACAAAGTCATCCAGCCAAATCTCAATTACATTATTTTGACCTCACCTAAAACAATGTCAAACCCACTTGCCCACGCCAAGATTGTCCTCCGTCGCTCCAGCGAACGTGGATATGCTGAACATGGCGGCTGGCTCAAATCATTCCACACTTTCAGTTTCGCTAGCTACTACGACCACAAATTCCAAAACTTTGGAAGTTTACGAGTTCTTAACGAGGACCGTGTCGCAGCCCGCAATGGATTCCCAACGCATCCCCACCGCGACGCGGAAATCTTCAGTTACATCTTGAGTGGTGAGCTCACACATCGGGACAGCATGATCAAGAAAGGATCTGAAGGAGAGCAAGGGAAACAATTCTACCGAATGAAGCGGGGAGATGTACAATTTACCACAGGCGGAACGGGTAAGTCCTCCAACGTCCAATTTACCCGACGTGAACTTGAAGCTGACGTGAGACAGGAATCGCACACTCGGAGCAGAACGAGTCCAATAAATCTGTTCACTTCCTTCAGATCTGGGCTCTGCCCTGGAAGCATGGCCTCAAGCCACAATATCACACCATGACTTTTAGCGAGGAGGCCAAGCGCAAGGCATTCGTTCCCATCTTGTCTCCGCTCGCTGCGGGCCCGGAAGCTACCCCGGCGCAAGAAAATGCCGCCGAGCCTAAAGTTCCTGGAACAATCCCCATTCATGCTGACTTTGTCATGGGTGCGGGAATTATTGAGCCAGCTTCGACATTCAAGTGGACTGTTGGTGCCGGTGAAGCTGTCGAGTCTAAGAAGAAGCGCAATGTTTACATCCACTTGCCTATGACCAAGCAGGGCATGTCCAAGGTCAAGATTGATGGCCGTGAAGATGCTGTTCTCGAGGAGGGCGATGGTGCCTTCATCACAATGGTGAATGCCGGTGATGCCCTCCGCGTGGAGAGTGTAGGAGAGGTCGAGGCGGAAGTGATCGTGCTTGATAGCAACTGAGAGCATTTTATGCTGGAATGACTAGTATTTGATACCACATGTACACTAAGAGTTACGAATTAAAGAATTTACATGGGTCTTCGCTGGTTCATCGCAACATAAGGCAGTGTATTATCATATTTAGGTGGAAGCTTCAACAATAAAAAAGACGGAATATCCTCATCTCATACAGCTTCAGATCTCTTGACCCATAGCGCTGATATCCTTCACTGCTTCAAAATCTCCAAGCAGTGCTTCAAACTTAGACTTGGACAACTTCCAAGAGACAGCACCTAGCGGAAGTCGAAGCGGAACACGTTCCTCCCGACTAGCGATCATGAAAAGAATCTCAGCCAAAGCAGATGGCTCCATACCCACACCAAGCTTCTTCCCAGCGTTGACATACTTCTCAAGTTTTCTAGCCGGCATGTCTTCATCCAAATAAGCAGGATGCGGCTTGATGTTCGCCTTGCTGTGACCCTCGAAATTGGTTTTCACGCCACTAGGCTCCACAATACAGAAATTGACTATGAGATCAAAGGTTATTAGCAAAAGACCATTTGCTGCAAACAGAACGCAGATACTCACTGTTCCAATCGGGATGCATTTCCCTAGCCACAGACTCCGAGAATCCCTCCACGGCAAACTTCCCAGCATGGTAGAATGCATGACCAGGGAATGCACACAGCCCAGCCAGTGACGAAATTTGAAAGATCAACCCGCCCCGGCGTTCTTTCGCCTGTCTCATCACTGCAATGCTACGTGTTGTAACACGCACAGTTCCGAAGAACACAGTCTCCATAGCTTGATGCATCTCCTCTTCTGTTGCGCCCTCAGTATCTCCCGAAAGAGAGTATCCCGCGTTATTGACAACAACGTCGAGGTGGAAGTTTTCGCCAAAATGTTGTGCTGCTGCCGTGAATGCAGCATCCACGGATTCAACAGACGTCACGTCTAGAGGAAGCTTGAGGATATTCGAATTTCCATCAGGGAGGTAAGAAAGATCGTTTGGGCTTCGAGCCGTGGCAATAATACGTTGGTTAGGCTTGCTCGCTATCAATGTGGCTATCTCACGCCCAATGCCGGACGAACAGCCCGTGACTAGACCTTTGGTTAGTGATTGCTGTAGTGATGGTGAATCTAACCATACCTAGCCAAGTGGCGTCAGCTGGAAGCTTGTATGGCTCAATGTTGACTGGATTCATGGTCGAAGTATGCGAAAGGGGTTCAGAGGAACTTGTAAGGTTGGTGTTGAGACTCCGGATGTGCTAGGCTCAGTGGATGAGACACTTCTGTTAAATAATCAGCATTTGAGGTGGTTCACCCTGATTCCATATTATAGCTTACGACAAAGATGTCCAGTTCCCGGCTTTAGATGCTCTACACGACTCGGGAGTGGCCCCCACTGGCCCACGCTAATTGGGCCGACTGAGCATCGGCGTCCAAAAAAGAGTATAGTGCTGTGCTAAGCACTACGCTCCTCTTTCCAAAGCGAGAGGCCGACTTCAGGCGACCAAAAAAAAAAAAGCTTGATCGACATCTCCTGATATAGGTAAGGATTGCGATTGGAACTTGAAAAACAAATGCCTCAATTACGGGTTCGGTCCCCATCTGTGCATGCGACCGGGTATGTCTAGATTTGCAACGTTATCACACCAGGTTACTTAAGTAATAGGTAATGGCCATGGATGACTGTGTTCAAATCTTAAAAATCAAATGGATATATATGGTATATAACTGTCTAAACAGAATTGTCGGCGCAAGACCAGGCAGCCGAGCCTCCAGCGGCAGCGTAGCTCTTGATAATGGTAACAACAGACCCGTAGGTTCCTGCAATCATCAAGAAGCAACCAGCCAAGATGACAAAGACACACCAACAGACCATGAAGATCCACTTGGATGTACGACGGCCATCCTGACCCTTATGCCAGTTGTCATAAAGCCACATACCACCCATTGGCTGGAAGCACATGGGGGTTCCGAGCAGGGCGCCGACGAGAGAGACAAGATCGCTGAAAACGGGAATGGCGCTGGCGATTACATATGCGACGATGGCGGTGGAGACGGTGCAGCCGAGCCAGACTGCCCAATGAGTAAAGGTGTTGGCTGCCAAGTGGCGGGAGCCTTGGAGGATGCGAACGAAGACGTATTTTCCGGTGATCTGGGAGATATGTTAAGATGTGGGATATGGATTGGGAGGCTGAGGGTAATTCTTACGTGGATGAAAAGTAGAGTGCTGACCAGCAGACCGGGAAGAGCGAATCCATAGCTGACTTTCTTGACGACTGGACCAGCAGAGCCAAGGGCGGGAGAGGAAACGTAGGATCCGCAGTAGTAGTACATTACAATGCCGATGACGAGGTAGAAGATAGTGACGACGGATTGGCAGAGGTATAGAGATCGGTTGAAATGGCGGGGCTCGCGCATCTCTGCCGCAATGGAGAAGAAGGCGGGAGTACCAGCGTACGCGAACACGATGGTACAAACGGAGGTGATGGCGTCGGTGAAGCTGGGGTTACCAACGATCTTGTAGTCGGGAACCCAGACGGCATCTTTGGGTGCGGCACTGGGGCGATCCTGAACACCGACAGCGATGGTGACGATGAGGACTAAGATAGGTTAGATTAGGTATTTATAAGGAGGCCCAAGAGAAATACTCACTTGATGTTAGGATAGAAATAAGACCAACCCAGGCGAGCCAAGAGAGACGTCCTAATGTTTGGATGCTACCGAGGATGCATGCTAAGATAGCAGCGATGGCGACATAGACGGCTGTGCAAACGGCGTGGTCGGAGACAGCGTTGAGACCGATGGAGAGACCCAGCATGCCCGAGCCGGCAACGAAGACCCACCCTATTGTGGATCAGCAAGTGTCTTGATACAATGAAGGAAGTAAGACTTACAGAGAACAAAGGCTCCTCCAAAGAAAATCCTTCCAGCGCGGCCGAGGATCAGCTCACCCGCGTCGTCAATGCCGTAGACTTCGCGATGTCGGAGTTTGAAGACTCCGATTATGTAGTCAGACCATGTAGTGATACCAGCGATGACCATTAAAACGATCACACCGGGAACTATTCCTAAATGATTGAATGCGACAGGTATCGAAAGGACGCCGAGACCAATTTGAGTCTTCATCATCAAGACGGCAGTGCCCAGCCATCCTACCTGTGGAAGGGTTAGTATGGGATACAAGGGTACGAAGGTACGAGGTACTGGAGACTGCCGGGGAGGATGGACTTAGAGAGATTACACACGTACGCTGCGGTAGTTAGGGCCTTCATCGGTGATTTCACCAAAGACAGCATCATGTTGGGCTTCGAGCACCTGGCCCTCTTTTGAGCCCTCGTGGGACGGGACTGGGCTTAATGATTTCTCAACTTTTTCTGACATAGTGAAACAATTGCACGGTTTGCAGTGAACGCCATGATAGGCATGGGAACCAGGCGACATTTAAAGCAGAAACCGGCTAACTTCGGATTGGGGCTGGGCATCGACATGCGGGCTTTTTTAATTTTTTATCGCCATCAGCCAAGGTTTCAGCCCGTCCAGGGGCCTGCGTCAGGGGAAGAGATTGAGTGACACGCCACCCGTACAGAGATAAGGCTTGGTCGTTATCTGGACCATTAGTCGTGCGTTTCTCTTATCTTTTTTCGATCTAAAGTTATCTCTTCTAGCGTGTTTAAGATCTTTAGATCGTTCGAACATCAAAATGAAGCCATATTCGGTGTAAGTACTCTCTGCTGTATCTGAATGCGGCCTTTCCCCACGTTTTCGCAAAGTGCAATGCAACGCTCCAAATGCGGGGAAACCGAAAAGCGCAGCTAAATTGCCTCGGGGGTAATCCACAAATTGTCTGGGGGTGGAGACTATGGGGAGACTATGGGGGGAGTTCTCGTCTCCGGTGGTTCTGCAGCCAATCGCACTCCATTGCCAGGTGACCGCTGATTGTCTGAACGGGTCATGGACCCTCTTCTGACCCTCTTCCTGCGCCCCGTTGTCTTGCTTTTCGACACTTTCGACGCTTTAGGGGTTGCCAACCTTGGAAACTCTCGTCTATCATTACCTAACGGAAATGAGGTCATGTTCAGGCTAAGCCCCGGCCGTGGATGCCGTCTTTCTGTTTGGCCCGCTTACGCCAAGCTAGGGATTGTTTTTCCTTTCGGGTTCTGTCTCGCCATGGCGACGGCTTTCTGCACATTCATTGGTGTCGGCACGTCCGGCCAGCGGGCTTCCGAGGGAAGACTTTCCGATCTCGAGTATCCTGCCTGGAACGTGCGAGAACTCTCCTGAATAGAGAATTCATTTCCCTGGAGACGATTTCTTAAGGCGAATTTGACTTTCCGACCCAAGAGAAACGGGAAACGCTGAGAATTCAACACTTTGGGTGGCGTTGAGCCTGAATGATCAGGCCAAATTGCCTCAGATGCCTGAGTTCGCTGCACGTTCCACCGGCTGTCCCGGCCCGGGACTGTTCACGTTCACCCAAATGCGAAAAGGCCTCGCAGAACGTTGTACTCTGTTGCAAGTGGCAATTCCCTCATTTCCAACCATCCCTGTCAAAGTCGAGCCACATTCGCGTCTCGCATGAGCAAGGGTATGGGAGATGTTGCAGGAGAAAATTAATTGTCGCAAACAGCCCACATTGATGGAGCCCCCCGGCCCCTTTAAATCCACTGCTCAGGTGGAGGTCATCTCTGATTACAAACGAGTCTGGGGTAGCCCAAAGTGAAGATCCATCTATGTAGACAGCCGCTGCTAGGACGAATCTGGCGTCATAGGCGCGGCTATGACCGCCACATCGAGATGTGGGGAAGCGCACCCTCACCAGCACCCTATCTCAGACATCGCGGCTATGAGATTCCAATCGAGACAAACCAATCTCCACTATAAACACTGCCAGGTACGACGACCTGATCCCATATAAACCACCAATATCCTTCCTTAGAAGCGCAGACACTCCAAGTTATTCACCATGGTAAAGATCAAGATCCCAATGCTCACCACCTTGAGCTTGTTGAGCGCCACCATCGGCTGCTCAGCCGCAACTATCACCAATAGCTTGCTGTTATCTTCCATTGCCGATCAGCTGTCCCTGCCGGCGTCGACGTGGTCCGCCAACGGCACCCACACGGCCAAGGGATTCACCTCTCAATCTGCCGACACACCATCGGTAGAAGGCTTGAAACAAGACTGCGATAACATCAATCTGAACAAGAAGTTGGCTGTGGATTTCCGCAGTGATGTGCTTGGCGACGGTGTGACGGGGTTCTTCTACAAATGCGAGAAGGTCAACTCCGACACCAACAAGTATTGGTTCACCATTAGCGCGGGAGACAAGGCCCAGATCGATCAGCTTTGTGATTCCGACACTACCTACCCGATTGTCTTCGATCAGCAACACAATACTTGGTTCATTGATGAGCCCTTCGATTGTACGCGACGGACCAACCCTACGGACTTCTTCTGAACGAACGAGATATACTTAAGTATTGGTGAGACATACAGGCAATCGATTATTATGTATTTCATTTTGCTAATGCCAAGTCAGTTCTAGGTCCAAACAAGCAATCAATGAAGCTGGCTCAAGGTTACTCAGTGGGTCAGGCGGGCACAGAGCTGGTTATTGCTTAATAAAATCAGATGAAATTTGTTACAAGACATATGAAAACCTTTTCTCAAGGCCAATAAACAGAGATAACTGAAAAGAAATACTTGGTAAAGTACAGACATTGCCAACAGGCAGGGAATAGACAGAAGAGAAACGAATGAAATAATCAAACAATGCAAACTCATTCCTTGGCAACATCCAGGCCCCACTCGGCTTTCAAATCCGGGGTAAGGATCCCTGACTTTGCAAGGATCATTTCAGCAAGGGCGGCCATGGAATCACTCGTGAGAATTTCCAAGATCTGCAAATTGGCTTCCAACTCGCGCGTGATCCAGTTTCGGATCTCGATGGCAACAAGGGAGTCAAGACCATAGACCGAGATGGGTGCAGCAGGATCTAACTCCTCGATGGGGCGCATCAGGATACTCGAGATCTTACCAAGAATGGCAGCCCCGGTTACAGCCGTGGCATCCTCATGACTCTTTGATTGACGGATCGCGAAAGCAGGGGGAATCTCGGTGCCGTTATTCGCAGACTCAACCGCCGCACCCTCGCCAGCGAGGGTGGACAGACGGAGCAGGTGGGACAGCTTGGTATCGGTGACCCAGAAAGGCTGCTCTGAAAGCGGTGTTGTTTTGACGGCCTCGAATCCGGCAACGCAGTGTCCTCCACAGGCGGCGTCGAACTCTTTCCGAATGGCCGCTGTCACTAGACCGCGGATATCGGTTGCATCCACGGACTCGGTCCCCAGCTGCTTGGTGATTTCGGCGCGCTTAGAATCGTCGGAAAGGTATCCAACACCACGAACAACCGGCAAGTCGATTGTCGAGAAGCGCATCTTGGCGGTCTCGGGGTATTGCGCCAACGCGGACATGAAAGTTCCACTTGCTGCGTATGGGGACTGACCCATGTTTCCAACAAAGCTAGCTGCGGATGAAAGATTGACGAAGAAGTCTATGTGGGCGTTGGTGGTTGTTAGGGCTCGCTGGACATTCCAGATTCCGTGGACTCGGGGCATCATCACAGTCTGGTAATCTGCGAAGCTGAGCTTTTCAAACAAAGTGTCCTGTTTGTAACATTAATCACAGGTTCCTTGGGATCAAAAGTCGAGGTACTTACCCTGAGAACCATGGCACCATACACGACACCACGGGCCGGAGGCAGGCGAGAGAGGAGCGGGACAAGCTGCTGCTCTACACTTTGCTTATCCGAAACATCGCAGCGACAAACCTCCACATTGACGCCCTTCAGCTTGATTTCTTCAATGGCTTTCTTCGCATTTTCAGTCGAAGCACCACTCCTCGAAACCAGGACGAGATTCTTTGCTCCTTTTTCTGGCATCCAGCCAGCGATGTCAAGACCAATTCCTCCAGTGCCACCGACGATGACATATGAGGCATCTGATTGGAGGAGATTCTCGTCTCTTCTAGCAGGATGGACCTAAGATCGAATCAGCATTCGCTCAACTTGACACCTAAAATCCTCGATGAACATACCTTGACCATTGAATCGTCTGTAATCTGCACAACCATTTTGCCAATAACTTGTCCACCCTGCAAAGCACGGAACCCAGACTCCACTTCCGAGATGGGGAGGGTAGTGACAGGCCATCTTGACTGGGCGTCTGTATCAGCAAACAGCCTAAACACATCCCGCAACAAGCGTTTGGTCAGTTGAGGGCGCTTTTCCCTGACAATGCCCAAGTCGACTGAGGCAAATGAGAGATTCTTGTTGAAATGGGCCATTTCTAAACGCGAATTCGTCGTGATGTCTCGCTTGCCTAGCTCGATGAATCTTCCAAATGGTGCAATACATTCGAATGTAGCCTGCAAAGCATCACCACTGAGAGAATTGAGCGCGACGTCAACACCCTCGCCATGCGTAGCGGCCAGGATACCTTGCGCGAAAGAAATGTCACGGCTAAAGAATATTTGTTCTTCCTCGAGACCGTAGGTTCTCATCAAGAAGTGTTTCTTCTCAACACTGCCAACAGTGGCGAGTATCTTGGCCCCAATGCTCTGCGCAATAATGATGGCGGCCTGGCCAACACCTCCTGCGGCAGCGTGGATGAGAACGGTCTCATCCCGAGCGAGACGACCAAGATCAATGAGGGAGTAGTAAGCGGTGCAGAAAACAGCAGGAACGGAAGCTGCTACTTCGAATGGCATCTGGTTGGGAATAACCCAGGCGCTGGTTGCTGGGCATCGTGTGAAGGTTGACAACGATCCAGGAGACATGGCACAGACCCGATCTCCTTCCCTGAAGTATCTAACTGCGGCTCCCACCTTGGTCACTATACCACTGCATTCTTGTCCGAGGCGGTCACCTTGGAGCTGACCCATGGCCATCAAAACGTCTCTGAAGTTGAGGCCCGTACTGTAGACTTGGATCTCGATCTGGTCATCGGGAAGAGGCGCATTGCGAGAAACATCATCAGTGAAGTACATCTCATCGAGGCCTCTTCCTTCTCCAGGAGCGAGTCGCAAAGCACGATCTTGCTTGAAGGGTTGCAATTCAGAAGGAGCATCTGGTGTCTCCTGTTGGACACTCGCATTCAGGGCATTGTTGTCAACTAGGCGGGGAACGCAAACATTTCCATCGCGAACCACAAACTCCCAGTCATTCTGGGTGAGCTGGGACTTCTGGCAAAACACGCCGTTGAAAACCTTGAGCATATGCTCCACTGCTTGCACATCGGGCATGCTCTCCCGCTCTCCCAGATCGAGTGTAGCAAACTGCAGACCTGTCTCAGATCGTACGGTGCGGGCTAGACCGATTGCCATATTTGCGCCCAAAGACTCCAGGTCAGTCTTGGTGTGTCGAACAACCCACAGGAGACCACGGGCTTGGCTGAGGAGTCGTTGAAGGGCCTGGAATCTCTCTGCCGTCATGTGTGACAAGATTGAGCGATCCATTCCCCCCAGGAAAACGCACCATTTCCCAGTCACATCAACCGCATCAGAATCAGCAGCAGTAATTGGTGATACACCTGTCATGTCCTGAAGGCCTACTTCCAAGGTCAGAGCAGACATGCTTCCTATGGCGTCTGTCCCGAGGATGACAATCTCACCGGGATTGGCAGGGCCTATCGTCGGGGCACTTGCTGTGGATGTCATCAAACATCCGGCCTGGAAAGGAGCTCCTGGATACTCCTCGAGACAGAGGTCGAGTCCAGAGAATCCCGTCTCCTTCAGAACAGCATCCCAACCGTTGACGGTTAGAAGTGGGCCTGCTTCGCGGAACTTATCACTTGCCAGCCACCATCCAGGGAGGAGGGCGAAGGGGAAGTGACGAGCCTTAGAAAGAGTCTCTTCAATGAGCAAAACCTTACCACCAGGTTTCAGCAGGCCCCGGATGTTTGCCATGGTTTGGCCGATATCCGATGTGGCATGGAGCACATTACAAGCAACAACAACGTCGTAAACCCCATTTTGGAATCCCTGACCCGTGGGGTCAGCCGAGATATCCAGGGTTCGATATGTCATGAGATGGTCCCAGTTCTCGAACTTGTTCTTTGCCTTCTCGAAGAATCCAGGCGAGATATCCGTGTAGGTGTAGTGGCCGAAGCGGGGCGTAGATCCCGGCTCGCCCCCGCCCAGACTCTTCAGAATAGGTGCGGTCGCACCGCCCGTACCGGCGCCGATCTCGATGATGTTGAGTTCGGGGTTTTGATGACCCATTTTATCCATGCATACAAATGCATTGGCATAAGCTTCGTGGAGAGCATCCAGATCACGGTAGTGGGCACCAATTCCATCATCTTCCAGCAGCACAGTCAAGGCATCGGTGTTGCCTCTCAGAATTTGAGGCAGCAATTCACCAACTTTGAAAGCCAGCGCCCCAGCTCCATTCGCTGCACGGTTGCGTTCTAGAACTTCAAACGGCAAAGCGTCTGCCGGTCCGACCTCTTTGATTGTACTCTGAGCCCATCGGTAGAATTGCTGATGGTGGGGTTTGAGGCTAGAGAGCTCATTTTCTGGGACAGACTTAAGCATCTGTCGCAGGTAGTGCTCTGCTACCAGTTCCAATTCACCCATGCGCTTGAAACCCTCGGTGAAGTCAGTTTGGGGACGAGGGAGGTGGTGGTATTCCTCTGCGGAGAGGAAATCGAAGCAGGGCTCGTAGTCTAACTTATAGCATATCTGATCAGGGGAGCTGTCCTTGGATCCTTTTATGTCATTAGAGAGGGGCACGAGTGTGAGGCCTTTGATGTCGATGAGCATGTTGGCGGAATTGTTAGGATCGGTCGCGAAGATACGGTTGCTGTGTGGGTTGCTGGCTGATTCGTCACCAAATCGCTCGCCGTACAGTTGGAGAACCGTGCCAGCGTTAATCTCCTGGCTCAAAGAGACTGATACCTGTTTGAGATGTGACGGTACATGGGTTACCTGCGTTCCTGGCTGTCCGTAACCACGGAGTACCCACATGACCTGGCTGCAAAGATCAAGGGTAACGGGATGAACAATACATGCGGACTCGTGTTGGTGAGGCATGGCGGCTTTCGTATCAGGAACACAAATCTTCGCCATGGCTTGATCGGTCTTGCTAACAGAAACATCTTTCAGTCCTTGGAAAATGGGACCGTACTGAACGCCACCGTTGGAGATGTTTTCATAAAGGACCTCGCTGTCAACAGGTACAGTACACGCATGACGCATCTCTAGTGCTTGGTGGGTGAAGCGAGCCGTATGCTCAAGCTGTTGGCGGGTGCCGTCAACAGGGTTGACCTCTTTGAATTCTTGTACCATAATAAAACCATTGCAGTGCTGATCCCAACCTCGACCCTCTGCCCATGAGAAAACCTTGAACTCGTGCCAGCCGAGGACAGATTTACTGGGTGCCTCTGCGCGACATGGCTTGAGGCTAAACATGGTCTCCACAGACGATGTGTCTGGGATTGCTAGAACGCGGGTGATGAAGATATCACGAATATCGATCTTTCCGGGAACGATATGATGGATATGGGCGTGTTGAGAAATGGCCTCCATGGCCATTGCAAGGAAACCAGTCATAGGATACACATTTGTGCCATGCACTCTGTGCTCCCGGATCCAAGGGTGATCATCCGCACGGATGATGTTTCTCCATCGAGGCTCGAAGTCGACACCCTCTGGGGTCAGGGAGCCCAGAATATCATTCTTAGGAAATTGGCGATGATAAAGGTTGTCTGCAAGGCGGGAGGTAAACCAGTACCGCTCTGTGTGGTTCCAGGGATAAGTTGGGAGGTTATTCAAGACAGTAGGCTTTCGCTGGAGTGTGTGGTAAGTTGGGAAGTTGATAGCCTGGAAGTTGAGAGACATGCCCTGAGTGAACAAGGAGCCAGCCATGTTTTGAACTGCCTCAATTGCATCAACTTTGCGCTTCAGGGTATGGTGGTATTGAACTTTTGTCTTCGGGGCGTGAATCTCTGCAATTTGCTTGACTGGTCCTTGGAGAGCTGGGTGGGGGCCTAGTTCGATCAAAGTGTCGATTGGACTGTCGGTTCCTTGATGGGTCAAGACACTCTTCAGCCCCTCGACGAATTCCACACGTGATATCAAGTTCTCGACCCAGTAGGAAGCATCAAGGATGCTTCCAGGGACCAGTTTTCCATAAACGGTGGAGTGGAAAGGCACATCAGAGTCCCGAGGCGCGATTTTGCCCAGCAATGATCGATACTGTTGCGACACTGTCTGCATGTGGTGGGAGTGATAGGCGACGTCCACCAGCAAACGTCTGGTGAAGACACCTTCTTTGTCCAGCGCAGTCTGCAGGCTGGTGATGACTTCGGCGTCACCAGACAGTGTCACACTGGATTCACTGTTGACACACGCTATGACTGCACGGTTACCACGCATGGCGTTCAAGATTTGTTGAATGTCGGACGCACATGCCCCAACAGCCAACATACCTCCTTTGATCGTTTTGTCCTTGGCAACAAGGTCTGCAGCTACACCTCGAGAGTATGCAACGCGAACACATTCTTCAAGGGTAAGGATGCCTGCAGAATAAGCAGCTGCAATTTCTCCACTCGAATGGCCGACGACTGCTTTAGGTCGAATTCCCCATGATGATAGCAAATCTACCAAGGCGAGCTGAATTGCAGTACATGCCGGTTGGCTCATGTATGCAGCAGAGATGCAGCTTTTACTCGAATTTTCCAAGAGCAGTTCGTCTGTAATTCATTAGCGCCGAAAAAAGAAACACATCAAGGCTGATGCAATGCGACGTACCCGTAATTGAGAAGGTGGCTCCCAGCGACTTGAGACAAGCATCCACATTTTTCATTGTCTGCTCGAAAATAGGGTAGGATCCCAAAAGCTCCTTTCCCATGCCATGCCATTGAGCACCTTGTCCTGTGAAGACGAAGCCCACTGACGGCTCTTTCGAGCAACGGACAGGCACGGCATTCATGGACAGCAATGTGGTAAGATCTTGGGAAAGCTCCGCTGAGCCAGCAATGCGCCACGGGAAGAAGCTTCGTCGTTGGCCCAAAGTGTAGGCCATCTTGTCCAATAGTCTGTCGTCAAAGGCTGTGGGATGGAGGTCTACATACGAACCGAGATCCTTGCCCATCTGGATGGCAGCTTGCTTGTCGAAAGCAGATGCAACAAACAGTTTTCGCTTGAGGGGGTCATCGTTGACCAGGCCGTCACCCTCGTGTCGACCCACTCGCTCAAGAATGACATGGGCGTTGGTACCACCAAATCCGAAGTTGTTGATGCTAGCGTACGGCTTGCCTCGAGGCCAAGGCGTCAATTTCTTGGGCACCTGTTCATTTCGTGTTAACAAGTTTGATCCTTTTCGCACATTCCCTGCTTGGTCTCACCTTCATGTGCCACTGATCCATGGGAATCTCTTCGTTGCATTTCTCAAAATTGCAGTTAGGGGGCACAAAGCCACGCTCAAGTGCGAGGACAGTTTTTATTACCGCCACAACACCACTCGATCCTTCAAGATGACCGATATTTGATTTAACAGATCCAATGAGCAATGGCTGTCTGGCTGTTCGTCCTTTTCCAAAGACGGCGTTCAGCGCAGTAGCTTCGAGAGGATCTCCGACTTTAGTACCAGTGCCGTGGGCCTCGACATACCCAGTCATGGACGGGTCAATGCGTGCTTCTTTATAAACCTGGCGAATCAAAGTCTCCTGGGCCTCGCCACTGGGCATCGCGATACCCAATGTGCGTCCGTCTTGGTTGATGCCAGTATTCACAATAATAGATCGGATCGTATCACCAGCAGCCTCTGCATCCTCCACGGATTTCAATATAATACATCCGGCACCTTCACCTCGTCCAAACCCAGTAGCACGGTTGTCGAATGCATATGATCGACCACTGCCTGCGAGGAGTCTGCACGAACATCCGTTAGCTTTGTTCCCGCAATTTCCACCTAGTGCTCTAAGCATTGACTAACCTGTTGCGTGTCATTGCGATGAAAGCATCTGCGACCAGATTCAGATGACATCCTCCAACAATTGCCGTTGAGCATTCGCCATTTCGGATACTCTGACATGCCAGATGCAGCGCAGACAGACTGGATGAGCAGGCCGTGTCCACCGCAATGCTAGGCCCAGTCAAGTCGAAATAATAGGATACCCGGTTCGCTTGCAACGCCACCGCCGTTCCAGTGGAAGCGTACATCGGAATCACTTCAACGTCTCTCATGTTGTTTATTTCGTAGTCTGGAAATGAAGATCCCGCAAACACTCCCACTCTTTGACCGCTAACCTCGTGGTTTGGTATACCGGCATTCTCAAGGGCTTCATATACACATTCGAGCATGATGCGCTGCTGAGGGTCCATCGATCGCGCTTCTTGGAGTGTTATATTGAAGAAAGGTGCGTCAAATAGACCAACTTCTTCCTTCAAGAAATGCGCACCTTCGGGTGTGAAGGACCCTGGTCGGTCTGCGCTGGGGTGCTGGAAGGCGTCGCCATTGAATCGGTTCTTGGGGAATTTAGACCACGTACTTCGGCCTCTCGAGCACATCTCCCAGAATTCATCGGCCGTGGTAACTTCTCCTGGGAGGCGGCAGGACATTCCGATAATGGCCATTCGTTTGGGTGCATCGCCGATGTCTGTACCGACGGGATCGGGGGTTTCTTGCGCAGGCGTGTTTGCACTCTCGATGACCGGGGTACCAGTCCCAGAAGGTGGTTGGAGGCGCATCTTTGCTCTGAAAGTTGTCGCGTTGGAGTCAAATTATGTACCTGGCAGTGGAACTACCAACGGCCAGCAAGTATATTAGGAATGAGTGTCACGAAAAGAAAAATTAATGTTCAGGATAGTATAGCCACGAGACGAACAAACTTGACAACCGTTTTATTCGAAGAACGAGCCAAAGGCATGAAAGAAGGGCACGGTATGGTCATTTGTTATGGAGTACTATGTATGTAGTCCGCCCTTGCATAACAGCACACATGCCGATCTGGGCTTTAGGTTCCTTCGATCAAAACAGGGGGGTTAAGGGAAATGATAGGCTGTGCACGTTTTTCTCTTTTTGTCCGAGGTCTCTTCCTTGATTACGCACTGCATGCTGCTCCGACGGGTTCCTGCAGGAACAAGCCATCTCTCCACTTTGAGTTGATTCCAGGGCAGCAGGCCTAAAATCATATAAAGGTGCAGATCGTACTTTACCATGTCTTGTAGAATATAATAGCACCGGCCCTTGCTAAGGTGAGGGTCTGAGCATTCCAACCACAGGGGCCAAAGGACCTGGCAGATTCCAGGTGCCATCATACTTTTACAGAAGACTCCTCGCACGACGGTTCTCTTTATAGAAACACGCTGAGTGGGCGCTTCACAAGATCTCCACGAGGAGAAAGATCGTCAGCCTCATTATCTTGTCAGTATGAAGTTCCTCTGTCTGCCGGGAGGCTATTGTTCTGCGAATGTACGTTAAGCACCTACTATGATCACTTGCATTCACTGATCTTGCATTCAAGGGTTTCAAAGCTCAAATAGGTATGTGCTAATGTCGGAGCTACACGTTTTGTATCTAACCTTGTTCCAGCGCCGTGCTTCAATTCTCTTACATCTAGTGGAGAGGTCGACTTCCAGTATATTCAGGGCGAAGTTGAGGTGCACCCCGCGACCGATTTTCTAGGCTTCTTCGGCCCGCCGCCTCACTACTCATTTCTCAATGCCGATGGCCAAAATGGGGGGGTGTTAATGAACATGCGAGATTTCCCAAAACGGGATACCCCCGAAGAAGCCCTAAGGGCCGCCATAGATGTGTCTGGGGATCCCACATATTCCTGCATAAAAGACGTTATGCAGCGTCTCATTGGCATCCTGGATGACGATGACGAGTTTGAGGGTCTCATTGGATATTCAGAAGGCGCTTCAGTCGCGGCATCGCTTCTGATGGAAGAACAACGACGAGCGCAGCTGGGTCGTAAACCTCGAATCAAATGCGCAGTCTTGTTCTCAGGGTGGCCACCTGTCCATCCAACCACTGGCAAGCTTGTTGTGGCGGATGACTTCGACACAGAGCCGATCACTATACCGACGTGTCATGTCATTGGCGCCTCGGACCCTTTTCTTGATGGCTCAATGGCTTTGTACAACATGTGTGACCCCGATACTGCAGATTTGTTCGACCACGGTGGAGGCCATGTTCTTCCACGAGCCAAGAAGAACGTTGATGAGCTGGCTTCTGTCATCCATGAGATGATCAACTCAGTGGCCTGATTTCCGTGTTTGCAATTCATTTTTGGTGTAGTTCGAAGTTCATGTATCATAGAATGCTCTCTGAGCATTGGTCATATTCACTGCATAAAAATCGATTCCATTATTGCCATGTCAGTCGCACTTTACTCCAGCAACGGTCTTGTCTCTGCGTCTTCGTCGCCGTCTTCCTCGTCGCCCTGTGGTCGCGCACCCCAGTTAGAAAAAAGACTGACCAAGGGTACGAGAAACCCTAAATCTCGCCACTTTGAAGGGCCAACGCCCTCATACTCTGACTCCTTCCATCGGCGCCGGGTTCGACGCACAAACCACACCAGCAACGCCCCTAGTCCGCCTAAGGCCATTGTCCCTAGCACCGCAACTACCACCGACAAGACCGTTAAGGTACTGGCATTACATCCAAATGGTTGTGTTCGTAGCTCCCATCTTTCCTTGCTACCCAGCGGACAGATGTATGTCGAGCTGATCGGTGCCAATATCGGTACACGCGATGGATTAGGCACACACGTTGAAGACTACAAGGTATCAGTTCAAAGTCAGCTCTTTTCATAGAAAGCGTCTGGTCGTGATCTGACATCGAAGGTCAGAGCACCAGAATGGGGGCGTGGCGCGGCCTTCAGACCCCTCTTCCCCATTCCGGGGGCTGGGTTGATGCAAGGGTGTGAAACAAACACAATCAGGAGGTCTTTGCAAATCAAATGAGAATGCAGTGTAGTGTGAACAGAACATCCCATGTGACCATGAACTGGGCATGGAGTACTCGTACTAAGTACTCTGTCTACAGGGCACGACACAATGGCACAATTGAATATGAAGGGGAAGAAACATGAAATGACCTACAATTGCACACCAACTGCACGGGTCAGTACCCGAAAGACAACTGGAACAAGACTGTCGTCGCCAGCAAAGATAGAACAAGGGGTCACTTGTATCAAGGCTGGTTAGAGGGAGGCTAAGGTTCCTTAGGGGTGTGAGGTCCTTCATCGCTGTCGATGTAAGGTGTAGCGAAATGAGTCTACCCTGTCTTCGGGCTATGTACTCGTATAATCAGTTTTTCGTCTCATTTCCTTGCATTGGAATCAAAATAGAAGATGCTTACCTCGACTACCTGTGCCAAGTTGCGGGGTCGATGTAGTATACTCGTCACAGTGAAATAGGCCAGTGCAGAAGAGGTGTGTGATCGGGGATTTATATACAAATGCCTCGATCATGCAACAATTCCGACTGGGCCTGAAAAATGCACGCAGCGCCTTTGCATTTTTGGGCTGCGGTACTTTGTTCCATCAATTGATTGCTTGTTTCATGCTGCTCGCTTTCGCATTAAATCGTCCATTGCACCGATACTCCACACAGACGGTTGTATTATGTTAAGTCTAATGATCGAGGTGGCGTGAAAAAACGTAATGAAATTTTCCTGGTAAAATCGCGCTTGAAAACGAACTCGCCCAGAATGCCCAACTCTACAATATTTGCTCATCAACAGGTTCGTTGCAAAAAAAATCCCTCAATTCGGGAGAGGCCAAAAGGAGCATGCATAGATTAGACCACGCGCTTGACCTGCATCTCATGTTAGCTTTTTATCAATCAACAAAATCGAACCCACGTACCTCGAAGAATCTCTTAAGCCACCACACTTGGAACACACCCTCGGCAATGACCACCATGAGCTGGAACATACTCCACCACTTCACGCGCCCGTTGGTGCTCTCTGCGGTGTTCCGGTGCACACGCTCGCGCACAACAATGTATGACTGCTCATCCTTCACTTGTGACAGAACCTCGGTAAGTTTGCGGACTAGATATCAATTAATTAGCACCCATTCCCTTCTCGCATGGGAAGTCTCCGGCGCCTACCTTCGGTCTCGAGGGGATCCTTCGACATTTCGGATTCGGGGACGTAGACAATTCCGTGGACGTTGAAGGAGACCTCCTTGGAGTTCGAGGTCCAGCCTTCGTTGCTGAAGCAGTAGGTGTATTTTCCATCGGAGAGGGCAGTGAACGAGTAATCATCGCTGGGGGCGGCGGACTTGAAGTACTGGCGGTTTCTCTGAGGATCCTCAACCTAAACGCATGACCATTGGTTAGCCACTTTTCTTCCAAGGTAGAATCTCCAATCAATCCGATTTGCGTCTCTCAAGCCAACACAGTCTCCACGGGGTCTGGGACGCAGTTCCCAAGGCCCAACGTAAAGGGGGGATAAAGCCTTCCACACTCGGGATGGACACTAGGAAAGTCATACCCAGAAGTCAATTTCGAGGTTTCCACTTCCTCCGAATTCGCGATCTCCAACTTGGAAAGTGACGGTCATCACATCGTCGCGGTGCAGGGACTCGTGGAAGCACTCTCGTGAGTGAGCCTTGAGCTGGATAGTGTGCGCGGTCACGGCGGTGATCCACCCCAGTGCGGTCACCAGGATAGCGCTTGTAGAGAATCGCATGATGAGTATTGTCGCTGAGAAATTGCGTTGGTGGACGTTTGAAGCGGAGGTTCACGTCTCCCGAAAGGTGTCAATTGGAGACGCTCGGACCACCATAAACAGCGCTCCGCCTTGGGTTTCGCCGTCAGTATTTCGCTGTTGGTCTGTGGTTTTCTGTGTTTAAAGACTCTGTATTTCTATTTTGCATCCTAAGTAGGAGAAGACGAGTATCTCAACTTTAGAATTGATTGGGGAATCCTTAAAAAAAAAACAATCCTATTTCTACTTAGTAGCCAGTGTATATATATCAGTGCAAGCCAACCTCGGAAGTGTCAGCATACTAAGTCTACAGGTATTCACACTATCTGATGCTTCAGTACCCACTGAGCACTGAGCAGCAGTGCTAGCAGTCTTTGACCCCCAGAGCCTGCTCAAGTGGGACATTACTTCTACTTAAGTACTTGAGTAAAGTTCCAAGCTTCCAAAGTTGCTCCATGCGTACTCAAGTCGGCTAAATCATGATATTTGCGTAGTATGAATCTCAATAGATCTTAGATTGACAACAATTCAACAATGTAACAAGCTACAGGAAAACCAGCATCAGGAGCGTACGTCCGACAGCAAAGGGTAATATGGAACAGTCATGAAGGAGAAAGAGTGACAAATATTGACTATTAGTATGTGTAGCAGAAGGTAGGGGGAAGAAAGAGGACACAATGTACAAGTCTTGGGCAATATCAAAAACGGGGTGGTATCAAATCCGAAAACGCAAACATGATCAACGGGTAAGAAGCCAGAAGATAAGTATGTATGTCGATAGGGTATGGTAACGAGAGAAAAAAAAATAACAATAAGAATAAGACGGCAAATGGAGAAGTGGCGTTGGCGAACAGAAAAGCGAAAGTCTATGTCTTCGCGCTGTTCAGCCGAGATAGAAGACTGAAATTTGTTTTAGATTGATAGACGGCTCATCGAGGGATCATTCCTCCTCTGTGGAGGGATCATCAGAGGAAGACATTTCCGCATCGATATCTGCGGCCTCTCCAATCTGAGGCCCAAATGGTCCCTCATCATCTCTCTCCTTCGGTGACGCGGAGACCAATCCATCGACGGTACTTTCGTTCTCGTCAAAGTGGTTCTCTTCATAGTTCGCCGGCTCGGCATCGTGATCGTAGCTCGAGCGGCGGAGAAGAGGCGGGGTTTTGGGAGGCTCTACGGCAGCAGGCTCCTTACGCGCAGGGGCACGCTTCGGCGACTTGAACCCCCTCAGAGGTCGGGTTTCCGCGAATCGCTGGGCAGCACTCATTTGCTGACCGGGGCCATTTTGTCGGACATGGGAGCTCGGGGGCGTCAAAAGGCCCGACAGGAACGTACCGGCGTTACTGGGCTTGGAGGGGGTCGAGTCGGCAGTTTGGTTGGTTTCGCGACCCTTGCGCCAGTTGCCCCAGGCTGCGGCCGCGGCCAGAGGAAGGGAGCGGGGCGAGGCAGCGAGATCGGAGAGTGAGGGGAGATTGCCAGATGCCAGGCGTTCCTTCTCCTGCAGTTGCATTTGAAGGTTTGCTTTGAGGCGGATAGCTGCGTCGCGGACGGCATGCTGATTGAAGGTAGGCTTGGAGAGGGTCTGAATGATATCTTGCAGATCATCAATGCGGACACCAAGGAGCTCGCGCAACCAGGTGATCTCTGTGTCCTTTTCCTTAATCTTGTTAGGTGCGTCCTTGTCTATGGTTGAAACTTCTTGCTCGAGCTCCTCGATACGTGTCTCGCGCTGTTGGAGCTGGTCCTGGAGCACGAAGATCGACTCTCGCAAAGCCTGAGGGGAGATCTTCTCCGGCTCCTCTGATGCCTTACCGAAAGACATGGATGGCGTTGATCGTGAGTGCGAGGGGGCCGCAGTTGGGGCCGCAGGGCTTGCCTTAGCACTGTGAGCGGCCTCAGCAGCAGCACGGGCGGCAGATTGGGCAATCTCCAGTCTTTCCTCAAGATGGCTCACCCGCTCCTGCAAGTGTTTAGCCTTCTCCTCCGACAAGGCCATGCGCTCCATGTTGTGGTTTTCACCGCGCGCGCGATCCTCAGACGAATTGTGCAAAGCGCGTGCGTGACGTTCGCGCAAGTCATTGAGAACACGCTCGTGCATCTTGCGTGTCTCATCAATGGCAAGATCCTTGGCAGCCAGTGCAGTAACCTTGGAATCCCTAGCTTCCTCTAGAAGAAGCTCATAGCGCTCACGAGAAGTATCAGTATCCATGCGGTTGTTGTCAAGCTGTGTCTGCAGGCGAATCAACTGAGCTTCAAGCTCAGCACGTACGATGTTGACCTGGCTGTTTGCAGCGTCCACATCCGCTTCCATGGAGGAACGAGTGCGTTGGATCTCGATACGGCTGCTCTCGCGGGCCTCGGTGAATTCACGTTTGAAGCGAGCTGACTTGAGCTCCAGATCATGGTTCTCAGCACGCAAGCTGTTGACCAGTTCCTCCAGTCGAGTCTTCTCTTGCTGGGACTGCTCATGGAGGAACTTGAGCTTCGTGGCTTCCCGCTCCTGGTTCTCGAACATGCGGACATCGTCCTCAAGTTTCTGGCGCAACTGCAGCTCACGAGAGTGAGATGCACGAAGCTCGTTGTACTTGGCATTCTGCTCTTGCTCCTTCTGGCGCCATGAGGCCTGATCGCGGGTGATATCAGCCGTAACACTGAGCATATCGTTCTGCAGACGGTCGAATTTCTCAGTGAGATTCTGACGCGAGATCATGCTGTCCTCGATACGAGTTCTCAGGTGATCAATAGTCTCGTGAAGAGACTGGTTCTCACCCTTAGTCGTGTCGAGTTGGCGGCGGAAGCTGTCACTGGATACACGGTATTCGTCCAGGGTACCCTCGAGAGCGATGTTCTTTGTAGATAACTCGGCAATGGTGACCTTGAGAGTTTCACTCTCCTCAGAAAGTGATTCGGTGCGGAACTGCATCTTCTCAAAGTAAGGAATCTTCTCTTCCTTGAATTGAAGAAGACGAGATTCGGCATCTTCAGCAGCAGCACTGTGACGAGCAGCATCCTCCTCAGCGAACTTCAGCAGACGCTGAAGCTCAGTCATGGAATCCTGCGCCTGTCGGCGATCATTGTACTCTTGTTCAGCGCGTTCATCGGCGAGACGCAGCATGCTCTTGAGTCCGTCAATCTGGAGCATGAGGCTGTCGGCACCGATTTCCTCAGCCTCGGACAGACGCGGAGTCTGCAACGCAGCCTGCTGAGCCAACTGCCTAGCCATTGTTTCCTCGAGAATTTCACGCATGTCACCCACAGGGTCCTGAGCGAGCTTCTTGATTGTCAGGGCTTGCAGCTCAGCAATGCTCTCCTTGAGCTGGGACATCTCGCCGTGGCTGGAATGGGGAGCGGCACGCTGAGGAATATCGTGAGTGACCAAAGCTTCCATGACAACATTCTTTAGCATCTCCAGCTTGCGCTCTCGCATGTTGTGGGGCGAGCGATCGCGAACTGACTCTTCCTCCACTTCACCATCGTCCTCGTCATCAGCATCACTGTCCTCCATCTCGGCTGATGTGCTGCGGAATACCCTGCGGCTGGCAGTACCAGTAGCAATGGAAGCCACGGATTGCTGAATCACAGCCAGAGCGCGCTCCATGGGACCCAACTTGTCATCAATTGCAGAACCAACAAGGTCGTTGATACGGCGATCGAAGAAGCGGTTCCTGTTCATGAACTTCTCATCCTCACCAGCGGAGATCATGTCATCCCAGTCACTGACATGATCGTTTTCAGTAACCAAGTGATGCACTGGGGATTGCAGACGAGAGATAAGGCTCTTCTGTGGAGAGAAGGTAGCGTTGCTGTTGGCATCGATGTCAGAGCCGAGTCTGGGGATGTCAAGCTTGTACTTGGGGGCGCCACCAGGACTTGGGCTGGGGGCCTCGCTCCGGGCTTCCACGGAGCCAAAGCGCTGTTCCTTTGTTGGTCCACCCATCGACTCTGTGAGATGTTCTTGGCGCGGCCGGAAGGGGGTGGCATGGATTGTGTTGAAGGGGGTCATGTGTCGCTCAATTCCAACATCAGAGTCATCATTTAGCTGCTCCATGATCGCGTTCAACTCGTCATCGTCGGGAGAGTCGTTCTCAGAGTTCCATGGGCTTGAAGCATGCTTAGGTTGCCGGGTGATAATTTGTGCTTGATCGCGAGACGGAGTGGTGGACTGAGGTTCGGAATGTTTGCTTGGTGGGCTTGCTGTAGCAAATCGTGAAGCCATGAGTCCATCCTTAGCGGGCTGCTTTTCAACGGACTTCGGCTCAGCAAAGCTCGAAGAATCGACGGCTGTAGGAATAAATTCTGAAACAGCAGGCTTGAACTCAAAGGTCGGAGCAGTAGCTGACAGCCCAGTACTCTTGATAGAGGTTTTGGATCCATGAGGAGCATGATCGATACTCTTGGAAACTGTCACGGAAGTATCATCTCCCGCAGCAGGCTCCTTGGGCTTACGCTCCTCGACAACAATGTCTTGCCCAGTCTCCTCAGCCTCCGGGGCTTCCAGAACAGGCTTTGCGCGGATGGGTGATCCAGCAAGCGACCGGTTTTCAGCCTCGTTCTTGGCATCAAACAGTGTCCAAGTGGTAGCTTCGCTCGCAGGTGTACCTCTTCGGTCGATGGGGTTGTCCTCGGGCATGGCGTTCTCCTTACCCTCTGCGACTGCGTGGAGTGAGCCAGAAGCTTGAACATTACCAGCCTCACCGAGGGGATGGGTCGAGATGCTGTATCTGGCTTCGCCTTCGGCGTGGCCGGGTCCACGACGCGCACGCTTGTGGCGGTCAGTGGGAACAGGACGATCCTGAGCATTGTCTTCAACAGGTTGCTCCTCCGATTTGTTCTGTTCGGTTTCATCGGGTCGCACGATGGGAATTGCCTTTGAAGTCTTGTCGGGTTTGGAAATTTCATCGATGTCAATGTCACCAAAGATTTTGGTTCGGTTCGCAGATGGCTGCTCAGAACTGACAGCTGAGTTGACACTGGCAGAAGGGTTGAAGACTGGTGCGTCGACATTGAACGAAGCTGCGGAGAACTTGAATCCGGATTGAGCAGTGTGGCCTGGGTCATGACCTGCTGTGCCATTCGGGTCACTGGCAGACGCAAAGGAGTGAGGTGGGGCGAACCCAAACCCTTGGTCTCCCATGCCACTGAATTGGAATGCATCGTTTCCAAGCGGCGCGGCCTGGGTATTGAAGGACGCAGACGGGTCAAATTCCTTGGCCTCCACGTTGAGGGATGAGATAGAGAGTTGCTGCTGGTGTCCTCTCTGGTAAGAGTGTCCACTGGCTTGGGGTTCGTGCCACCCGCCTTGGCGAGTGTGAGGCGTACCTGCAACACTTGGATTCGTCTCAAGGTCAGAGCCGTCTTGGGCGTTGTGTTGCTGATACTGATCTCCAAAGAATTGATGAGGATGGTGAAGCTGAGCGAAAGCGTTCTGGGGGTGGTGTTCGTTTTCCGGCAATCCCCAACGGGACTTCAGCATACTGGCATTGAGTCCAGCGTGGTTGACATCGCGATAATCATCTTCTAACTGACGTTCAATCGAGTCCTCCAGGTGATAGTCGGTATGTGTCATCTGATCTAGTCCTCTTTGCAGTGTTTCGCTGAGATTGTGGCCATGTCCCCGAGGTGTAGGGTGAGCAATTTCGACATTCGATGTGTGGTAATGATCTGGGTGCCCATTGACAGGAGTCTTGGGAGGCTGGAACTGCAAGCCATCTTGTTGTGTATTGTGGCCGAATTGATCATCGAAAGCGCCCTTTTCGTTGAATGCAGGGTTGAACGAGCCCTGCTCGTGAAGCGGAGACACTGGGGAGAGCATGGAGGCAAAGTTGCCCATTGGCCCAGGGCCAGCGGAGCCGCTCACCTGTCGGGCATTCATGAACCCTTGAGGGGTCATCGAACCTTGAGCGGGAGGTGTGGGTTGGTACTGGAATGGGAATCCTCCCATCATGCCTTGTTCGACACCCATGAATGGTGTTTGCATGCCGAACTGTGAAGCGGGAGAAGCCAACGCCCCCATCGCACCAGGGGTAGGAATGGAGGATTGATTAAAGTGAGGCGAGAATGGATGAATATGGCCGATGGGGTTGCTCGCCGCTGACGCAGTAGGGATCGGCGGGGATGCGATGAGACCAGGGAAAGGCGTCCCACTCTGGTTGATCGAGTAATCAGGTGAAATGGATTCTGCGGGTTCATCGTCGCCAAACGATACGCCAAGGGCACGCAGCTTTTCCTCCTGAAGCTCGGTGATATAGGACTGCCACTTAGCTCTGTCTGGGAAGTTGACAACAAGTTCTTGAGCCTTAGCATCTTCATAGAGTTCATAGGGATCGGGGTATAAAGGACGGCTGAGACCCCCCAGAGCCGTCGCCCCGGCAGGATCGTCATTGTCGCCAATGGTGAATCCCCTAGTATCGTATCCCTCTTCCTCCCATTTTCGCATTCGCTCTTGAACATCAGCTGGGGATAAGAGACGATAACCAGATCCGTCTGATCCTCTGCTGTCCTCCTGTGGTAATTCGATAATGCAGGCCTTTCCACGCCAATTCAGCTTTTTCCTCCGCCGTGGCGTCTGAGTGGCCGATCTGCTTATTTCAGAGACCTGTGTCTTTAATGGTGGGCGCTCAGCCATGGTTGGAATATCATCTGTCGCATTTGTCGGAGGTGGGGGAAGCGGTTTTTCAACCGGGGAATTCGTCTCCATGGTAGGTAGTGTAGTATTCTGGTCTGACATGTTGGGCTGAGGCTCTTTGTCGTAGGCGAAGCCCCAAAAGTCTTCCTGGCGCAGGGTGTCGGCGCGTTTGTGCAAGGTATTTTTAGCTTTCGCACGATTGGCTGCTTTCTTGCCAACAAAATCAGAGAGCGTCGGCGTCCTCAGCAGTTCTTCGGTCCGATAATCGTCTTCAAAACCGAGCCAATCGTCGGAGGCGTCGTCCGCAAGGTGATTTTTCGCAGTAAAAAAGGATGGCGCTTCACTTCCCGAGTCGTCACTGAGCCAGTTGCTGCGCTCTGTTCTAGGCTGACCGGTCAAGTACTGATTGATCCAATCCTGTGTAAAGTCCCGTATGGATTTCTCTCCGTTTTGATCAATATCACGGTCGACAGGTTCGAGTGTCTCGTCGTCCTCCGCAGTGATGGATCTCCGGAATTCGGTGTGGTTGGCTACTGATGACACTGGCGAGCCAGGACCAGATTCGAGGTTGAGACTCGTAAGTTGGCTATGGGTCACTGACAGTCTCCGAGTGCTTGGTGCTGCATACGGAGAGCCCCAGGCGGTTGTGTAGTAGATACTGCTCTCTGCCCGCCGGTTAACCGGTGACGAGGTCAGGGATTCTTCAGCCCCGCGGTATGAGGAAAGAAATGGAAGCGGTGGTGGGTCGAGGCCGATGCTCGGGGGAGCTCGTTGACCAACGGAACCGACGGTCGACGGGCTCGAGTTTCCCGATGGCGGAGATGAGAGGAGTAATGCAGGCGCAAGACGCGATTGATCACGAATCTGCGAATCTCGCGATTGGAACGGTGGAGATGACGCCGAAGTGGCGGAAGATACGGGGTGTTCTAGATCTGCAATGCCAATCGACATGACGAGGTTAGCATATCTGGAGGGGTAGATGCGATTGAGAACAAAGGAGTTGAAGGTGAGAATCCCAATCGCGTGGCAGCGAGGCAGGGAGCTTCGCGAAAGTGGTTTCCACGAGCAACCGGGATTCGCGATAAATTGAAGAAACTCACACACCTTCCGTGTCGACTCCTGCAGCAAGCACTTGCTTGCCGCTCCGCTTATCGTCCAGAATGTTGACGCATGGAAATTCAACGGGAATTGGGGGACCACGGGCTAGACAACCTGGAGCAAGGTGGTGTACAGGTTGTCACTTTTTTTCGATCCTTTTTTTTTTGTTTTGTTCCTTTCGGATTAACGTCGATCGGAAAGAGAAGACAGAAGATCAAGTCTGAACCATGTCGCAAATACACGCAAGGACGAGAAGTCTAAGGGGAAAAAAAAGGTCTTAGGACGTCACGGGTGTTGGGGATCGTCGGTGTACTGGTTACCTACTAGAGAGTGGGTAATACGTGCTAATGCGGTGTACAGAGTACAATAGGCCCAAGTGGAATCCATGACCGATTACTACCTGGCTAGCGTGGCCGTTGAGTTGTCCTCTCTACTCCGGGTCTACGAGCCTACGGAGCAATTTTGCTTGACCTTTGCCTTTCAAAGTCCAATATTCAGAACGTATTGTCATTTTAAGGGCCTCTTGCGAAATATGAACTGGTTACCCATCTGCAAAGGGAACATTGAAGGAGTATACGGGGTAGAGAGGAACCTTGGAAATTGTAAACAAAGAGTGGTTCGTGGAGCGCCGCTATTCAGGGGTAGCAGAACCATGGTTTGACAGTACCGTATTTACCTGACTAAGCACCCCAATTTTGGGCCAATCAGACCCGCCTGTTCCATGTGACCTCGGATATAGTACTTGTATATGAGTAGACTGGTTGCTGGAATTAAATCATATTTCCAATGTAAAGGACATGACTCCTTGGGATAAAATGAGTACAATCTGAAGATAAAGAAAACAAGACAAAACCACGATCTATGAGATAGCCTGGTTACAGAACTGGTACCCAACTCTATTTGCAAGTGGTGTCGAACTTGAGCTTGCGGTCAGCAGTGAAGAGACCCCAGTGTTGTTCGTCCTTGAGCTCGCCATTGTCACCCTTGGAGTCGGGCTTCCATGACTCATCAAAGGCCTCGAAATAGAACAGATCCACACCCCAGTCAAGCATACCACAAACACCCTGCTGCCAGAAGGTCTGGGCATTCTTGGTGCCGGCTTTGGCGGCCTCATAGTCGGAACCGCCATCGGTAGGCCAGCCAGTTTCGCCATTAACAATGTTGATTTTATCGGCATTATCTCCAGCAATCTTCTGGATGTGCTTCATGGCACCGGCCATATCGTCAAAGTAAGTCTTGTGGGCCTTGTCGGCGGCAGTGCCCTGCCAGTAAGCGAAGGCATTGGCCAAGCTATCGAGATGTCAGTGTCGGAACATATGAATCAATTGGACCGGCCACTTACACATAGGTCACCATGGGCTCCTGGGTGAAGAGAGCGTCACCGGTGCCGTCGGCGAACTTGTTCCAGCTGTCGGCGGTACCGACCAAGATATTCTTGGGGACCTCATCCATGACATGGCTGATATAGGTATGGAGTTGAGGTCCGGTCAAGTCTCCGCGGTAGAGAGTCTCGGAACCAACCGTGATGGCGTGGATTACGTCCTCATGACCGGGAATGGCCTTCTTAATGGCGGCCCAGTCGCCCTTGAAGGAAGGCTCGGAAAGCAGGTCATTGGTATCGGTGGGCTTGCCAACCCTACATGGAGATCACCGTTAGCACCGCAAGCACCTCGATTGGAAACCAGTAAGGCAAAGCTACTTACCACATGCCCAGGACGACCTTGAAGCCCTTGTTCTTGGCAGCAGGCAGGATGTTCTGGGGGGTGTCACACGAAGTACCGGAGTAGGTCCGGACCAGAGTGGACAGACCCTTCAGGGCATCGAAATCGGCCTCATAGTCACTTGTGGACTTGCAGGTACCGTCGGCATTCTTTTCACCGAGGGAGAAACCAAGGGTGCCCTTGGCGGAAACGAGGGCCGGGGCGGCGGCCAACAGAAGCGAAATGAGACCGGTAGCACGCATTGTGGAGAGTGAACGTGCAATAGAAGTAAATGAAAGAAGAGAACAGAAATTAAAAAAGAGCGTGTGTTTTAAAAAACAGAAGCCCAAGCGGAAAAGTCGGGGGAAAAGCAGCTTGACAGGGTCTTGGACCCCGCTGGTCCCTGAGTTTAGGGGTCTTTTCAGCTGCACGCTATGCTATTCTGGGACCCATGGATGAAACAGATTGCCCCTTTAAGATCTGGACCTTTTCTTTCTGTTTTTGCTTTTTTTTTCTTTTTTAACTTCGTAATTCTACTCGTATTTTCTGTTTTTTTGGTGAAGTGGGTGAGGCGCTCCCTTGCATTAGTGCAACGGGAATCTGATCTGTGTTGCTGCTTTTTTTTGGCAGCAAAATTTCCCCACATTGGACCTATCTTGCCCCCCGACTTCGATTCTTCAGATCGAATGCCAAGAGTCGCCTTTGGGTATCTCATGATGTCACTCTGCCTCCATTGAGAGATCCAGAAGAAGCATTTGTTAGGAACCTTGGGATGCGTGTGGATCAGAGCAACTTGACCAGGCCAAACCCTATTGGGCCAAAGGTCTCGACCTTGAGAGATCATTCTCCTCCAATGAATACCCGGTCCCTCCAATGCTCGGGAAAATCACATTGCAGGGGCCAGTGTTAGCAACTCCGGCGTGATTCTTATGTGGCTTGGGGACACACTCGCTTCTGACTCCAATGCGGTGACCCGGAACCTGCTTCATACAATGGCCGGTTCCCTCCCTTGCGATCGACCTGCAGTAAGAACGTCCGTCCGAGCGTTTTCCAATAATTCGACTGTTACGGTGCTCCGTGGACTATGGGCAAGAATAATGGCCCCATGCAATTACTGACGATGCTTGCGCTGGTGGTTATCGTTGTTGCCAGCCCTGGACTGCATCACCACCCCACGTCTAAGCATTACTGGGCAATCACGCTTTCGTTGTGTGACATAATTGTAGAAGTTTGTGCGAAGTATATGAACTAGTTTCTCTGGGCCATGATGAATACCTAGTCCACGGATATCAACGGTTCTAAGGTTAGAAGTTTTCAGGTGAAGTACTATTAACCAGACCAACAGCACTGTACAGCTGCCTACCGTCACTTATTAATTTTACTATGTTGGATATGACGGTAGGCAATATATCCACGCCTAGGTCTAGGGAGAGGTCCAAAACACGAACATATTCGGCATGGAGAGAGAGAAAGAAGAGAAGAACTATTGCGGTGGGGAACCAGAATAACAAGAAAACACGCCGAGGGAAGCAAACCCTCCAGGGCTCACATTAGACCTGTAGACGTGGGTCTCTTAACTCGCCATTTGTATACAGTCTTCGTAGATCAAGGAGTAGATCCAGAATTCTTGATTATAGAATCTGCCTCTATGGAAGAGCACGTTAAAGAGCGTTTTCAAAAGATTATTTTCTAAATATTTCTAACTGAATACACAGAGTATGGCCTCTATGGATATGGCTGCGGTCACATAAAAGAGTTCAGACATCCATGGCTCATGGGGTATGATAATGTTCGACAAACAGTGCCAACGCAGCCCGTCGAAGTAAAGCCTCCAGCACTCCCCGCTGGAGGTCAAATGCAACTCCTAAAATGATCCAGATCTTAAACGCCAGGGCTTGCCACCCAAATCAAATAACAATATTCTTCTCCCGCAGATACAGCTCCTTGAGTGTGCTCAGCTGTGTCAATGCCATGCTCTCCCGCTCGATTTGTCGAGGAAGCTCGACGATGGCATGGTGCATGAGAGCGAGACCGTACTGTCCAAAGAAGCCCATAATACGCTCCCCAGATGACCGGAGTAGCGCTGCCAATAGGGCAATCTGCGTCTCTTGCAGTTGTGTAGGAGGGATTGCCATGATCTTGCTCATTGTCGACCAGAAGAGAGTGTTGGGGAAGGGATTTTGGCGGCTTGTCTTCCCAAAGTTGCGAAGAGTAATGGCAGCATATCCGGCACCAAGGGCAGTCATGCGGTCCATGTGGTTCTGCTCAGAAATCCAGGAGCCGGTGTCAGGCTCGCGCCACCATCCCAGGGTGCGACGGCCACCCTCGGTTTTGTCGTTGCCAGTGAAACCCCACAAGGCTGGACAGACAACCCGGTATTTGGCCCACAAGATATCAGACATGTGTAGACCTTTGTAGGTGAAGGTGTCAAGTGAGAATATTTGGGCTGCAATGATACCGATGGGTTCGGCGTGTGATTGTTTGATTGCTGCCTCTGCGAGAAGTGAAGAGACCAAGCTTTTAGAGAAGACATTGAGGCCGTAAATGAGCATGGCAGGTGCCTTGTTCTCTGTTGTTGTCAGCTCCTGGGGAGGGAAAGCGATGAACTTGGCGATGTCCACCGTTGGCTGGGAGAAAGCTAAAGCATTTTGAAGTTCTGCTTTGATCTGGTTGATTTGATTTTTGTTGGCGCCAGTACCACTTCGAAGTTGCCCAACAGACTTTTTGATCGAGCGACGCATGTCTCCCATGGCCTTCTTCAGGGCGGGCTCGCCCTTTGCCATGTCAGTAAGCCACTTGCGCATTTCCTTCAAGGTCTTGTGAAGTTCGACATAACGTTGTTGAATCTGAATATCTTCCGGGGAGAGAGTTCCAGCCCCGACGGTTTGCTGCCGTTTGGATTGTGCCAGCTCTTCGGCTTCTTGTTTGGCCTTCTGGGCATCTTCGATTTCCTTGCGCTTCGCGGCGTCGGCTTGTTCACGCTCCTTGCGAGCTTTCTCATCAAGAGCAGCCTTGCGTGCTCTCTCAGCTTCCGCTGCTTTAGCTTCCGCCTCCTGCTTAGCCTTTTGTGCTGCCTCCTCCTTGGCCTTGCGCTCGGCCTCAGCGCGCGCAGCTGCCTCTCGTTCGATGCGCTCCTTCTCGGCCTTCTCACGCTCGATGCGTTCCTTTTCCTTCCGGATTATGGCCTCTTTGCGCAGACGTTCTTCTTCTTCGGCGCGAATATGATCATTGAGTGTTGTTACAGCTTCCTCTCGTACACGGGTACGTATGGCCTCAACCTCATCGAGGGCAGCTGTGTGGATGGCTTCGCGCTCGCGGTCGACTCGGTCGAGCTTTTCGTAGTATGATTTTCTCTCGTAGGCGTGGACCTTCTTCAGGTCTTCATCGAAAAGCCGGACTTGCTCAAGATCCCGGACAAGATCAAGCATGAGCTGCTTGGAGGGGCTGTCCATGATTGGCGGCGCGTGAGTTTGGTACCGAGTCATGGTTGCGGAGCTCGAGGACGAACAGAGCAGGTCGTTTGATCCAAGTGTGATTGAGTCGAGTGTTCCGGATGTTGACGCAAGTACAGGGGCTTCGTCGAGGTTGTGGGGGAGTTCACTTGATGCAGAGGATGGTGTGTGCTGAGAGCATGCGGGTGGGTGTAAGGAAGTTTGTGAGAAGTGAGAAATATGTGAGAAGGTGGGGGAATCTGGCAGCTGAGCACGGCGCAACGAGTGTCGAGTTGATCAAGTCATGCGCGGGACCCGTAGGGCGAAGTGAAGTGACTTGAGGGCGAATGTAGATCAAGAGGGGAAGGGTCTGGAGAAACAAGGTCTTGAATAGAAACCATGTAAAACACAATGGGTTCCAATTGGAAGATAATGGGTACAATGGAACGATGCAGTGCGGATTCAAGCAACCAAAGCTTCCAGGATAGCAAACGAATCGATTTACGCGCCTGCAGAATGTGACGTTGGCGCGTCCACTCAACAGAAAGGAGTTTCCATGGGGGTTGGGAGTCTATCTGAGGGTCAGCATTGAGACAGCAAGCCGGTAGGCAATCCAACGTACCTGTTCTCGCTCCAATGCGTGCTTGAAGCCTAAGGGAAATAAATTACCATGGGCAGAAACTGATGAGTCAGCGAGCTCATAAGGCGGAGTCCGCGCTTGGTGGTTCCCTGGTTCACGATCTTTACATCATTGTGAGCATCATCCACTTTTCTACAAGCTCCTGTCTGTGTGTTTTTTTCTCTCGATCTATATTAATTTTATGCTTGAGCAATTGGAATAGGGCTTCTCTAGATGACCTGGCTCATGGCTCCCAGCTACAGCTTGTCTGATGGACGATTTGTACTTTTATTGCCCGGAATCAAGGGTCTTGAGGCCCAGCACTAGCTGTTCTGTATCTTGTATGTACGGGAGACGGAGGAAAAACTACCAAAAAGGGGATGCCGAAGTCATCGACGATTGGCATTTCATTATCCATAACTTCCACCAGCTTAAGGCTACAGCCTAGGAGCCAAATCATGATTTTATCAATGTAACAGGGTACTTGAACGCCAGCGGATGCATCAGGATGATGATGTGTGGTAGACGATCACCCATGGCTTCCCGCTGGGACGGCGTATGGAAAGTGACGGTCAGTGTATTTACCACCAACATACCCGCAAGATGCCCACCCAGTAGCGTAATCAACCGGCGTTTGGTCATTTCCAATACCAATACCGTTATCCTGGTACCCCACACGTCGACTGCCTTTGTATCGCATCACCGCACTTCTCCTTTCTCCCCCTCTGCTCTCTCTCTCTCCCTCATCTCCCTACCTTCTCCCCCTCGTTCCTTCGAGTCGAATCAGTCGATGTTCTCATCGTCTATTCCTATCATCTCAGTATCCGCTGTCATTCTCTACGGGGATCAACTCTGATTGCCTTCCTCATCTTGGGAATCAACCCTGGCAAGCTCCCTTGTCACCAAAAAGTCTAACCTAACCGGTCCTCTATCGAGGTTCTTTTCGTCGATTCCCATTGTCGGGTGTCAAGCCGTGCTTGCCACAGCTTCATCCGCTCCGGTCCTTCCAACTCCTGTCTCGAAGCCTCATCGGTCTTGCTTCGAACCCAATCTCGGCTTGAAGACAATTGGCCTGAATCCTTCTTGATTTTGTGATCGTTCACCTTCATATTGGTTGGTAGGAGAAATATAAAAAAAAAAACTACGGGCGATCATCCCACTTTCGACATTGCAGACGTCATTTTGGAATGCTACGGCTCGGAGATTGTCCTTAGTGTCATCTTGCAGGTAAGAGGATACCTTTAGTATAGTGCACATGTGGCTTTGATGGTTTCACCTGGTATATATCGCCCTTGCATGGATCTTTGTTGTGGTTTCTGAGGTCATTAAGTGGGGTGTACTTCTTTCCCCTGAGTGAAGAAAACACGTCTGCTTATCGCAACTTCCATCTGTTTGGTCCTTTCCTCGAGACTCATACTTCCCATTCTCGATCGTCGTCGGAAACCCCCCTCCTCTCTTTCCTGACAAATTTGGCCGCTTTTCTATCTCACCTTCACTAATCCATTCCTTCGTGCTGCAGGATATTTTGCGTATTCAAGACTCCAATCCGCACATACAAACTCCTTTTGGTCGGCCTGTGATATCTATCACTCGGTTCATTTGCCTTCCGGCACAGTACCAGTCTCTCCCATCGCTGAATACATCCTAAGCCACATACATTCTACACGAATTGTCAGCTTCTATCATTCGAGATAATGGATCAACAGAGTCAATCCGGGCCCCAAGGCCCTGGTGGCCGCAAGTTCCATATTGCTCACCGGAGAAGTCCATCTGAGCTCACCCCTCTTATGAGTAAGTGATCATTCTTATACTCTATCGGTTTCGATTCCCGCTGACCAGCGATTCTATAGTGGAACAACTGGCCATTCAACAACAGATTGAGTTGCTCCAGCAGCAACAGCAACAAATTGCTGCGACACATCAACAGTACGTTAACATGGGGCTTTTGCAGCCCCAACAATTGGGCCAGGTGCCCTCATTCCAACCCGGCGCCTCCATGGGTGGTGTCTCCCCACAGCAAGTCAATGCTTTCCAATTTCCACAGGGTGGACAGCAGCAACAGCTTGGAGTACAAATGAACGCACCTGCCCAACATTCGCACCGCCGAAACCAGTCGGCCCTACCAGGTCTTCCCATGGGCCCACCCCCTGCCCCCTCGTCAGGCGCATCGGGATACGCTGAGTACAATCAGCAAGGTCAAACGAACAACCATAAGAATGAGAATGCTGGGCACGGCGGTCGTGGCCGTGGAGGTCCCCCTGGTGGTGGCCACCAGCGCCGTCACTCGCTCGCTCTTCCTGAAGCCAAGAAGGCCGCAGAGCTAGCCCAGCAGAAGAGAACTGCTTCGGGATTCCAGTTCCCTGCCCCTGCCCCCGGTGCCAGTGGCTCTGACAACCAGTCTTCCTCGGATGACAAGTCTACAAACAGCGCCTCGCCGGCACCACAAGGACTTGGATTCCAACGTGCCGGTAACATTCGAGCAGGCGGTCATGGCCGCAGCCAGTCGATGGCTATTGGCGGCAACAACCGGGGCTCCATTTCTGGTCGTGGTGCAGGTGGCTTCCAGTTCCCTCAGGCCAGTGAAGCGCCTGCAGCTCAACCAACTGATAACCAGCGACGAGGAAGTCAACCCGGTCATGCTCGCTCGTCTTCACGAAACTTTGAAGGCAACTGGCGCCAGCCTAACAACCAGAACCAAGGCCAGGATCAGCAGAGACCCGGTCAGCAACAGGGTGGCTTCCAACCGGGCCACCGGTCTCGCGGTTCCATGAACCAGTCTATGGGCTCCATCGGTTCGTTTTCTTACGGCGGTGGTCAGCCCCAAATTGGCCAGCCTCAACTTATCCAACTTCCTCAGGGCCAAGTCATGATGGCTCCTCAGATGTTTGGCAACCAGCAATTGAACCCAATCCAGGTCGCGCAGCTTCAAGCGCTTCAACAACAGAATGGCCAGGGTATGGGTGGTCTCCAGGCAAGCCAACACGCCCCTCCGCAGATGTCTGTTCAGCAGCAGCAGCAACAACAGCAACAGCAGCGGAAGACCCTTTTCACTCCTTACCTGCCCCAAGCAAACCTCCCTGCACTTCTCAGCAACGGACAGCTGGTTGCTGGTGTCTTGCGTGTTAACAAGAAGAACCGTTCGGATGCATACGTGACTACCGACGACTTGGATGCTGATATTTTCATCTGCGGAAGTAAAGATCGCAACCGTGCCCTTGAGGGTGACTTTGTCGCCATCGAGCTTCTTGACGTTGACGAGGTGTGGTCTCAGAAGAAGGAAAAAGAAGAAAAGAAGAAGCGCAAGGACATCACTGATGCCCGCTCCAACAGCAATGCTGGCAATGACAAGCTCGGTCGCTCTGACTCTACTGGTGACAGACAAGAGGTTGGTCCAGATGGAAGCATTCGCCGTCGTGGCAGTCTGCGCCAGCGTCCTACTCAGAAGAAAAATGATGACGTCGAGGTCGAAGGTCAGAGCCTTCTTCTGTGCGAGGAAGACGAGATCAGTGACGAGCAGAAGCCTCTTTACGCCGGTCACGTCGTTGCAGTCATTGAGCGTGTTGCAGGTCAAATGTTCTCGGGAACCCTGGGTCTCCTCCGTCCCAGTAGTCAGGCTACAAAGGAGAAGCAAGAGGCCGAGAGACAGGCCAGGGATGGTGCTCACGGTCGTTCTCACCATGACCGTCACCAAGACAAGCCCAAGATTGTTTGGTTCAAGCCTACTGACAAGCGCGTCCCTCTGATTGCTATTCCCACCGAGCAGGCGCCTCGTGACTTTGTTGAGAAGCACCAGGACTACGCCAACCGGATCTTCGTCGCCTCCATCAAGAGATGGCCTATCACCTCTCTGCACCCCTTCGGTACGCTCGTGGAGCAGCTTGGAGAGATGGGTGACCTGCGCGTTGAAACAGACGCCTTGCTCCGTGACAACAACTTTGGATCGGACGACTTCTCAGACGCTGTTCTGAAGAGCATCGGTTGGGAGGATTGGACTATTTCCTCTGAAGGCGATGCTCTTGCTTCCCGACGTGACTTCCGTGAAGAGACCATCTTCACGATTGATCCTGCTGAAAGCAAGGCCCTCGAGGATGCATTCCACGTTAAAAAGCTTGACGATGGCAAGGTAGAGATCGGTGTCCACGTCGCTGACATCGCTCACTTCGTCAAGGGCAACTCCCTGGTTGACCGTGAAGCGAAGAAGCGCGGTACCGCTGTTTATTTGGTCGACCGCATCATGAACATGCTTCCCACTCGTGTTTCAACTGAGCTTTGCTCTCTTGTCCCTGGTGAGGATCGCCTCACTGTCAGTGTCGTCTTCAAGGCCGACCCTACCACGGGTGTTGTGGACGACGACCTTTGGATTGGCAAGGGTATCATCAAGAGTGCCGGTCGTCTCGACTACGAACAGGTCAACGCACTTGTCGGCGGCCAGTCCGATACTAACACCAGTGGCATTCCTGTCGATAACATCCGCTTGCTCCACGTATGTGATCCCCAATCTGATAATTTGATGATACGTGCTAACATCCTATGTAGAACATTGCAGGCAAGTTCCGTGAAGCACGCTTTGGTAACCGCGTGACCAACGTTCCTGTCCAACGTCTGCTCCAGCAGCTCGATGATGAGAATGTTCCGGTTGAGTATAACATCTTTGATTCCACTCCCGCACACGAACTTGTTGAGGAACTCAGCCACCAGGCCAACTTCTTCGTCGCCCGCAAGCTCTTCAGCGCCATGCCCGACAAGGCTTTCCTGCGCCGCCAATTCTCGCCCAACCCCCGTCGCCTCACTCTGTTTGTTGAGCGCATGAACCGCCTCGGCTTTGAAATGGACGCCAGCAGCAGTGGCAGTCTTCAAAGCTCTCTTTGCAAGGTTCAGGATGTGGACCTTCGCAAGGGCATGGAAACTCTTATTGCCAAGGCCATGCAACGCGCCAAGTATTTCGTCAGCAGTGGTACTTCTGATGAAATGCGCCAGCACTATATGCTCAACGTGCCGGTCTACACTCACTTCACCAACCCCTCCCGGCGCTACACCGACCTTGTCGTGCATCGTCAACTTGAGGCCGTGCTCTCCGAAGGTGCTGTGGAGTTCACCGATGATGTTGAGTCCCTAGCCAAGACCGCGGATCTATGCAACAACAAGAAGGATTCGGCACTCAATGCCCAGGAGCAGAGTGTGCACATTGAAGCTTGCCGTAACATGGATCGAAAGAGCCGCGAGATTGGCGGTGATCTCATTAGCGAGGGTATCGTGCTCTGTGTTTACGAGTCCGCCTTCGACGTCCTCATTCCCGAGTATGGCTTTGAGAAGCGTGTCCACTGCGACCAGCTGCCACTCAAGAAGGCCGAGTTCCGCAAGGACTCCCGTGTCCTTGAACTCTACTGGGAGAAGGGCGTTCCATCATCTGCATACATTCCTGAGGATGAGCGTCCCAAGCCTGGTAACTCCCGCGCTGCACAGGCTGCTGCTGCTGCTCGCGAAGCCGAGGCTGCCCGTGAGCGCGCTCGTGAGCGTGACGAAGCCATGCGCAAGCAAACTGAGACTGGCACAATGTCCGCCGATGATGTTGACGCCCTCTTCGATGATGACGAGGACGTAGACGATGTTACTGAGATGGCAGCCGGTGTATCTCTGAACTCGACTGATCGTTCGACCCAGAGCATGCCACCCTCACCCACCCGCAATGGCCATCAGCAGCAAGGACCTCACCGTACCCGTTCCGATCCTAAGATCGCCTCTGGTGCAGGAGACGCGCCCGAGAATAAGCTGACCAACAAGGAGAAGTACTTGAGCTTGTTCAAGCTGCGTGAGGTTGATGGCGACCTCATTCAGGATGTCACTGAGATGACCCGTGTGCCTATTATTTTGAAGACTGACCTGAGCAAGAGTCCTCCGTATGTTTATCCATTGATCATTGCTCACACGACTTGAACTAACGAACATTCTTAGATGCCTCACTGTCCGATCCGTCAACCCCTACGCTCTGTAAGAGGGTTAGTCTCGGTTTTGCTCTCTTTTTTCCAAGGGATATATTCTTGCATGCCTACCCTGCAGATTTTTCGGCCGTGTGGAACATGCTATGTTTCACGCGCGCCTACGGACATAATTCATTCCAACATGCGGATCGAACATCATTATCGGGAGACTCTTCTCTGGTAACAGATTTGGTGGCTTTACCTGATTATCCCAAATCAGATTATCTTTCCGACATGCTGGGATTCCTATACTTATTCTGTTATATGCGCGAAGCGGTTGTTTGTCTTTTTTGAGCATTTTAGTTGAACCTGGAGAAAGTTATTGTCACCAGAGCTTGTCTTGATGCCCATTCTTTTTCCCTGGCTCTGGCCCAGGGGATACTTTGGGGGCATCAGGCTGCACATTTAGCTCGATAGTCCCAGAAAGCTCTTCCATTAATGTATGGCATTACCAAGCTTATAATAATCATGTTCTGTCTTCTCACCTTATATAGACTTTAAAGGGCCCGTACTAAAGTGGCGGTAGTGGCTAGACAAATGCGCTTAGTGTTGGGCATCTATGTATGCTACAGTTCTTGGAGATTCTTGGTTATTACGAGTAACAAGGTCTAAAGTTTATTCATAGGGATTACAACTGACAAGTAGACAGACAAAGCCAACAAACACGTCGGCGCATGTAAAAATTCACAGCTAGCCAGACGCCACGTTTAGATGAATTCAGAACCAGCCTGGCCTAACGGCCAATGTGATGCAATGTAAAGCAACCAGCGCCATGCAGTTCTCGCTCCGCACTCAATGCAGGGTTAAAGTCAATTGTATTCAACGGACCAAGGGTATCAAAGAAAGTCGCTAAGGGGAGAGAGTGTGAAGTCGGGAGACAGTAGGAGAGAGTGATCAAGTGATCAGAGCGATCGGGTCAAGATGCTGAATCCCAGTTGAAGAGATTGAATCAAAGAGACATGGGACCAAGCTCATGGGTATCCAGATTTCAGATTCAAAGTCGGCGGATTCCAATACGAGGCTTCGCCTTTGAGACTGGACGCTTGTGGACACCCGTCGATTTCTTCTTTGTGATTTTGGACGAGAAGTCTGGGATTGAAGACAGATGTGGCGTGGACGGCTGCGAATCTGCCGGGGAAAGAGGGGTCATTCCGAGTGTCTTTGAGGGGCATAGATCACGCTTTCCTTTGCGCATGGCTGATACGTGGTTTTCTTTGCCGTCGCCGCTGAGGCGGCGGAAGGGGTCTGCCATTGGTAGTTGGGGGACGTCTTCGAAGATGGGCAGTTCATGGCGGAGTCGACCGGTGGCGTTTACTCCACCGCAGAGCGTGGAGAGTTTGGGGGTTTTGCGGAGAGGGGAGGAGGTTCGAGAGCGGGTGTTAGCTGAGATATTTCTCTCGTTTGATGTCATTTGGGTGTCGGTTTCGTTGTCGTCGTCAATGAGCATCAGATCACCGTCGTCTTCTGAATATGGGATTGAAAGGACGGAGAGTGGGCGCTTGCCCAGCGCGGTTTTTCGGGGGCTTGGTGGGACCAGTGATACTGGAGAAGGCGATAAAGATGGGTTGTTTTCTTTGCTTTCGTTGGCAGGGTCGGCTTCGTCTTCATCTTCATCTTCGATTATATCATCAGACATAGGTGGCGTAGGCTGATGGAAGGTATGAGATGGAGTTGCCGATGTCTTGCCAGTGTTCTTTTTGGTTCTAGCGCGGGTTCGTGTGCCCATTTGTGCAGGTTGTATTCTCGTATCGTCTTCTTGCTCATTGAGTGTCGCGCCCGCCTCTTCGCCTCTTAGCTTGGCTTCAGTGACAGCAGCCTTGAGATCTTGGGGGATCGGTGCGTGGATAGAGGTCATGAGTTTGGCTTGGTGGGCGTAAGCGTCATAATCCTCTTGCATAAGAGCTCCTGCCGAAGCATTGAGGGCGGAGTCTGGGTTGGGGTATATGAGCAGGCAGGAGATTGTCTGGAAATATAGTGAGTATAGTGTGCGGACAAATAATTTGCGGGATGGGCCAAGACTTACCACCAGAACATCACGAAGCGTTAGGTTAGGTTGCCAATCCCGCTTGAGAGTGTCCACACAGACAGCACCGGTCAGCTCCTCCATGTTCGGGTGCCATATCTTTGTCTTGAAAGTCGCCTTTGGTGGACTCTGTGGGTAGTCGTCGGGCATTTTGAGGTGGAGCTTCCATATTCCTTGAGCGAAAGGCGTGCCAGGCGGGCCAGCGAGGAGGATGCTAAGCTGGGATAGGTCATCGACGTCCGAGGGCTGCAGGTAGTACGGCGGAAGATTGCGGTGCAAGGCGGCATGGTCGGCAGCAAGCCGGCGCATATTCGACGGCTGGTACCAATGTCAGATACGAGCGCACGAGGTATATACAACGGTTGCTGGGAAACGAGGGTCGTTCAACTCCAGATCAACTCACCATGTTTGAAGCAGTCAATGAGGGACAAGTCAAAAGGAACGCTATTGTATCCGAGTAAGAATAAATCCAATGTAGAATGATTCACGATCAGTTCGGAATCACAATCAAGTAAACGATAAGCGGATGGTTACTTCGTCGACGGTTTGTTTTGAGTGGAGGTCGCACTAACCGGCTTCGGTGCGTGTTTGGTCACGTGTTCTCGCGCGAAGCCAATATTACCGCTTTGGGACGGTGTCTCAACCCTTTGCAAACAAACATCAAAGGGAGAAGGGATATTTGAAACCACTTCTGTGGCTATGATCTAAAACCTCGATTCGGTCATCATATGTCATAAGTGGCCTTGCAAGCAAGGTCTAGTATTCTGTGTGGACTACGCCTTACGATTATTGCTGTGTCAATATTGTACCCCATCGGTGGAAAACCACAGCAAATGAAGTAACCGCGAAACACGAAGGCCAAATCATACGGTTAAGAGCAGGCAATAGATGCATCTACACTATAGCTGAACGCCTCTGACAAGACTCGAGTGGTGGAAAGATTCAGGGTGGATATTTACCCAGGTATGGATTAAGCTAATCATGATCACAGAAGAAAATAGGTGGGAAGCAAGCGCGCCAACATGTGGTTCAACACATCGAATCGTAACGACTAACTGCCCAAGAATAACGGATTACAAGGCCCCATTAATAAAACCTGGAAACCAAAAGGAAAACAAAATCAATGCTCGCATTTTCATGTCCCTCGTTCCAACTGATTCGGTGACCGAATCAGCATTACCAACCGTCCATGACCAAATCAGTTACCTCGATGAGGTCAAAAAAAAGGATATCTCAAAAGGGGGAGAAGCAACGATCACTTCACGGATCAGCCATCTTCGAGCTTCCCTTACAGGAAGGCAACGAGAGCAGCACCGGCGATCATGCCGAGGCCGACAGGGCCAGAAGTGGCCATGGCAGCAGCGCCGCCATCGGAGGTAGAGCTGGAAGCGCTGGCGGAAGCAGAGGCACTGGAGCTAGAGTCCTCGGAGGAGGAGGAGCTGCTAGTAGAGGTGCCGGTGGAAGAGGACCCGGTAGTGGTACCAGTGGCGGTGCCAGTGGAGGAGGCAGCAGAGCCGCTGCGAGTAGCAGTGGAGAGGGTGGAGCTGACACCGGCGACGGGAGAAGTCAGGCCAGCGGGAATGGAGGCAGCGGGCTGCTGGGAGGTGATGACGCTGGCCTGGCTGGTAACAACGCTAGCCTGGCTAGTGACAGCCTCGGGCTGGCCGGTCACAACACCGAGAGAGTTGGTCTCGGTGAGATACTGGGTTGCAGGGTTACTGTACTATTCGAGGGGATGGGTTGGCTGTGTTTTGGTTGCATGGTTTGTGTGTTGTGTCCTGTTTGTACTTACCTCGGCGGTGGGCTCGGCGGCGGCAGTGGTCTCAGCAGCGCTGGAGCTCTGGGCGTTGGCGATGGCGAGGGCCGAGAGGGTGGTGAAGACGATGGAGAAACGCATCTTGATTAATGATTAAGGGTGGTAAATGGGGGGAGTATGTAGATTAGAGTGTAGTGGAAGTGTAGAATGGAATGTGGGGAGGAGAAGGGAAACGAAAGTCTTTTAATTGCCCCCGTTGTCTAGGGAAACAGGTCATCTTATGTTGTCGACCTTTGGGCCAAGCCACTCAAGGCTGATGGTGTGAAAAAAAACGGATACTTCGTTCCACTCATGGGTCAGAGTCTGGATCTAGCGCGACTTGGGATCTGCAAGGTCTTGCAGTTCTATTTCTGGGGTCACACACGGGGCTGCGTCTTATGATTGGACTTGCTCCATGATATTCCCGTGTGGACGGAGCAGGGAGTACTTCGTATGTATTCCGTACCTAAAGTACGGAGTACTCAGGTCCTCGTAGTATGTCGATCCAGAGTACTTGTTATCATGAGACGCCCTAATTTCAAGATCCTAAGTGCCAATGGGCAAAGTGGCAATCTGCACTAAACACTAGCCAAACTTGCCGCGTCTGAGCACTCCCGGATCTGATTTCTCGAAATTGTTCAGTTCGCCAGAGTAAGCTCTGAGTGAGACCCTTGGCCGCGTGGAAGCATACGAATCCTCTTGGCAGGTTCACTGCCAATGCTACACAATAATATGGAATACCTCGTAAAAAAGAGAGAAAAGAAAAGGGTACTAGTAGGGACGGGCATAATGGCGCGATCCGACGTGTCTTTGGCACTAAAGCGCCGAACCGCACCCGAGTGAGACATCACCTTTTGTTATTCTTGGGCTCGTCTGTGCTCCAATCATAAAGTCCTTTTGTGTTTTTATTATTTATTTGCTTCTGTTCTGTGAAGGGTACGAGTACTTCGTACTCCATAGTCCGTACAGGAGCTTATATTATTGATGCAAGGAATAGATGCAATGTCCAAATAATTAGTCTGTACAGAGTACTCCATATGCATATTCTAAAGTTCCAGTAATACTCTGGCATAATACATACTCGTACATAGCAGGATCTTCAGATCACACGGTGGGTCTTTACCCCAACGGCAACTCCGTCGGTTGACTCCATTCAGAAGGGACCGACTCTATATTTACTTTTTTCTCCACAGGGGCTGTGTTGGTGTTTTCAGCCTTTTGGGCTCTGGGCACATACCATTAAATTTTTAAGCTTGTACTCGTACAATTACTGCGATCTTTACGGAGTACGGAGTAACCAGGCAATGCCTGTATTGACCGGCCAGAGACATCATATGTCGGCGTTCTTACACTCATCATGTATAGGCTGTAAACCTTCCTCCAAGTTTCGGCTAATCTACTCCGTACCCTCGGCCTTCACTTCCCTCCCCCAGATGGCCCCGCTGGAACTTGGAACATGGTATGTGGACACTACGAAGTCCTTCGTATTCCTTTGACTCACCCATATGGTCCTTGTGCACAATGTCCATTGTGAGAGAAATATCCAGTCCTCGAGCCAAGCATTCTTCGTCTGCTAAATAAGCTCGCCACTTGCGAGGTGCTAGTCGCCCCCTTACCGAGTAGGCAGCTTAGATCAAGGTGCCTGCAATCCAGGCGATCTCGCCATCCTATTGTACAGGGTACAGCGGTGTGGCGCAGGGGTTCATGTATCATGTGCGCCAGAAGGGTCTCTACCTGACAGCCTTGAAAACGGGTGACCTGCTGCATGGATGAGCACGGAGTACCCCGTACTGCATCTCGCTAGGGGAATGTGGGTGCACCTCGTCCCGATCACGTTCCCACCTGGGCGACTACGAGTACCTAGGTAGGACTCTGCAGTCCCCACTACGTGCTATACAGTACCCTCACGCTTAGTACCCTGTAGCTACTCGTACATTCGAGAACGTAGAACGCAATAGACGGGGTGTATTGCTTCTGCCAGACTGAGACTGGGGAGAGAACCAAGAGAGAAAAGAAAAGCGAGATGGAGAGAGGGAGCGAACACACATCTATCTACGCAGTACACCTGGCGGTCTGAACCCGGGGATCCCACGAGTGATCTCTCTCAACAACACCGTACTCCGCTACGGGGTCACTACTCCATACACGAACCCGAGCTACTCGTTCTCACTAAGCAGACAGGTATCACAATCAACAAGCCGAGCATCTCAATTGAAAAATTGAACTCCCTCCGCTATGCATATGATACAATACCCCCACGGCACGAAATACTCGCCAATTCATTCCCAAATCACTCCTTGATCGTCACATCCTGGCCACGCACCCAATCCGCAAACTCTCTCCGCTTAGCCTGTGGTTCCCATGGTTAGCCTCCGTACTCCGTACACAACCAGCCGATTTCCCGAGATAGACGTAGATCACCGCAGAAGCAGATGCGCACTTGTATCCCGAGAAGCGTCTCCAACATGGACTCAATCACTCACCCGGATATCCCAGAATCCATACCGCTCCTCCAAACTGAGGTACGGGTTCCGTGCACCGCCATCGCGCTCGATCTCGCCTGCCCATTCGCGCCAGCTGACTGGCTTGAGTTTCTGTGCGCTGAGAACGAGTCCAATTGAGACGACTAGTACCGAAACGAGCGTTTCGATGATGATATCTTGCGGGAGGGCGTTGGACGCGAGGTTGCTGAACAGAACGGTGTGTTCGTGGGCAGAGTAGCCTCTGGGGTGGAGTCAGTCCTCTGTGCGGATGTGATCGGAGTTCAATTTCTTACGCATGGACAAGCAGGACCAGCCCGAAGAACGTCACTGCGCGGGACAGGAAGATCATCGTGAGGTGATTTCTGGAGGTTGTGGTACTCTGTACGTGTGGCCGGGTCGACACGGTGTTCTCGTCTTTCGCTCTGTGGGCGGTAGGGAATCACTCCGCGGGATCGGTATAATTCAACGGTAGCCTAGGTTTGGCTGTGAGCTGTGGTGGTGATTCGCCCTCGATAGACGTCAATGGGAACACGGAGGTTCAAATGTTGGCCTGGGGCCGCTCATCCCGCACTTACTAATCATATTATGAAGCCCGCTTCCGAGGTCATTGGCTCTCTTCTGCAATCCAGATGTCACGAAGCTCTTGCCAGAACCGCACCACTAGTCTTTTACTTCTTATTGAACTTAGAGCTGAGAATATCTCTCTCAATTCTCTTCTAATCTGCTTGTCCCCGGTCGAACGGCAGACCGTAGGCTTCAAAATTTTGTACCTCGCAGCATTCTGCGAGAGATTAGCCCCTGAGTGGTTACACTGGTCAGCATATGTTTCTGGCCAGGGCTCGGTTTATAAAGTTTGAAATCTTGAGGGACATACTTAGTCGGTTGCATTGTATACATACGACATCTTGCCCCTTTGGGTCTGCTCCTGAAGTCTACTGAGTACTTGTCGGCAACATTCACATAGATCAATTGACACAGATGCCCAGGTGGTACTCACTACGTTCACTCATTGACTTATTTCTCAGGTAATCAGCTCGGACAGTTATAGTACGTCAAAAGAGTAGCACAAAAAGAAAACTTGATATGCCACAGAGTGGGGGAGCACACCACTATATCCCCCCTTGTAAGACCTTCCAACCTGTCTAGATCTAGGAACGTCAACTTTGACTTCAAGAGGGGCTGCTGGACACTACTTCACGCTACGTGAGGAAATTGGGAATAAGCCGGGGACATGTATATAATGAGAGTGTCTCCACGGGGATTTTCCAAGATTCTAAAAGTTTTTGTCATCCCTGTCAGCAGTGATATATTCCTGCCTGGGTCCCATTTGAACTCCCCGCTGTCTACATCCTCGGTGGATTTGTGTTACTTGCAGAACTTCACCTGGCAAAATCACTCGCGTAGAAGACGAAATGACTTCCCTTCCCTTGAAAATTTCCGGTTGCGAGAGTATGCAGACCACATTGTCTGTGTATGGACCCAGGGACCCGCCGAATACCCCCATACCTCGACTTGTACATTCGGTCGGTGCACCCGATGCCGATCACCTGGGACGGTTGCTAGTTGAGGCTCTTGATCGAGTCCAGACGTTCGATGAGGCTGGTACTGTCCACCCGCTCAGATCTGGCTCGACCAATGGTTCTGGTGAATGCATTGCTCTTGGTGATGACGCCTGGATGCGGTGATAGGTTGTACGTGGCTTAACATTGTTGACTACTAGGGTTTCGAGAGATCAAGCCTTGATCTTGACGCACACTTACCTAGACAGGTGCTTAGGTAGTCTTATCTGTGCAAGGTTCTGATTCACTTGGGCAGGAGCTCGGTTATCTGCTGGTTTTCATGTGGTCTGGCAGTGGAGGATCGCTACATTTTTTCAAGGTTTTATATGGACATTCACTGGTTAGAACAGCTCCAATTGTTTGCTCGGAATCACAATGAACGGGATAAATTGCTACTGCGAAGACCGAGACCCGGGAAAGAGAGAGAGAAAGAAAGCAAACATCTATCTACGCCTGCCAGGTCGGACCCTGAGACGGGCATCTCAACACCTTGTACTCCTTAGGGCCCGGCCTACGGGTAGTCAAATCTTTTGTGGGATTGCTCAAGTGATATGTTTTTCCGAAAAAGAAATTGAGAAATTCTAGTCCAAGCCGAATTCCATCTGGAATGTACTAGGTGCGCCGAAAAACGCAAATTCTTCTGGAACACGATGCAGTACTATATAGTTGCAATTGAACACGGCCAGACATTGGGGTTGAACATTTTCACATCAGGTGTGTTCCAAGAGTCTTTGCGAGATTGGAGAAGTCATGCATTCAATGGAGAGGTGGGTTTTTATTCCATGAGCAAACAGCAGCAAGATCTGAGCATTAACTCGGAAACAGCCAGAAGTGGGATAGGGGCCCTGTCGAGCTCATGGAGGACTTGGGTACCTCTTACCCCTCAATGGGCAGCAAAACTGGGATCGAATTGTGATTTGGTTTATCTCAATTGATTGAATGAATGGTGAACAGTGGACACGTTTACTCCTATAGATTACGGGACAGGCAGATGGTCATGAATTTTTTATATTTTTTCATCAATGACCGGTCTCTTCTGGACCAATCTCTAGTTTTGACTAGGTTCGTTAAGGATTCCTTGACATCACACATTTCCATCACTCCATTCCTGCTTCGTAAACGGGCATCGCATATTTACAGCTTCTGCATGGCAGCGATATCGGTGGACTGGACGTGGTCCTCATCCTCCTCAATCTTGCCCTGGAGCTCATCGGTGGAGACCTTCTCGTCCTCAACGACAAGGTTGATCTGGAGCTTCTTAATACCGAAAGCAAGGGGAACCCACTTGGAGGCACCCCAGACGAGACCGTCCCACTCAATGGCGCGGACATTGGCCTCGAGGGTCTCAAGAGGAGTCTCATCATCTAAAAGGTTGTTAGCATAAGCACATTGAGTAAAAATCGTATCGGACACATACCCCAGGGCTTGACCTCAAGGGTGACAAGGGACTTGGCGGCAGGCTTGACCTTGCCGGCCTTCTTGGCCTTGTAAGCGGCGAGGTTCTTCTCGCGCTCAGCAACGACAGCGGGGTCCTCCTCCTCGGAGTCGGAACCGAAGAGGTCCTCGTCCTCATCCTCGGGCTTGTCCTTGGGGTTGGAGGGAAGCTCGTGGCTCTCGGGGCCGTAGGTGGTGAAAGCAGCGTTGGAGTCACCGGGGAGGGTGGAGAATTCGCTCTCGTAAGAGGCGATGTGCTTGTACCAGCGAGCGGCGTGGGGGTACTTCTCAGCGTCGGGAGCGGCGCTGAAAGCCTTGAAGGTCACGACATCGGCCTGGCTAGGGGAGGAGCTGTGAAACAGTCAGTACGAATGTTCACCATTGCAGCATCAACGATAGTTCATTGGCGTAAAAGCAAGATCAGAGGTGCGATTGCTCGCGATTGGTTGTAGTCATCCAGCGGGGTCTTAATCCGCCTCCTAAACACGGACCAATTTTTCTCATCATGAAAGCAGACAGAAGCAGAGGGATAGGACGAATCATATGTGCAAAAGAAAGGAGAAAAGCTTACCCAACGATGTAAGACCGAGTGGACAGGAAGTTGTTGGCCACTGAGGGGCACAGTCAGTCACCAATTGATTTAAACCAAAGAAAATCTCAGGGGCGCCTACGAGTCAGGCCGGCATCAGAGACAAAGTCGGTGAAACCCATTGTGAAAGAGAGGTGTGGTGGTATCTGGAAAAGAAGAAGGAAAAAAGGGGGAAGAAGTTGAAGGAGGGGTTAAAAAGGGAGGATTTTTTTTTTACGGAAAATCTCTTACTGTCGTCTTCCACGTTTTTCCGCGGTGTCAGGTGACTGGTGACGGAGCTTGGACTGCGTTACTTCGGAGCTCTGTCTGTGGCCACTCAGCATGTATCAGGTGGAGCATTCGAGAAGCCTCCCGATGGACCTTGGTTGCTGGCTCGAGCTACATATATGATCTCGTGTGCCCACGACGCGCGAATCTGGCAATTTCACATCCCGCTTCTCTAAGCTTACAACATGGCGACGAGACTATCTCTCAATGCTCGTAATCGACTTTTACGAACACCTCTAGTATCGACTCGTTCGATAGCTCTGACACCGCGATCAACCATCCTCCCCCGCGCCGCCGCGTTGGCACGAACAGCCTTCAATCCCACTTCAATTACTATTCGCCACTATGCTAAAGGCCGTCCACACCCACCAGGTGGCACCCACCGAATGGATATGAGCGGAGAACCCGAGAAATCGGCCCTCGAACAATACGGTGTCGACCTCACAGACAAGGCAAAGGCTGGGAAGCTGGATCCGGTCATTGGGCGGGATGGTGAAATCCACCGCACTATTCAAGTTTTATCTCGTCGAACCAAGAATAATCCCGTTCTGATTGGTGCTGCTGGAACTGGAAAGACCGCAGTTCTTGAAGGCCTGGCCCAGCGCATTGTGCAGGGAGATGTCCCCGAGAGCATCAAAAACAAACGTGTCGTTTCGCTAGATCTTGGCTCACTAATTGCAGGTGCCAAGTTCCGTGGTGACTTTGAGGAACGCCTGAAGAAAGTACTCAAAGAAGTGGAAGACGCGCAAGGAGGGGTCATTCTTTTCATTGATGAGCTTCATACGCTGCTAGGACTGGGTAAAGCTGAGGGCAGTATTGATGCCAGCAACCTTCTCAAACCTGCTCTTTCCCGAGGAGAACTCCAATGTTGTGGTGCCACCACACTCAACGAGTACCGATTGATTGAAAAGGATGTGGCTCTTGCCCGTCGTTTCCAACCTATCCTCGTGAGTGAGCCATCAGTTCCCTCAACCATCTCCATTCTACGTGGTATCAAAAACAAGTACGAAGTGCACCATGGTGTCAGAATTACCGATGGTGCGCTAGTCGCTGCAGCAACCTACAGCAACCGCTACATCACTGATCGCTTCCTACCTGATAAAGCTATTGACTTGGTTGACGAAGCCGCATCTGCTCTTCGTTTGCAGCAAGAGTCGAAGCCTGATTCGATCCGAGAGTTGGAGCGTGACATAACGACCATTCAGATTGAGCTCGAATCACTTCGCAAAGAGACTGATGTCGCAAGCCGGGAGCGACGAGAGAAACTTCAAGAAGATCTGAAAATAAAGAAAGATGAAGCTGGGGAACTCACCAAGGCGTGGGAAAAGGAGAAAGCTGAGATTGACACTATTAAGGGAACTAAGGCCGAATTGGAACGCGCCCGGTTTGAGCTTGAGAAGGCTCAACGTGAAGGAGACTTTGCCAAGGCTGGAGAGCTGAGATATGCTACCATTCCCGAACTTGAAGCCAAACTACCCAAAGAAGGCGCCGAACAAGACCCAGAAAACCAGACATTGATCCATGACTCTGTTACCGCCGACGATATTGGAAATGTCGTCTCGCGAACCACGGGAATTCCAGTCAACAAGCTCATGGCTGGGGATGTAGAGAAGTTGATTCACATGGAAGACACTCTCCGCAAATCTGTCCGTGGCCAGGATGAGGCCTTGTCTGCGGTTGCAAATGCTGTGCGTATGCAACGAGCAGGTCTCAGCGGGGAGAACCGTCCCCTGGCATCTTTCATGTTCCTTGGTCCCACTGGTGTTGGAAAGACCGAGCTTTGCAAAAAGATGGCCGAGTTCCTATTCTCCACAGAGAGTGCGGTCGTTCGCTTTGACATGAGCGAGTTCCAAGAGAAGCACACCATTAGCCGTCTGATTGGCTCGCCTGCTGGATACGTTGGATACGACGATGCTGGTCAGCTTACCGAAGCCGTGAGACGGAAGCCTTATGCTGTTCTTTTGTTTGACGAATTCGAGAAGGCACACCGGGATATTTCCGCGTTGCTACTGCAGGTCCTCGATGAAGGCTTCTTAACAGACTCTCAAGGTCACAAGGTGGACTTCCGAAACACCTTGATTGTCCTCACATCAAACCTTGGAGCCAACATCCTGGTCGGTGCCGATCCCTTGTATTCGATCCAGGACTCCGATGACTCCGACCTTTCGCCCAAGATCAAATCAGCAGTTATGGATGTGGTGCAGGGTGCATACCCCCCTGAGTTCATGAACCGAATTGACGAGTTCATCATTTTCAAGCGTCTATCGAAGGATGCCTTGCGAGATATCGTCGATATCCGAATTAAGGAGCTTCAAGCTCGACTGGACGACCGTCGCATGACTCTCAAGGTTGATGATGAAATCAAGGATTGGCTGTGTGATAAGGGCTACGACCCAAGATTTGGTGCTCGGCCTTTGAATCGTCTCATCGCCAAGGAGATTGGAAACCGCCTGGCCGACCAGATCATTCGTGGCCAAGTCGTGTCTGGTCAGACTGCCCGGGTCTCCCTTGATGAAGCTAAGACTGGGTTGGTTGTGACCTCCCAAGAATAACGAAAACATAGCATCTGGCGTTCTTATGATAGCATGTGTGGTGCGCCTGTTTTGATTCCTTTGCAGCTTGCGTGTTTGTTTCATTCTCGCTCATACCTCATGAATTTGTATATTAACCTAGTCCCTTTTACTGTATAGTGATTCAATTGTTCATATCCACAAAGATAATTCCCACTACTAGGGAAGACTTCCAAGACTTGGAAGGTCGATTGTTGCTTATCGTAAACCGAAAGAGCGTGACCTGAGCTTCTGGGGTGGACTAGCAGAATGGCTGCCCATCACCCTTTGGATCCTATGCCATTCTCGATCATTGCTCAACTATCCCAGTTCCTTTGAATTCCATTAGTTTTTAGAAGGATGTCTTCATCAAAGAGAAAAAGAGCGCCAACCTCCCGCTCCCCCATCACGCCGCATACACTGGGACGACGAATGGGCTCTGGGGCACCGTCAAGTCGAGCAACCAGCATTTCGAGTGCCCCCCCTCGGACCCCGAATTTCTCATCAGCAAGCCAATTGCGAACTCCTTACACATCAAAAACTAGGGCAGAGACTGGCAAGTCCGCGAGAGTAAGTGAGGACTTTGACGATCATGTCATCGCTGCCATTGACACCAAAAACCATGACACCGTGGGATGTGCCTATTACTCAACCGAAGAGGAGAAAATGTACCTACTCGGTGATACTCGCTTCGGTGGAATGGAGACTGTGGATGCATGTCAGTCAAGCTAGTCTGAGAGACATGTTGCAGCGCTAATCGCCCTTCAGTGCTTGTCCAAATAAAGCCTACAGTGGTGTTGGCTCCCCCTAGGGTTGATCTCGATCCCCACAACCCGAGTCAGAGCCTCGCACAAGAAGATGGTATCTGACAGTTCCCTTTCTGACTGAGTCTGCCTTTTGAGCTCACGATGTACTGACAGCGAACGTCGATATGTAGTTTCCTCCACATATCTCCCTTACCAAATTGATGTCCGCCCCACAACAGAGTTTAGCTACTCAAATGCTGAAAGCAAGATTCTGGCACTTGATCTCTCATCAACCCACGAAGACCGCATCCGATTCTTTGTGCCCCAAAATGGCCTTGCTGGACCAGAAGAAGTGGTCTCTGAAGAGATGGGATTCACGCTCAGAGAAGGAAGACTTCTACACATATCCAGCTCCGTTGATATGGAAAACCCCGTGACTATCGGTTGCGTAGGCGCCATACTCACCTACCTGCAGCGAAGAAGAGCCGTGGCACCGACTGTTCTGGAAGAGACAAGCGAGTATCGGATTCGAGCGCTGCAGATGTTCAATCTGAATGACACTATGTGGATCAACAGCAACACGTTCATTTCACTTCAAATAATTCAGTCGGAGTCGCACCCCGACATGTTTAATCAAGGCCCAGGCAATAAATCGGCTTCGGGCAAGGAGGGCCTTTCAGTCTACGGCCTCTTCCAGCATTTTGCACACACCCCTCAAGGCAGGGCCAAGCTTAAGCAAAGCTTCTTTCGTCCAAGTGTGGATCTAGTTACTATTCGAGGACGACATGATTTCATCACAGTCTTTTCACGGCCAGACAACATTTCTGCATTGGAAAAGATCATCAAAGCTCTAAAGCATATCAAGAACCTGAGACCCGTCATGGTCAATCTACGAAAAGGGATCAGTACCGGCAGTGCTAAGATCACAGGATTCAAAACTACAGTTTGGGCTAGTCTCCTTGCAGTATGTATCTTCCATCGCAAACCACAAAGACAGTAACGGTGATGATCTAACCACTTTGGGTCCAGTTTGCATTTTACGCCATTGACATCCAAGAAGCATTGCAAGAGGTCTCAGGAGCCAACATTCTGGCTCTCCGGACGAAGGTCAAGCTTCCATATTACAGTATGAGAAGGTGTGCTGACTGTTCATAGGCATTAAGAGCACTCGAAGCTGCCCAGCTGTATCGCGTTGGTCGTATGATTCAAGAAATCGTGAGCTAATCAGAAGCATGTCAATGAAAGATCTGACCAAGGCAGGTTGATATCGACAACTCCGAAGAACAAGGACGAACCGTGGTCAAACAGGGAATCGACAGACAACTTGATCAAATTAAAGACAGATACGACGGTCTAAACAGTCTTCTCAAGCATGTCGCTCTCGATATTGCTGCAACTATCCCCGAAGCTTTGAATGTTGATGTCAACGTCATTTACTTCCCTCAGCTTGGGTTTAACATTGCGATTCCGCTCAGCGAGCATGGTGTTGCGGCATATTCAGGTTCAAATAATGAGTGGGAAATGATGTTTCTCACGGAAAGTAGAGCTTACTTCAAAGACTTCCACATGAGGGAGATGGACGAGAAGCTGGGTGACATCTACGGTCTCATCTGTGGTAGGTCTTCTCGAACTCTGTTATTACGGCAAACTGACATACTATCCTTTACAGAAAAAGAGATTGAGATTGTCTATGACCTGGCTCAAAAAATCCAGCGTTATGAAAATGTCCTCGTAGATGCCTCGGATATTTGTGGGGAGATTGACAGGTCAGTTGCTCCAGGGTTCAAACCACGATGTACTAATTTGAGGGAAACAGTCTCCTGGCCCTTGCACAGGCGGCAAGTTTCTACAAATTGGCCAGACCACGCATGGTTGATGAGAACATAATCAAAATCAAAGGCGGCCGGTACGAAACTACAAGCCAAGTTGTCTTCGTTTTGCTAATCAACACCAGGCACATTCTTCAAGAATTGACTGTCCCGTCCTATGTGCCCAATGATACATACCTCATAAGTGGGAACACAGTTATCAATGATGAGACTGCTTCTTCCTTCGAATGTCATCCTAGCATGCTGATTTTGACTGGTCCCAACTACTCAGGAAAAAGTGCCTACATCAAGCAGGTAGGTGATTTTGTTCCCCACCAAGAGATTACGTCTCTGATTCAGAATCAGGTGGCTCTCATTGTCTTTCTTGCGCAGGTAGGAAGGTATGTGCTCTCCGTGTTGTCAACAGTACACATGAAAGTGCACGTGGTTTAATTTGGTCAACAGTTTTGTTCCCGCAGAGAGCGCGGAGTTGGGCATCACAGACAAGATATTGACCAAGCTCAACACACAAGAAAGCGTTTCCAAGGTAATGAAATCACAAAATCAATCTGCGGACATCCTGGCCTGATGTATGATCAGATCCAAAGCACCTTCATGGGCGACCTGCAGCAAATATCACTTTGTCTACGACATGTTACGAGCCGTAGTTTGGTTCTCATCGACGAGTTTGGCAAGGGCACCAATGAGAGCGGTTTGTTCTTCCATGATAACCCCGTTTGTTTGGATATTCTGACAGTTCAAGATGGAATTGGGCTTGCCTGCGGCATATTCGAGTATTTGTTGAGCCGCGAACACCCTGCGAAAGTGATTGCAGCGACGCATTTCCATGAGACTTTTGAGAACAATTTCCTTGCCCGACGACCACAGCTTCAACTTGGTCATATGCAGGTTCAAGTTTCCGAGGAAACGCAACAAGCAGAAGATCAGGTTACTTACCTTTACAAGTATGTGCTTGAAGGGTTGAGTTTGTGCTTCTTGTACTAACAAACAAAACAGTTTCCGCCCTGGGCGTAGCAACAAGAGTTTTGGTACCATGTAAGCCCTTCGGTCTGGTGATGATGTTCGTCAGCCTCCTTGAAGGTTGCTCACCTTTTCTAGTTGCGCGGCAATCAACGGTATCGACCCAGCCATTGTTTCACGCGCGAATGAGATCACATCTCTACTGGCGCGAGGTGAGAACCTCGTCGCAGCATGCGCTGTTCTATCCCCCGAGGAGATGGAGAACTTGGAGGACGCGGTAATTGTGAACAATAATCCCAGGCCTAGAACATGACTTACTCAGCCATATCTTAGGACACACTTGCGAGAAGTTTCCTGGAGATTGACTTCTCACCGAATGGCTCAGGTACTACGGCAAAGGCAGTCTTCGAAGACTTGTTTGAGTAGATGGGGCAATGGGACCAAGCACAATCGAGGGCCAGTTTTATCACCAGTACGAAGTATCACAAACATGAATTACGCCTGCGTGTCATCAATTGGCCGAGTCGACGTTGTCGAACTATGCTATTTATTACCAGAATCATGTTGCTGTCTAACCACTTAGCTCGGCTCGTGTCAACGGGTCGCCAAGTTATGATGAGTTTACCCCGGCGAGCCTTGGTCATGTTCAAGTATTATGCGGAATGAGTATCTAGTGAAAGCCGAGGCTCCCAAGTCTTCAGGATTCATGCTGGCTTTAATGGCTCTAAATGTGTTGAGTATGGGTACCATGAAAAATGTTTCAAAGTAAAAAGATCCTTTTTGAAACTTAGGGTTAACCAAAAGATGAAAATCGGGGTTATATACACGAATGCCTGAAACTGCCCGCAGTGAACGCCATGAAAACATGAGTTTATGATCAAAGAGATATTCACAGCTTGACACTCTTGACCAGGTTCTTTTTGATACCCGTAAGCTCACCACCGTATCCACCACGGCCTTCGCCACCCTTGTAGAGCTGCTTCGTGCTACCAAGCTTCTTCTTCTTCTCCTCGTACTTCTTTCTCTTCTTAACACGCGGGTTGCGCGAATCCTTGCTGCGCTTCGCATGTAGACCCTTGTTCTTCTGGATCTGGTATGTGATAGCACGCTTTCCATCAGCGCCAACCTCCTCCTGCTCATAGACCTGTCCGCCGAGACGCTCAGCTTCAGCGTAGGCGTCTGAACGGGCCTGCTTGTCATCTTTGCGCTTCTTAGAGCGGGATGCCACCATATCGTAATACTCGTCATCATCGTCCTTGGCGCCCTCGCCACGGCGGAGCTCCTTGGCGACGCGATGATCCTCGTCGTCACTGTCACCGCCGAGCTTTTGATCGGGGTTGAGTTCCCTCTTACCGCGCTTCTCGGCCTCGGCGTTGAGGCGAGCCTGGCGATCGCGAAGACGCTCGCGGTATGGAAGATCAGCATCACCGCCTGCATCTCGGCCTGCTGCGCTACGCTTGTTGGACTTCTGGGCAATCTGGGAGGTGTAGAAGCGGAGAGAGCGCTTCTGCTTGGCTTTCTCTTCGGCCTCGTATGCTGTGAGAGCATCTTCGTCGCCGAAGTCGGAATCGTCGTCCTTGGTAGGCTTCTTGGTCTTTTGAGTCTTGCGCTTCTTGGTCGGTTCGGTAGCCAGGTTGTCGAGGTCGGCAAGACCGGCTTCTGTTTGGCGGATACGCTCGGCGCGGAGCTCTTCGGCCTCTGCCTGTGCTGCTGCTGCCTTGGCTTCGGCCTTGGTCAACTTCCTCTGCTTGGGCTTAGTCTCCGTCTTTGGCTGCTTCTGGGCCTTGGAAGGCTGGCTTGCGATCTCTTGAATGACAGACTCATCGTCAGACTCGTCCAACTCGTCATCCGAGACCTCTTCTTGGAGGTCCTTGACGGTGTTCCACAGTTTGCGGAATTTCAAGAGTGATCCCATAACTGGGTGTTGTCGGAGCTCAGCAGGGGTCATCGGGACATGCTCGCTGGTTGCGTCGGGAGAGGGAGAAGAGAGAAGCATGAAGTACATGCTGATGACACCAAGGTATGCAGATAGCGCACGGAATTGAACCACAGCCACCGAGGATGGTTGTGGCTCATCTGAAGAATCATCTTCCGCAGAAGCATTGGATGCAGCTTCTTCAAGTTCCTTGTATGTGCTCTGAAGATCAACGAAATCTTTCGCCAATGGTTCAAACTCGGGGTATCTTGACTTCAAAATCTTCAACTTCTCGTCGGTGCTCATATCCTCGGTAATTTCCACCTGGGGAAGCACTTCAGTGACCACGCCGGTGTCCTCGTCTTCGGCATCCTTGCCAGCGTCCGCCCATTCAGCCTCATCGAAACCATAGTCTGCTTCGTTCATAGCCTCCAGCTGCTTCATTTGCAGTCGCTTAGCTTCCTGCTCTTCCTCCAATGCATCGGCCTCGGTGTCGATCTGGTCCGCATTGTAAAGATCCTTTTTGGAGGAGCCCCAAGCAGCAATGCCTTCGTCTTCCTCCTCGGAGTCGTCCGCCTTGTTTGTCTGGTCCATATCATCATCGTTGTCAGATTCCTCTTCGTCCTCGAGGTCATCATCCTCATCGACGGATTCATAGCCAAGGATTTCCTCGTCGGAGGGCTGAATGAGTTCCTCTGCGGCAATCAGTCAGACATGTTTTTGCGTCGATCAATTGGGAGTGACAAACCTTCCTCGGCAACTCTGCGCCGTCTCTTGGTCTCCGGACGCTCGTCGAGTAGAACCTGATCGCGGCCGGTTTGGAAATCGTCTTCGGAGTCGTCGAATCGCTCTTCGATATCGAACTTTGAGGGCTCTGGTGCTGATTTCTGCTGCGCCGGACGGCCGGCCTTTCTCTTTTTACTGCCCATTTTGGTGAGATATTATCAGCGACAGTGAAGCAACTGACCCAGATCGGAGATAAACTGCCTGTGATAAAATTATTTTTTGGGCCCTCACCGCCTAGAGCCCACTAGTCCCGAGTTGTAGAGTTTGCTTCGTTTGCACTTGTAGTATATCCAATACATGTAATTTTACCGTAACACACCTGGAATGGCTCAACCCAGAGGTGTTTACAGTATTTGCTGATACACGCTACTTCCCAACCGTGTGCCTTCCGAGTTCGAGGACATACCTGCCAATCTCGAGGTCAGGGACATCATGGAACTTCGCGAGCTGCTCACTCGTGCAGTTATTCCTCTTCCACTCTCTCTACAAACCACATTATATAATATGCCACTCCCTATTCTTGGACTCTACACACTCGTTTGCACTATTCTTGCCTACTCTATCGCTAAGATGTTCGGATTCGGATCTCGAAACGAGTTCACTGTCGAGGGCCAGGTAGGAAAGAAGTCTCTTCATTTCGAATTTTGCTAAATGTTGATTGCAGACTGTGGTTCTCACCGGTGGCTCTGATGGCATGGGCAAAGCTGTTGCAATTCAACTGTCTGCGAAAGGTGCAAATGTGATTGTAGTTGCACGCACCGTTACCAAGCTTCAGGCTTCAGTTGATGAGATGAAGGTGAGATAATTTCCTCTGCCCATCTGGTTCAAAGCACTCATCTATCATCCAGGCCAATGCGGCAAATGTCCACAAGCAGAGATTCCATTATATCAGCGCCGATCTCACAGATCCCCTTGAGTGTGATCGAGTCATTACAGAAGCCACAACTTGGAACTCTGGAACCGCACCCGACATTGTTTGGTGCTGCGCGGGCTTTTCCCGTCCAGGGTTTTTCATCGATGTGCCCATCAAAGAGCACAAGCAGCAAATGGACACTATCTACTGGACTGCGGCCAACACGGCTCATTCCACTCTCCGAAACTGGCTCGCCCCTGTTGAACCCAGTGGGCAGATGAAATTCTCCCGGAGACATCTCATCTTCACCTGCTCTACGCTTGCATTTGTACCCATCGCTGGCTATTCGCCATACTCGTCTGCCAAGGCCGCCATCCGTTCGCTATCCGATACCCTGAGTCAAGAGATAGAAATGTACAATGGAGCTTTCTCCCAGCGACATCACAGCAAGGCCCCGGCTGCGGATGTCAAGATTCACAACATCTTCCCTATGGGGATCACCAGCCCTGGCTTTGACAACGAGCAGAAGATCAAACCTGACTTGACCAAGAAACTGGAAGAAGCTGACAAGCCCCAATCCCCTGAGGAGGTTGCAAAGATCTCGATCGCTGCCTTGGAACGTGGAGAGTATCTTGTCACTACCAACGTTGTTGGGGCTTTCATGAAAGGTACCGCGCTTGGGCCCAGCCCCAGAAACAGTATCATCGGTGACACTCTACTCAGCTGGGTCAGCAATCTCGTGTTCCTGCAGGTTATTCCGGATCTTCGTGGCAAGGCATTCGCGTGGGGAAAGAAGAACGGACTTCCCGAAAGTACCCCGCGATCATAGAGAGGTGTTGAGAATTTCTTTGGCCCCTTGTATCATTATACCCCTCAAACCCCACTGTTCCTAAGAGTGCTTTTTCAGAAATCTCCCTTTATCCTTAAACAAAGGTCATCACTATTTTGATTTGTCCCATACCTAGGTAGACTCCGCGTTGTAGGGATGTGACGTAGGCGATAGATGATAGGCTTATCGTTATCCTCTGCCACCTCAATTTCCAATGTTTCTCTTTATTCCCTTTAGTCTCTTCGAGTTTTCTTAGCCTCCTTTGTCTCTCTTTGATGCTTTGCATTGTACTCGATTGCTTTTTCTTCTCTTTCCACGTGCCTATTTTTATTCGGCTTTGATCATGCCTCTTCTTTGATCCAACTGGATTCGTGGTGCATATAACTCATGTTGCTCCCCTCTCAAAAGAACCATAAGACTATCACACAATATATTCAAGCCGAGTTTCCAACAAAAAGCCAATCACTACTGATCTGAATCAAAATGGACGCTCTATTCTGCATCCCGATGCTCTCTGTTTTCCTGATCCCAGTGCTGTCCTCTTACAGCACCACCCTGAACTTCTTATTCTTTTATATGACTTGGTCCACACTGGTGTTATCGCATACCCCTCTTAGGGTTGAGATGTATGGAACGATCGCTGTGCGCCTTATTTTCTATGCACTGCCGTCTATTATCATGTTTTTGTTTGATATCCTGACCCCTTCAGCCTCAGTGGTTATCAAGGCGCAAGGTTCGACTGGTTTACCCGGTGGCAGGAGACGACGCAATATCCGAGCGCGTGAGCTCAAGGTCGCTGGATGGTCGCTGCTGAACCTGACTCTATCCATTGCAGTCCAGTGGGCAATTGAGACCCTATGTGTGAGGGGACTGAAGATGCGCAGCGCGCTGAAGGTGGCTCTTAAGCTTCCGATGCCATATGAGATGGTCCGGGATTTGGTGCTAGGTATGCTGGGTCGCGAGGTAAGATTAACCCCATCGTTATTTTCAAGTTATGCTTCTGATTTTGTTGTTCAACGTACTAACATTTTGTCTTTTAACAGGTCTTTACATACGTGATCCACCGTTGGGTTCTTCACGGGAAGAACGCCTTCATTAGCAAACTCCACCACTATTGGTACCATCAACTCCCTGCTCCCTTCCCACTGTCCGCACACTATGACCACCCACTCACTCATCTGCTCTCCAACTTCATCCCGACCTATCTGCCGGCTGTGCTGTTCCGCTTCCACATGCTCACCTATCTCATCTACATGGTAATTATCTCTGTCGAGGAGACTTTCGCCTATTCCGGATATACCGTGATGCCAACCAACTTCTTCATGGTTGGCATGGCACGTCGTATGGACATGCATTTGCTTACATACGGCGAGGGTAACTTTGGTCCTTGGGGAATCATGGATTGGATTTTCAAGACTACCGTCGGAGACGCTGAGATGATTGATGATGAGGCGGATGAGGCTGAAGAACGGGAGCGTGAGGCGAGGGCCCGACAGGTATACGAGGCCAGTCAGGGGAGGGCTCCTGCTCCTGCCGCGAGGCCTGCTTCCAAGTCAAAGGTCCAATCCCAAATCGACGCAGTGACAGCTCGTGGACGCCGCTGACTATTCACGGGTTCATTTGGCCAGTGGAAGGCTAGACCTTGGAATCGGGGTTTGAGGGAGGAGAAGATTAAGCAAGATTAAGCGCTGTGGTTCCAAGGAACTTTAGGATCTCACATAGTGCGAATGAGGGTGTTTGGTACATTTCAGTGCCTGCCCAACACTAATGGGCTGCCCTACGGATCACACTCCTTCAGGATTGGGTTGAAAGAAAAATTTGTTTACAAAGCGCAGCTTGAGATTTGTCGAACGATAATAGAATTGCATACTTAAGTACAAATGATTACATCGATGTAAACCTTGAACTACACTTGAGCATTATTTGATTTTTCTAAAGTTAGGGATTTGCCATCATTGGATCTTGGAAGTCCTCACACTATACAGTGCGATGAAGTACCAAGTATATATTTACTTGCTATCCCCGGGGCCCGGGGCCGTACTTAGTAAACCCAAGTACCTGAAGTCTTCACTTTGGAATACATCCAGGGCCAGGTACAACTTTAGAAACTTTAGAAACATTATTGATCATGAACATACTTAGTCCGTGAAACTTGACTCTGTACTCAAGCATCTTGATACCACTTAAGTCTGTAGATGATGTACTGCTTTGATTGTGCGAATCCAAAGCACACTAGACCAATCTTGGATAAAACCTGGGACGCAAATTAAATATCATGTGGAAAATGCCATAATCAATCAGCACTCCGGGTGTCCACGACAATATATAATCCATCTCATCCAAGGTTTGGGTGCCTCGGGAAATGTTAGGTGTTCGATGAGCACATCCATGCATGTGCATAACAGCCCGCTGGAGCACGAAATCTTCCCCGGATGAGTACAGGTAGCATGGCAAACAAACACAAACCCTACTTCAGTAGGAGTAGATCTTAAGATCTGCGTTATACAGATTGCGAGTTCCACACAGTCGAGATACCCACTCGGTCTAAGACAATTCCAGCACATAACCTTATTATCTCTACTCCATACTCTGTACTCCGTAGTGCCTGATCAGATCTTACAGTGAAACCAAAGTAATTGCCCAATTTTGGATTGCCGTTTGAACCTGGAAAAGGGAGTCATACTAAACATAAAAAGAGAATCCAGCCCGCCTGCTGGAACGAGGTGATTTTTTAATCTTTTTTTTTTGCCTTGAAGTATTTCTTCATAGCGCGGCTTCATGCAAGATCGGCCTTGCGCAAAGGGAACTGGTTTCTTGAAGCACGAGAAAAACAACCGGATGACCGAATCAACCGCAGATCATAAAAAAGTGAAAAACGTGTTTTGACGGATCCCGTAGGAATTACATGACATGGTTCATGAAACCGGCCCCCCGAATGTCGCGAAAGGATGCCGATTTGCAATCGAGCCGCCCCTCGTTGGATATGGTCCTCCCCAACTATCTACCGAACCCGCGGCTACCACACATTTACCACTTCATCTCGTGGGGCTTGTCGCCGTTGCGGAGGCTGAAAGTGGTGGCGAGGTAGGAGCCGAGGAAGTCCTCCTTCTTGATGGAAGCAAGGATGGACTGGTCGATGGCCTTCTGGTCGCTGGCGCGAGCGCTGGCAACAACCTTCTTCTGTAAAACGCAATATGATTAGCATACACAATCAATCTTCATAGACGCATTTGGATGTCGAAAACGTACCTCGGCCTTCTCGCCCTGCTTGAAGAAAGCCTCCTCGGTCTTCTTCTCGGCCTTCTTGTCCTTGGTGAAGTAGCCGGGAGCGGCGGTCTTCTCGACGGTCTTGGCGTCAACACCGGAGATGTCGACACGCTTGGAGGTGGCGATCACGTAGCGGGAGTTCACGCGACGGAGAGGGACACCGTTGATCTTGAAAGGACCGGTAACAAGGAGGACACCCTGGTCGAGGTTCTTGAGGAGGATGACACGCTTGCCGCGGAAACGGCCAGCGAGGAGGATCAGGATGGTGCCGGGAACGAGGGTCTCGCGGACCTTGGCGGGACGCAGAGTCTTGCGGACCTGTAAACGCACACAACAGTCAGTCTCGAATGTTCCCAAATCCCAATGTTTCCAGTCGGTGTTGTCCAAGATCTTCCATAGCCATGGCCAGATCCCCCCGGATGATCTTCGATTCGCACAAGATATCGTTGTGATGAATATGTCGTCGATTGACACCGGTGTCTGTCGCCCGTAATTCACGAAGGCTCTTGTTTTCAGATACCGATGCAATCGATGCGATCATCCGGGCAGATATGTGCCAGTCGTATGTCCTCCTCTTGTCCGTTCCGATTGTTCAAGGTGTACTGACTTTCTTGGGCTGCGACTGGTCATCCACGGGGTACCACTTCTGGGCCTTGTCGGCGGGCACGACCCTCTGGCTCTTCCCGAACTGCTTCGTCTGGCCGTCCGACATGATGGCTTTTGGCGAAGGATTTATGGTTGTCGGGGTGGTTGTTGGAGATTTGGGTGAGGACTTGTCTGCTTAGCGGAGCCGGAGCCAGTGCGGGAATTCCTCGAGGGTTGTGCGGACGAAGCCCTATCACGTGTTTAACCGAAGGATCACGTGGATTAAATTCGGTTCGGTGGACACCTCACGTGACAAAGAGCCCAATCTGTCAGCGGTCAGATTGCACCTCGCCCAAGCCTGGCAGAACCCCAGAATGAGAGGCGGTGTCCAATTCTAACTTTGGCCTGATCTGTAGGGCAACAATCTAGTTAGCTACGGCTGATCTCCCGACCACTTGCGCAGAACGACTTGATCCAAACAACTGACGTATACCGCTCACAGCTTCTCACGGTTTCTGCATACCCATCTCCCATTCTCCCCACCCTTCATCCCCATTACCCTGGAGCAGACGAATTGTATACACACACACAATTCCACAACCATAAGATCTCGCCCAGAGACATATTTCCAGCATGTCGATAGATCCCATCATCACCTTCAAAGCGGGTATCTGTGACCTCGATGTAAGTGAGCTTTGCTGTTCGGATCCATTTTGATAGACCTATGATCGAACTGTTGCCACATCGCAAAAAGCTTGTGCGGATGCAGCTAACCTCTTCGATCCAGACCACTACTTCTTCCGTGAAACCGAATCCGACCCCAGGCTATGTCTACCTCTATTCTGAAGATGATCTCGTCCACTTTTGCTGGCGCTCGCGCAACGCTTCTTTGGACGAACCCGAACTTGACCTAGTTATGATTCCTTCTGATGGAAGCTTTACCCCCTACAAGCCTGCAGGCAAGAGCGCCACAAATGGTCGTGTCTTCGTCTTGAAGTTCTCATCTAGCTCTCAACGATACCTCTTCTGGATGCAATCCCACACTCAACACGAAGATGGTGATCTCAGCTGGTTCAGCCCCCGCGACTTGAAGCTTGGAGAAATTGTGGATGTTTTGTTGCAGGGCGAGGAAGTCGACGTTGAGCACGAGATTGCCAACCTTCCCCGTCGGTCCTCCGGCGGCGGCGACGATGACGAGACCATGGAAGATGTGGAAGGTACCGATCACGATGCCGCATGTCACCACAGCACCGGCAGTGGTGGTGCTGGCCCCGATGCCACAGGTGGTGATGTCCGCGAGGAAGGACAGGAATCCCGAGAGGGTGGTGCCGACGGTGGACGAGCGTAGGTACATATCTCTCGGAGCCTTGAAACGATCCCTCCAAGCTAATGAGGCAATCCTTCTTACAGAGCAACTTCGGGCGAAGACCCCGCGTCGGTTGTCCAGGACTTTCTGAAGTCTTTGGGCGGCGGCCAACGCCAAAGCCAATCTCAAGACCCTGAACGACCATCTACGACACTCCAAGACCTACTTACCCCTGCGACCACATTGCAATTCATTGATGCTGCGGATTCTCCCACCGCCGATCATCTTTTGAGCTTCCTTCCGCCCGCGCTGTTACTGCTGGCCCAGGGCAATGCCGAGGCCTCAGAAGCTGACACAGACCCCGAACTTGCCCAAGCTGCTCTACTATCCCTTGACCTATCACAAAAAAAGGATATTCTCCGAAAAGTGCTTCGTTCCCCTCAGTTCATGCAAAGCTTGGCTAGTCTTACAGTCGCTCTTCGGGACGGCGGGCTTCCCAGTATCAGTGAAGCCTTGCAGATTCCGGTAGCTAATGGTGGATTTATGCGGAGAGGTGGAGTCCCCCTTGGTGGTGGCGATGCGGTAGATGCGTTCCTGGACGGCGTTCGGCAACATGTTAAGGAAGATGATTCACAGATGGACACCAACTAAATATCCAATGTATTGAGGAATTTGACGCTATTTTTGGAAATAAATTTGGGGGTCCACTCAGGCAACACTGTTTTGGAGCTTCGTCAGCCTTGTGGCCCTTGTCAGCGTTGGAGCTAAAGTAAGACTGTAAATTGTAAGAATTGGGCAGGGGAAAATAGAGAACAATCCAAAGAAATTGACAATGACTGGAAGCAAGACAAGTAAATCATCTCTTATAGAAGGGCAGAGTGTAGGTGTAGGTGTACGAGAAACATTCCCGCAGAGACACATGCCGTTGGTTTTAGTGCCAAAGTGCGCAGTTGCGATCGGAGGACGCTTTTGGCTTCTCCTAGTAACACAACCCCCCCCAGAGGGACTGGACTTTTTTTTCTCTTAAACCTTGTCGATTGTTCATTTCTTCGCATACATTCTTGCTACGATCCCGCCAACACGCGTGTTGCGACCGTGTCCGATCTTCCCGTTCAGCCTGCGATGTCTGCGATTCGATAATATCTAATGACCATGGCGCCAGATAGCCCGAGCCGGGACAACGATGAAAATGCTCCGCCAAACCAGATTCCATTACAGGATCTCTCCAAATCGGGAGATTCCCGCGAGCGTGGCAGAAGTCGCGCGACGACCAGTCTCTTCTCACGACCGTCGCTAGCCAGGAGGGGGTCGCGGAGGAACTATGAAAGTGTCGCTGAGGATTCCCCCATTGATTCGGCTGGACCGAGCAGGAATCCATTTCAACACCCGCAGACCGGCTTCAACGATGTCACCTCACCGATTGACGACCTCGGAGGCTTCGCGCAAGCAATGTCATCAGTTGGCCTCAGCTTCGATGGACCGCAATCGAGGGCGTCCGTCGAGGGCCCCTCGGCGTCCAGGGGCTTCGATGATGCTGCTTCGGACCTCGATGTCGTGCCTCTAGACCCGTACGATCCCCACGATCCCCACGGTGGTTACAACGCCCCCGCAGATGAAGACACGGTGGGACTGACCGATCCTCGATACCTCCAACCGATGAGTGGTGCGGCCGGCGCATCAGAGAGACGGAGTACGGACACTGGTGGCCACTCTTCGCATCTCAGTGGTTCACGACTCGGCGATGATCTGCCGCATCTAGAGGAGGGCCTGGGAAGTCGTCGTGGTAGCAGTGCGCGGGATCGGTCGCGTTCTTTGTCTCCATCGGCCTCAGGTGGAGCGTTGCAGCGCGCTAGCTCCATGGTCAAATCCATGTCACAGCGTGTGGTCAACCTGAGCAACGAACCGGAAGTTGTACAGCAGACGATTGAGAGAGAGGAACTAAACAAAAATGCACGAATGGATGGACCGCCAGTCCTACCCGCGATGGTGGATTATGCAGACATCTCGAATCAGCAGGCCGAAGCAGCTCGCGAGAAGCGCGCAAGCAAGATGTGGAAACAGCGAAACAACCCTTTCAGAGGCAGGTCACTAGGACTCTTGGGGCCGAACAATCCACTTCGTCTGTGGCTGTGCGATATTTTGGTGAATTCATACATGGAGCCCTTCATTCTGATCGTCATCGTCATTCAAACCATTCTGTTGACGGTGGAAGATTCCCTCGCCAGCTATGCAAGACCACTGGCTTGGGGAGACAACAACCTGGACTACGTTTTCCTTGTTATCTTTATCATTTATACACTCGAGATCGGCTCTAAGATCCTGGTCTCTGGATTTATCTTCAACCCCGTCGAGTACAGCACACTAAACCGCAGCCTCGGCGTCAGGAAAGCCATTGCGGAGAAGGGCAGGAACCTGATTACGCCGCACCGGCAGATGACGACCAAGAAAGCATCAGTACTCCAGGCTGAGCCACAAGCCTCAATTCTCCGTACCTTTACTGGGATGAACGGGCTGGATACCGAGGTGTATGACGATCCTCTGCACAAGCGCCGTGTCAGACTTGCTCATCGTGCTTTTCTTCGACACTCATTCAATCGGCTGGATTTTGTCGCCGTAGTTGCCTTCTGGGTATCATTTGTACTTACTTGGTCCGGTGCCGAGAAGACGCACCAATTGTACATTTTTCGCATGCTGAGCTGTCTTCGTATCTTACGTCTTCTGGCCATGACAAATGGCACTTCGGTAAGATTTTCTGATTGCAGAGCATACACGTGTGAGATGCTGACTAGCTATTCCAGGTGATTCTTCGAAGTCTGAAACGAGCGGCGCCTCTGCTGGTTCATGTTGCCTTTCTAATTGGGTTCTTCTGGCTTCTCTTTGCCATTATTGGTATCCAGAGCTTCAAGTCTAGCTTCAGAAGAACATGTGAATGGATTGATCCCGAGGGGGAGAGCAACTACTCCTTGAGTGACGCATGGGACACTGTGCAGTTTTGTGGAGGATACCTGGATGGCACGACTGGGGAAAAGATGCCGTGGCTTGATCCCTATGGGGCTAACGCAGGATTTAGCCCGAAAGGATACATTTGTCCTCAGGGCTCTGTCTGCAAGGAAGGCTCTAATCCATACAATGGAACTATGAGCTTTGATAACATCATGCACTCTTTGGAGCTGGTTTTCGTGATCATGAGCTCCAACACTTTCACCGACCTGCTCTACTATACCACTGACAGCGACTACCTCGCATCTGCTTTGTTCTTTGCCTGTGGCTTTGTCATTCTGAGTCTATGGCTAGTGAATCTGCTAGTTGCGGTGATCACTCATTCGTTTCAGGTTATCCGAGAAGAAAGCAAGCGCAGTGCTTTTGCTGTTCAGCAAATTGATAATGTCGATGAGGATGAGACAATGTCTCGCGGACCCAGCCCGCTCAAGCGCATTTATGATCGGACAAATTGGATTTGGGTCTGCCTCATCATTTTCGACCTCATAGTGCAAGCACTGAGAAGCTCCTCAATGTCCGCTTCTCGAGCCAAGTTCATTGACACAACGGAGCTTGTCATAACCCTGGTCTTCCTCGTCGAGATCATTTTGCGCTTCGCCTCAGATTGGAGAGTCTTCCACCGAAGACAACGTAATTTGGTGGATCTGTTTCTTGTGATCATTACCTGCGTGATTCAATTGCCACCTATCAGGAATTCAGGTCGCCCATATACAGTCCTCACTCTCTTCCAGATCCTCCGAGTTTATCGGGTTGTCCTAGCCTTCTCTGTGACCAGAAAGCTGATCGTGGTTGTGTTCCGCAACACTGTTGGTCTTCTCAACTTGATCTTCTTCCTCTTCTTGATGACATTTTTGTCTGCCATTTTTGCCACACAGCTCTTCCGGAGTCAAATACCAGCGGAAGATCCAGGAGGCAATGGCATCATGATTCAGTTTTCAAACATCTACAATTCCTTCTTAGGAATGTACCAAATTCTCTCGAGTGAGAATTGGACTACCATTCTCTACAATGCAACCGCAGCCACAACTCATTTCAACACAGCCTGGATCTCGGCCGCGTTTCTTATTCTTTGGTTTATCGTGGCCAATTTCATCATCCTGAACATGTTCATTGCTGTTATCCAGGAAAGCTTTGATGTTTCAGAGGACGAAAAGCGCATGCACCAAGTCCGTACCTTCCTGGAGCAGAAGCAACTGCATGGGGCTCCCCAGGGAAACCTCGCGCTCTCGAAGATTCTTCGACTGGGGCGAGACTCGGCCCGGTATAAAGACCCACTTGACTCTGGTCCTGCCGCGATGGCATTGCTACTAAAGGATGCCGTGGTAACTGAGTTCCTTGACGAGGAAGCTTCCCAGGCGGAACGAGATAGACCGAAGGGCCCGCGGAGGGTGAGCACGATGATGGAAGGCGCTGCGCAAGACACCATCCAGCCCGGCTGGATTTCAATGTTATGGACAAGAGCAAGTACGCTCGTCATGCGCCGGGAGCCGAATCCTTTCTATTCGAAGCTAAAGTTCTCCCGGGCATACGAGGAGCTCGATCCGCGAACAATGGCACAAGAGGTTGTAACTGCAGCAGAGCAACGCAAACGGGACCAGCGTGACTACTTGATCAAGCATCCCACTTATAACAAGTCGCTTTTCCTCTTCGAGCCAGCTCATCCTGTTCGAAAGCTCTGCCAAAGGATTGTCGGCCCAGGCCGTGGCCACCAGCGAGTGGAGGGCGTCGATCCTTACAAGCCAGTGTGGTACTGCTTCTCCGCTTTCATTTACGCAGCAATTGTTGCCATGGTTCTTCTCGCTTGTATCACGACGCCATTATACCAGCGACAGTACTTCCGGACTGACCGCAATTGGTTCGTCTATACAGATCTCGGATTTGCCGTTGTATTCACTGTTGAAGCCGCCATCAAAGTAATCGCTGACGGGTTTTTCTGGACACCAAACGCCTTTTTCCGAAGCTCCTGGGGTTTTATTGACGGTATTGTGTTAATCACACTTTGGATCAGTGTTGGTGGCTCCCTCAAAGAGGACTGGAACGTTTCCAGGGCTATTGGAGCCTTCAAAGCACTGAGGGCATTGCGCCTGTTGAACGTTAGCGACAGTGCCAAAGACACATTCCATTCTGTCATTATTGTCGGAGGATGGAAGGTCGTGGCAGCTGCCGCTGTTTCAATGAGTTTCCTCATCCCATTCGCAATTTACGGTGTCAATCTGTTCAATGGGCAGTTGGTCAGCTGCAATGATGGTGATTTCTCTGGGAATCTGACCAATTGCGTTGGTGAATACTCAAGCTCACCGTACAATTGGGATGTCCTTGCTCCTAGGGTCCCGTCAAACTCCTACTATGACTTTGATAATTTTGGTGACTCTCTCTTCATTTTGTTCCAAATTGTCTCCCAGGAGGGTTGGATTGACGTGCAGGAGCATGTCATGGGAATCACAGGAAAGATGATGCAACCAGAAGACATGGTCGCTCCAGAGAACGGTTTGTTCTTCGTCATATTCAACTTGCTTGGTGCTGTGTTCGTCTTGACGCTGTTCGTGTCTGTGTTCATGCGCAACTACACAGAGCAGACTGGTGTTGCTTTTTTGACAGCCGAGCAACGTTCTTGGTTGGAACTGCGAAAACTTCTCCGGCAGATCTCGCCCTCGAAACGATCTTTTACCGACAAGAGCAAGAAACTACGGCTCTGGTGCTATCGAATTTCAGTCAAAAAGACTGGTGGTTGGGCATGGTTCGTGACATCCATTCTCTGTGTCCACCTGCTTCTACTTGTGGTCGAATATTATCCTGAGCCTGTTTGGTGGGAGACTACGCGAGGTAAGTATTTCCATGCTGCATGGTTTGTAACAACAGACTGACTTGATTCAATAGCTATCATATTCTTTGCATTCATGTTTGTCTATGTGGCGAACATCCTGATTCGACTGATTGGCCTTGGTTGGCATCGTTTCAGCCGAAGCTCGTGGGATCTTTTCTCTCTCATCGCTGTCCCTGGCGCTACCGTCACTTGTATCTTGGATCTTTCATACAACACGCACGTCGTGGTCGAGCTCAACAAGCTTTTCCTTGTATCCGTTGCTCTGTTGCTTATCCCGCGGAACAACCAGCTTGATCAGCTTTTCAAGACAGCCGCAGCCAGTCTCTCAGTGATCGGCAACCTTTTAGCTACCTGGTTTGTCTTGTTCTTGGTTTTTGGCATCGCGATGAACCAAGCGTTCGGCCTCACTAAGTTTGGCGATAACGAAGATCACAATCAGAACTTCCGCGATGTTCCCAAATCTCTGATTCTGCTCTTCCGAGCAAGTTGTGGAGAAGGATGGAACGAGTACATGGAAGATATTGCTACGATGGTCCCACCCATGTGCACGTACGACTCAAACTTCCTTGCATCTGATTGCGGGAGTGCTGCATGGGCTCGATGCCTCTTTATTGCATGGAACTTGATTAGCATGTACATTTTTGTCTCTTTGTTTGTTTCACTCATCTTCGAGAGTTTCTCCTATGTCTACCAGCGGAGCAGCGGGCTCTACGCGATCAGTCGTGAAGAGATCCGCCGGTTCAAACAAGCGTGGGCCACATATGATCCAGATGGCACGGGCTTCATATCCAAAGATCAGTTCCCCCGCTTACTTGGTGAGCTCTCAGGAGTGTTTGAAGTACGGATTTACGAGGGAGAATTCTCAGTCGGCAGAATCTTGGAGAAATGCCGTGTTGAGCCTCAAAGGAACTCGATGGCTTCAATGGCGAGGAACTCGATGGTCTCCTTGAATGAACCACGGCAATCTTTCCGGCCAAACTCTCGCATCTCGCATGGCGTGGATCTCGACGAGCTTTCTCGTATCATCTCCAGAATCCCGGTCAAGACCATTCGAGAACGGCGTGAACGTTTGAATACCTTCTATGAAGAGATCCTTGTGTCAGCAGACCCTGACCGCGGCATTTCGTTCCACCAATGCCTGATGATTCTTGCGCATCACAACGTGATCAGTGATAGTAAGAGTCTGCGTCTGGAGGAGTTCCTGCGTCGCCGGGCACGGCTGCAGCGTGTGGAGGAAGCTGTTCGCCGCAACACTGTCGTTGGTTTCTTCGATACTCTATATTGGTCTCGAGAATTCCGCCGCAAGATCGAGCGCAAGAAGAACGGTCGACTAAGCGTGATCCCAACATTCACCGTGCCAGAGATCTTTGTTGATGAAGGTGATGAGCCAGGAGATCACGATCCATCGGCTTCCGGTGCCATGACGCCGCAGACACCGCAGACACAGCCCGAGTTCGACTCTGGTTTCCCGCCCATGCTCTCGCCAGTCTCGCAACACCGACGAGCCGAGTCTAGCCCGAGCGGGCGCCATGGAACTCTTCCTCGCCTTGATACCAACCTTGGTGGGCTTGGATCTGGCTCCAGTACGCCGACCAGAGAGTGGTCCAGTATCAGTCCATCGCGCACCCCGCGGGAGATGTATGGGAATCGTACTTCCTTTGATACGACTGAGACCCACGAGACATCTTCGGCCAGTCATCACTCTCGCGAGAATAGTGCGATGAACGCACAAGACGTCATGAATTCGTTGGACAACTCCGCCTGGGGCGAGAGTATCCGGCGTAGTTTCACGCATCGACGACCGGGTGACCGAACTACTGAATAGAATGTGCATGATCTATGGCAATTTTGACGTTTACACGAAACCATTAGAGACGAGGGTAGATGCACGGAAGGAGAAAACCTCCTTAAACTTTCATTCCCTTTGGATTTTTCCCTTTTTATTCCCCACTGTTGCGCCCTTGAACAAAAGTATTGTACATTACTCTTAATTCCAGAACATTAACCAATACTGTTTCTATAGAGATGAAGCAAATTATTGAAGATCTGAGATCATTTTAACGTTAAAGATGGAATTATACAATAATATGTAGTAATTTGAGTCAAGTGGGTCGGACTAGTTAATATTGATGCATTGGGAAATATCAACTCCGGACGGAGTAGGTCGTGGGACATCGTGGGAAACCAGTCTGTGATACATAGTAGGTAATGTCTAATACTTAAAGATGTTTCTTTACTCTCATTGAACTAAAGGGAATGGAGATCTCATCCGACCGCGAAACTCTAGAGTTCAGCAATGTTCATTGTTCCCGTTTGCGACAAAAAGCCCTATCCGCATCCGTGTCTCAACTCTCCCTGCAGCATAGTCCTTGCAGTCAACCTTGAAATCCTCTTAGTATTAATAAACCAACTTCCCCGGTCCTTTGTCTATTTCTATAATCTCCAACTGTCAATTCAATTGGATTCCTGAAACTACCATCTTCAACATATTAAAGGCATCGCCTCCAACCCAATAACTTCATCTTCCATACTCCGTACTACATCCCCAAAACGGCAATATGCACAACATCCCACCTTTCCTCTCTCTGGGCACATCCCTCCGCTCCCACTACAAATCACCAAGCGCTGCCTCAAACTACTCAACCTCACCACCCTCGAGCCCAACCTCACACCGCTCAAGCTCTCATAACTTCTTCAACTTCTCCTTCCACTCCAAATCCCACACGGATCAAGACGATGAAAGCAACACAAGCATGCGCGCAAATACCACACGGCCTCGCCCCGCTTCCGACATCCCTCATGGCCACACACCCTCCGCCCACGCGGTCGGGGTGCTCCCCTGCGCGGTTCTGCGCGGTCGCTCCTCAATGATGGTTCTCCGATCCCGCCCATCTAAAATCGACATGGTTCTGACGGAAGAGCGATCGCGATGCGACGGGAACCCGATTGAACGGCAAGGGTTGGGGCTAATGGAGCCGCGGCCGGTGGAGCAGGGACGGGAGATGCAGCCGTCCGTGATGGGCGGCATTTTTGAAGTCATGGAGGGCCGTGCTTAGACATTTCTCACTGTTGTCGGATTCGTTTCTTTGTCTTGTGATTATGATACACTATTTCTTTTTTTAATTTTTGAGGCCGGGTTCGGCATGCCGAGTGTTCTGCTTTCGGAAGAATGTGGGAGCCAGGGGGTGATTGTATAGTCGTTTTGGAGTTGGAAATATATGACCAAGACTGTATTGTATTTTATGTTGAGTCCTTGCTGTATACAATGATATTTTCTATCCATTTTCAAGTTCTTTTCAATCCCTTGGGATTCACCGGGAATCTGGTTTGCAAATGGGATGTCCGCCGTCGACCGACATATATATCCTAACCACAGGGGTATCATCTGACATATTACTCTGAGTAAGCCAGGCGATCACAACTTTAGAACTTTAGAACCACTTGAGCATCTAGATCAATATAATGCTGCCCTAGGGGATCGATTATGAAAATACTCTTTCACTCTAATCTAACTGCCAACGATGGTTATCTATATTCACCCGGGGATCCGTGGACTGCAGCAAAATCTACCAATCACAACGCTCACTCATGGCAGATCCGTGACCCGGTCAAAACCTTAAAAACCTAATTTGTCCTCAGTTTGTCCTCACTCCATTAACTATGGAAAGATCCTACACATAGATATGTCATTCTGCTACCAGGCAGAATTAATGTTCATACCGTCAGGAGCTAACCAATGCCTAGGTATTGAATAGGAAACCTTAGAACTTTCGTAAATTGACTAATTCTGAGTCGGCCGTGGCCATGCATAACTGTAACTCATTGGGGTATTGTACATCAAACATAGAATCCATGCAAACGGTAAAAAAAAAAAAAATTAACCCTTCAAGTTTTCGAGCGCCTGTCTGAAGATGCGATGCAGATATTTTCAGTGGTAGTGAATCTCGAGGAGCCGAAACGCTAATTGGATAATGCGAAAATGCAAGATTTGTTGATAGCAAAGGGTCAAGGGTAGTTGCCCTAAACGCCTCGTACCTTGCGTTGATTGGGCCAAAGTTGGCCACGGCAGTTTTCTTCGCCACATAGGCAGGGTACCGCGTCTGGATCGATCTTCTGTGGAGTTGAGTTCTCTGTTCCGGCGTTGGCGTTGTAGTCGAATGTCAATTCTGTGCCGGGGGGAAGATCACGATAGGCAAAAAAGGCGAGGTTGTAGAGTCTCTTGTCACTGTGGTTTTTGGTGGACACGGCCACGATTTTGCAATTGGGATTGCATGAGTGGTTCAAAAATCTCGATGCTGACCCGAATTTCCGACCATCAATCACGTTGATGTTTTCTTCATTCACATCCTCAAATCCAACCCACCAGTCCAGGTCGAATAGGTAGGACTGAGCATGGGTTCCCTCTGACCAAGCCTCCCGAGCGTCAGCTTCGGCTTTTGTAATCACCTCTCCAAGGTAATGATCGATAAATTGACCGGCGTGAATGGGGTCGGGGGAACGGAGCCCTGAAAAAGGTCAGAGAGAAAGCAATAGGTAGTAGGAAGGTGACTGTACCAAAACCTCGGGGACCAGTATCAAATATCTCCAGTTTCACAGTCCTTCCCTTTTGAACCACATGGTTCCAACAACGCTCGCCCTGACAATTGCAACTTGAAGTGCACTCAAAGATCATAGACTTGCGATGCAAAAACTCTTGGGTAATGACAAAGAGATTTGGGTTCTTATCACACCTTTCATAAGGAACAATAAGGCCATCAGTCTCCTCTTCTTGAGCAATGCAATCACATTGGGCTGGGTCACACCCATTAACACAAGTGCAGCCACAAATGAAATCTTCCGAGAGAGGCACCACACCCGCACGGTATTGATATTCGTTAATGAAAACAAAGTTATCGGCTAATTTGGCGAGAAGTTTGGGACATGAAACAACCGGAGTGATGGGAGGTCCTTGAATGCCATCAAGCTTTTCCTGGAGATTTGCATGTAGTTTTGCGAGATGACGTCCAGCTGCAGGTGAATCCAATTTCAAGGTTGATGCTGCGTCTGACTTGAACGATAATAGGACATCTTTGCGATTGATTGCGCGTCGTTCACGTGGAAGAGGGTAATCAGCCTTGAGCACCCTTTCTTCCTCTTCATTGGTCGGATAGTAATCAACAGACATGCCATTAGTGGACGGGGATGAGATCGAAGAAGCCAACGCAATTTGACGTCGCTGGTGTGTAGTTGGCGAGGGGATCACAACGCTGACTTTTGGTAAAGGTGGGCTTGGTGTCGCATCATGCGGGTGGAAGAGACGCTGCTTCCGTGCGCGTCCAGCCGAAATGGGTTCATCGTTGGACACATCTGATGATTGGTCGGATGGGTCCAAGCTTCTCTTGGATGGAACAGTGGTTTGGACCTTTGCTGGTGATCTGTGTCCCAAAGTAGTCACAAATGGGATTGTTGAAACCTAGATCGCTGATAAGTGAATGTAAAAGCGAAGTGTTTAAGGGTGAAGGTGGGTTATGTGTGTAATAGAAGTCCTCGGATGATATACAGAATAGCCAATAAGGGGCAGGCAGACAAAGACACACAAGAAGCCAAGTGAGATAAGGTGATAGAAACCTCTTGGCATAGTCAAAGAGGATATCAATGGGGTGGGGCAAGGGAAAGTGAATTGGAGTGCGTGAGAGTGAGAGATCGCAAAAGTCACTTACCGGTACCTCTTTATCATCGCTGTCTGTGAGATCGATGAAAATGCGGTTTGAATTGGGCTCAGATCTAAAGGGAACCCGCGTCGACATGATGCACGTGAGGCTGTCAAAGCTTCCCAAGACGTGACTCGTGACTGGCGAATCAAGTCACGTGATATGCATCAGAGGACAGAGTCCCGAATAGGAAAGTGCCTCAAAGTAAGTGAATTTTAGAGAAGGAATATCCAGGGATCTCAATAAGTAGGCAGGAGGGAGTAGCAAGACGAAAGAAGCCCCCAGCCTGAGGGGAGAGGGAAGAGCTTGATTGGGACAAAGAAAAAAATGCGTTTAAATCCTTGAAAAAGGGTCGACTGAAATCTTGAAATAGCTCCGAACCGAATGAGATAAATCTCATGAAAATATCACGTCGGAAGCCGTTGGGGCGCGCGGTTGAAGATTGGGGGCAAGAATAGAAGTGAGGTTGGAAAGGGAGAGATCTTGTGTGGATCCGCGGCAAACCATATCACGTGACAATGACAAGGTATATTTATATTAGGCCTAATCTGCAAACTATGGCTTCTCAACTGAATTTCGTCTTAATTTTCAATCAAAACCTCGAGATTTACATCAGAAAAAATATTTATTATCAAATTATTAAAATATTGACGTTGTAATTCGAAAGTGGTGCTTGTGTCTTGAGGCGGGCTTGAGAAAAAGTTATTCAATAATTTCAATTTGAAAGGAGGAGGAAGCGCGGGCGGGACTTCAGGAGCAGGAAAATCATTTTCGACACGCGTTGTGGGCAGTTGTCCCCCAGCAACATTTTTTTTCATTCCTCGGGCTCTCACCAGGTACAGGAGGATTTAAAACTCGACAAGATTGTTCAAATCCTCGTTTGCTATCGATTGGTATGCTTTTCATCTAAATCAGACCAGTAGGCCGCCGTCAAGGGTGCATCGAAGTTTCATGGTGATTGCCGCTTCAACACGCGCAAAGTGAACTCTTGGCATTCCGAGGTCTGATTACAGTGCCCATCGACATTTTCTCAACCAATCAGCACCATTATACCTATTACTCATCAGGTAAATTTACCTCGAGATTCTGTTTTAAAATGTCGTGTATCATAATTATTAGATTATTTTGAACTATTGGGAAGCTCTCAAACCTCTCATATCACTTGGGCCGTGGCGAGAGTGAGGGTAAAAGGGAATATTGCTCTTTGTAGGAGCAGTCATGTGACCTCGTGCCCTACAGTCATCAAGAACAAAGAAAAGCTGGAGAACAGCTGCTGATATTTTAGATCGGTGATTTTGATCTTAGACTGTATCTAGAACCCCGTAGTATTTCTTTGATGAGTGTCTGAAATACATTGCATCCGAATTCAAGCATCTGACCACGGTCCCAGGTTCAAGAAAAGGTCAACTGGCGAAATATTTGCAGACACGGCGCCAACTGGCGAAATAAGCTCGGGCCATGTCGAGAATCTGGCCGCCTGGCCCCTTGGTGCGCCCAGCTAGGAGGTGGGTGAGGCCCCGGCTGCACCCGGGCATAGGGCAACCCGTGGAAAGCCCCCAAGCTCCTGAAGTCTTGACAAGGGGTCCCCCGGGGCCGTACATCCCTGCCCCGACCCCAGTGATTGCTCCATGGTTGTACGAGGCACCGTGCAACCAACTTAATGTTAAGTTCACCCTGTCTGGTTTTTCAGACGCATTAGTTCAACCAAAATACGAGACACTATGCAGCCAACTTTGGAAATAGCCCTGCAGGATGCCCTTGGCTACCATCAGTTCACCTTCTGTTTGAACACATTTGTGTATAGGGGACTTCAGGAGTACTTGCTTTTTATTTGAAACTTCCGAGTAACCAAAAAGTGATTTATAGTTCAAATATTCACCCTGTGATGTACGTCGCTTGCTCCCATGTCTACAATACGGTCGATAGGTCAGGTATGTGACCTGACAACGTCTTACATCCAGAAGCATAATAAACTCCATCAACCTTGGAAATGGAGTTATTAAAGATGGAGAAGGAAGTGACAATATGGGACGCTGCAGACTAGCCGATCTCTGCATATTTGGATGCCCGAGTCGCGTTTGACGAAGCAGGCCTCCGTGCTTGAAAAAGTGCGTTTGACGACGCAAACAGGTCTAACAAACATACTTTTTTTGACATGCAGAGCAAGTAGGGATGATAGCGAGGAGGGAATTCATTGACCCCCACCTTAGTTCTGTTCGTTGATGAGACCCAACAACTAACTTGATTTTACCTTTGGACTGGAGGGGAAAAATTCAGAGAATATATGCAAATAGTTGTATTCAAAAGAAACATAAAAATCGTGAGCTGTTCCAGAACAACGCCGTTTTTCCAATTCTGCCGTGATGAACAGATGATGAGATGAACGCAGTACAAGAACGCTAGCATCACAATTGTCTTCGCTGACTTCCCAGACACACCCGAAGACTGGAGAGCAAGCGTAGGCTGATGAATATCTTGAGATGGGGGAGTTATACCGGGCGAAACGGGAAGCAATAGCAAGGCTAATGAAGCCGAGTGGCTTCTGTATGCGATGAGCAATAGAAGACATGTGATCATAATGACAGCAAATAGAAAGCATCCCCATGCAAAAAGTGGTGTGATGGAAGTCACTCGAAACATATCATAACTGAGATAAGAAATAAGGGTAACGAGGGCGCTTTCGCAAAGCGCCTATCGCAACCTTGCTTGAGAAGGAAGAAGGTTATAGCCTCAAGGCATCGAGGATCTTCTTCGCCATCTCTCGATATTGCCACATACCACCTGATACTTTCTTGAACTGAATACCATGCAGTGAGAAGAGCGGGACCTTGACAATCAAGATCTCGAAGCGGAGAACCAGGTTCTCACCGGTATCGCTCTGCACGCGAGTAGTGGTCTCACCGACGACACGTTCACCCACGGTGCCATTGTCCCGCGCAAGATATTCTTCCGATGCGTCTGAGTTAGTGGTGAAGCTGCGGTCCGGCGCGGCTTGGGCATGTCGGAGTTTGGAAGATCCTGCGCGGCTGTCATCACGGCTGTCATCGTGGTTGAGTAGGCCGCCAAAACTGATGCGACGGCGGTGACCAGATGTGGGTCCCTGCCGTTCGGGGCTAGGAGGGGCAACATCGACCACTTTATCAAGGTCGATGCTGGGAGCGTGGCGACAGCTGAACCCGCCCTTGATCTCGACATACTCGACTGCGAGTTGTCGCAAGACGCGGATGATGTCAGCGCGAATGACCGGCAATGGTTTGCTGCTGGTGGTTGAGACACTGAAGAGTCCCTTGAGGAATACGGGCTTGGAAAGGTCCTCTCCCTCGTTGGCACTCTCCAGGGCTGTTCCAGCACCGGATATGTCAGCGTCCGTCTCTTCAGGTACATTGGCTTCTCGGGTGGCCTCGCGCCGAGCTCGGCGAGCCTGAATACTCTCCCGTCGAGCATGACCCAGCGACATAGTGCGTGCAGTGTGTGTACGTCCACCGGTACGCGGGGGAGCAGCATCCTTTTGGCCATTGGCACCGACTTGATCAGAGCCACTAGCAGAAAGATCTTGAGGGTCTGGAGAAGCATCCAGTGCGTCGGCATCGCTTCTGCGCGCCGCCCGCCGGGGTCGGTAATCCGCCGAATTGACACTGGTAGACCTCTCCAAGAACTTGTTGGACCGAGCGTTACGATCAACCGAACCAGGTGCTGCTAGATGATCTTGCTGTGGACGACTGTCATTTGAAGAAGTACCGACCGGAGAGGGCTCTCCCCGTCGAGTTCTTCTGACACTGAAGCCACGGTGCATTGGTGATGCCGAATCTGCAGGGGGTTGGACATTGAGTGTGGGCGTATTAGGGGTACTGGTTCGTTCGCGTTCGACATCGCGACTGCGGTCTTTGATTCTGCGAGTGCTGAATCGCCTCAAGATACCAGCAGCAGTGCTTTCTTTCTTTGCGGGAGTATCGGGCTGAGAGGTTGGAACTGCGTGTGTAGACGGCGAAGAAGCATGGTGTGACTTGATTCCTTCGGTGACGTCTTCTTCGCCATGGGTGCGGGCCCGCGGCCGAGACCGTCGACCTGTATCTTTGTCTCCTGCCAACTGGTATTGATTGGTGTGAGCAGCCTCTGGGGGTCGTAGGTCAGCCACATGGACTTCACTGGGGGTCTGGCGCAAGCCAAGGGCGCCAGGACGCGCTTCTGTTCGCTCCCGGTCAAGCTTTTCTTTGACGAGATGATAGGTAGATATCAACGGGCTGTAGGCGTTCAAGGGGTCATTGCCCAGTTGCACAGCCTCGGCTGAGGGGGCGGAGAGTGTATCACGGCTAGCGGCAGAGTTTCGCCTTTTATAAAAATCGAAAACTCCCCGCTTGCGCTCAGGGTGGTTGGAGACAGGTTGTTGTTCGCGGAAGTTCAGACGAATTGCATGGTGGTAGTCCTCTGACTCGAGAACTTTTGTTAATTGAGCTGTTATATATTCAGGAGGTCCAAAGTCGAAGCCGGTCATCTTTTCAATCACCTCCTGATCAAGGGGCAGCTGCAAAGGCTCGCGATGGGGTAGGTAGTTCTCTGGGGCGTTACTGAAGCCCTTGTTCATCCAGGGATGGTTCATGATTTCGGCTAAGCTAGCGCGTTGTTTGGGATCGGTGACCAGCATGCGTGAGATGATGTGACGGCATTCTAAGAAAGATTATCAGCAATGGGATACGGCTGTCGATGTCATCCTTAACTTACCAGCGGTCAGACCCGGAGGATACTCCACGGCACCCTTCTTAATCTTTGCGTGCAACTGAGGCATGCTCTGGTCATCAAATGGCACCTTTCCGCAGACCAAGACGTAGAGGACAATGCCGAAGCTCCACACGTCGACCTCGGGACCGGTATATTGTCTGGCCTGCAGCAGCTCTGGTGCAGCAAAATAAAGACTGCCACAGAAGGTCTTCAAGAGACTTCTCGGAGAAAACAAGTTGCTAAGGCCAAAGTCAATGATTTTGATATCGCCGGTCTTGCTGATCAGGATGTTCTCAATTTTTAGATCACGATGCACGATACTGTTGCGGTGGCAGTAATCCAATGCACTGGCGATTTGACGTGCGAACTTGCGAGCCTGTTTTTCTTTGAGTTTGCCGTGCGAGATAATGTAATCCAGCATTTGCCCGCCGTTGACATATTCGAACAACATATACCAATGGTATGACGTTCGGACAACATCCCGCATTCCACAGATGTACGGGTGGTTCACCAGACTGACGATGGCGGCCTCTCGAGCCGTCCGAATTTCCTTTGAGCGGTCGGCCCTCTCTGTCTCCCGGCTAGTACGGTGCTCCTCGGTCGAAAGTCGTGGCACAATCTTGATGGCGACCTATGACAGTAGTTAGTAAATTCCGCTAGATCACCAGAACGTGTAATTTGAATCCACCTACCTGTTCCCCGGTCTCTGTGTTTTTCGCTAGTTTGACTTTTCCCATACTTCCAGCGCCTATCGTTTTGCCCAGGGCCCATTGTCCTGTCGGTGTCGTAATTGTAGTCCGTCGGCGAGGTGCGGCCGTCGCAGCTGCGGCATTCGAGCCGGTCGCATTCTGCGATGTCTCTGGTACATTTGAACTGGGCGTCATATCGACACTATCTCTTTGACGGGCCCCGGTTGATGGGTTTCTTTGGTGTCGTCGGGTACTTTCGGTGCGGGCGGTTGAGGGGCGTTCCTGAGACCGGTCGGATGACGCCTCACGACGAGATGGCACCCGCGCAACATTGGACGCTTCTAAGTCGCGTCGGGCGACACTTTCGAGTTGAGCGTGATTGGAGGGAGGGCGTCTGTCATGGGAGGTTTTCGAATGTGAAGAGTGACTCGGGGGAGGCTGGGTTGTAGTAGAGGGTCGGACTGCCACACTCCGTGTTCGATGAGGAAGTTCCGAGGTTGCCCTCGAGGGACGAGATGACGTGGAATGGCTTCGGACCACCGGTGCTTTGGTTGCCGGAGCTGACATGATGAATCGTTTGGGGGAGAGTGAGGGTTGAAGCGGTCAAAAGAAGCGGGGAGAAAGGAAACCGCCCTCGGCCCCGAAAGCAAAGTAGGCGGTGCAAGGAGAACAAAACAAAAGGTCTAGTGCGCGGTGAACGAAACTAGGTACTTTGGACTTGGAGGGGAAAAAGAGCAAGAGGAGGCTGGGATGCGGAGATCATCTGCGTACGCAGCCCGTAGGGGCCTCTAAGCTTCGAGTTGATACCCAAATTCTGTTCCAGGCCGGGTCTCATCCCGATTGCCCCTATTTTGACCTTTTGTTTCCCACCTATCTACGAGTACTCCGTATATGTACTTTGGGGTACGAGGTTCTATATAATCTTATTTAGATTTTTCCAGGGACCAGTCGCCCTGAACATTCATCCCCCCGTTCTCGGACAATGAACCTTGGGGAAATGACAACGGCTATTAGTCAGGAGTCACGTGCTGTCTATAAATACCTCACTTACGTAATATGATCTCGCTTACTAAGTGTTTTTTTAAGGTTGACCAGTTGACCCAGATGCCGCGGGGTCGTCCACAGGTTAACTCGTGCGGCCCATTGTAGCCCTAGATTAAGATACTGTATGTACGAGTATGTATGTACTCCGTAGGCTTAGCATTCAATCCACGATGGTCCTAAGTCTCATTTGGGTTAGCTGTAATAACCTCAGGTTAGCTGTATATACATAATAATCTCAGGAAATAGAGCGCCGGCTAAACTGCCATTACGAGAATAGTGAGGGTGGGTCTCGTGTTTCTCGGAATTCGATAGTATAAGGCACAGATATTACCTAGGTAGTACCTGAGCTCTCGAGCCATTTCTTAGCTTGCTTTCATGAGATCGCAGTCTTTGTCTTTGTCTTGTCTATTCGTTTTCGTTTTTATTTTTCATCTTCATATTTTCTTTAAATTGTTTTCCTGTTGCTTCATTTCTCCCAAGTCAAATAAACATCAGTGGACTCAGACGCTTGTTGCACGTCGTTCGGCCTCCAATTTTGTCATCCTTGGCTTTGTTGGTCTAAAATAATGACGCCAAAAGAACTACCAATATGGTTTCGGGTGTGAGTACTCCGTATTCTTCGATATCTTGGTGATCTTTCGCTGAATTGGCCAGCATATTATCGATCCTGGCTACCATCTCATTTTTGCCCCAATTATTACGCATCCGTACCAAGAAAAGCATCACTGGGGTCTCACCATGCTACATATTATGCAATTTAACCAGCGCAACAGAGCTTTTCACCATATATTACTACCTACTTTTCAATGAATTCGACCCGGAAGGGGGTACCGTCTTCCTACACACTGGTCCCAGTGCGGGTGACTGGCTCAGCCTATGCCACAGTGCTGTTGTCTCACTGCTTTTCCTCGGCCTGTATGACTCTTCCCGCTACTTGATCATGCGTTGACCCAGGGCTTACCAGTATCTTTCCACTAGTTTCGTTCTTGTCTCATCTTACAGTGACTCCAGAGTCTTTCTACGCGCTATCTATGTCGGCGTTCTTCTAGTATCAGTCATCCCGCTTTTTATCGAGTCGCTCTGGCCTGTGGAAAAAGGTCTTGATCGAGATTTACTGTCTACCGTTTTCGGCGCAGTGCACATGTTCATTTTTTACCCGATCGTGACCGTTCTAGGGGTTTTAGCCATCTTCTGCCAAGCCCGTGAGATCAACAAAGTGCCATTCCCGAATGCTCTAAGCCTGCATACATTAGCTATGCAAGCCGTCATATTTACGCTCATCGCGGTGGCGTGGATATGGAGTCTTCCGTTCGATTATGAGGAGGCCAGAGGCCGATGGGGATGGAGCACCTTTACGATGTGGTATGAAAACGTTGGATGGGTCATTGTTAATGCCTTTATTTTTGCACTGGGGCAGACGGCACTCATGATAATGGCTTGGCGCCGCTCTCTCATGGCCAAGGTTATACAATCTGGCGAGACAGTGCCGCTCCTGGCGTGAGAATCAATGCCTAGTGACACGGAGAATTTCTGATCGCTGCATACTTTATAACAGTAGTTGTTGCATACCATCTTGCATTCATTAGCGTGGCTTTTTGGATAGACGAGGTAATTGGCTGGGGGTCCGGGGGGCTCCTAGCCTCCTGTTAGTGCCAAGAAGGTAGCCAACAACGCGGATTGAGTTTAGAATTTGGTCTGCTGAAGTAGTCGTTGATGCAACTTGCTTTTCCGAAGGGCACAACAAGCAAGATTCCGAGAAAGTGAAGACTATGTGAGAGGAGAGTGCGGCATCAACCCATAATAACTGCCATTGTTGGGGATTCTTATTCGAAGTTCCCACAAATCAGTCTGCGAAGCGATTGTGCCGGTCACTTTGGCTAAAGTGTGACTCTGAGGCTCTGACCCGGGGCCTTGGGATCGGCGAAGCCAAGCTAATTCCTATTTCAACCCAGGTATTACAGCACTGGCACTTTCAACCCGTTTAGGACTTATAGAATGTTTTGTTTCGACGCGTGCATTAAGCTAAAAATTCCGAAGGAAATGTGTAATCTGGGAAAGGGTTGCATTGTTATCATGAGCTGGGGAACCTTTGGGGACTAAGCTGGCCTTGAACCTGAGCAGTGGTCGTGAATTAAACGAGCTTTGGAATTGCTCGAGGGATAGACGTTCCTTGTAAGGTTCGTACATTTCACAAGTAGATGCCTTTAATTTGCCCAGACAGGGAACATTCATTCACGCTTTAAATCGAAGCAAAAATTCACGAAAACGCACTTTACACATTTTCTCGTCGTTTGATCAAGCGTTACAAATGATTGGGGCCCCCACTCGACGTGAGATGAGCTACTATCTCTCCACCACTCATGCGAAAGCTTTGCCAGCAACTGGGATCCCTCAGTCGAGAATCTGAAGCAGTTAATGCCTTAGGTATCTGCCCCAATTTCGATGCTAACAAATCGCACTGCGTGATCGGCAGTCCCAGATGAGCCCCGAGAGACTACATGTCCAACCACTACCGCTAAGTCTACCCTCAGCAACTACTCGTACTTGAGTAGTATACCCAGTCCTGCAGCAACCGGTGGGGGCTTCTACAGGGTCCCACTGGGCGACGAGGGTAAAACCGTTACCGCAAAGCACAACAATATAGGTGAAGCCCATTTCAAAAGCTGCAACAGTCAGATCGATGCCAGCGCATCTTTCTCCCCACTTCTCCTAGTTATACCCTATGTCTGCGCCTGCAGGGGGTATGGAACTACAAATGGAAGTTTCTTGTTCATCTATCAACTGAGTCTCCGGAAGCATATCAATCTGTTTATTTAGAGTGGGGTCGAGCGCTAATGATGCCGAGGACAAGAGGGTCACTCAAATTCAGCCGAGGGAAACACTAGAACACAACATAAACAAGGTTGACCGTGACACCCAAACAGTTGGGAATATTGTATCTGATTGATTGGTGGAAACTATACCGGTCTCGTTGGGATCAGCGATGGGCACGGAGTCGAAGAGAGTGGAAGAGAGTTGGGGGCGCAGTGCGGGAGTGACGTCATATGCAGTTCAAGGAACCCGACGCTAACCACCTCGATCTGGACAAGCCTATTTATTGTAAATATTGCTGTGAACTACTTGTGCCGCGAACGAGTAGACCGATCTCGATCTGTGCATCGCACCATTTTGACTCCACCTTGAGTAGAAACTTGACATTGTAGCCGATGGTGGCTGGGAAATTGGGTTCTTTTTTTTTGAAGACAATGCTATAGTCGCAGGCAATGAGACACTCAATATGGTGCATTCAGGTCCAAGACCAATAGTCTGAATTAACGACAAGGAAACCCAGCAAAATCCGGTAACGCAAAATGAGTGCTCCGTCCAGGGTTAGTTTTGCCTCAAAAGAGTCAGGTGCCCCTTCTAGAAAGATCTGGAATGAGAACAGCATTGGGATGAGCCCACCAAAAACATCAAAACATCAAAAACATCCAAAACATGGTTGCATTTCGTGGAGTATACATAGTAGCAGACGTCATCCACTTCCAGCCAGATCTGTGGGTCCGGGGGTAGATCACGGGGGCAACATTCTTTTACTGTAGGAGTATGTATACTTGTAGTGCTTCTTACTGTTACCGCGCAGAATAGTTATAGAGTATTCCTGATTGAGACTAGATTATAGAATTTAAGGAACCTTCGATGCAGGTGAATCTTGTACCGAATCCGGAGTATGAAATACTCGTACATTATGCATGTACAGACATGGCGAATCCGTCACATGTGATTAGTTGGTGATGTAAGGGACTGCTCGTACACACAGTTTCAGCCACTCGACCAAGAAAATGCTGCAAGCGTGTGAACTTGGCTACTTTTTTTGACGGGGAACTTCCAAGGTCCGGATTGGTCTAGAAGTGGATGACGTCACCTATGCCTCCTGTAGTCCTTCAGCATAAATACCTGGCGAGTCCTCTACAACTTTTTGTTCTCACTCTCACATCACTCTCAATCACACACTCAAACCTACCAAACAAACTTCCTCAAATTCCACAATGGAGACCATCAAGGTTCGTCTCAGCCACATCCCCTTCTCTACCAAGCTGCATACTAACTACTTCCAGAACGCCGCCAACTACGTCGCCGAGACCGTCCAGGGCACCGGTGCCGAGGCATCCAAGGAGGCCAACAAGGGTGTCGCCAAGAACGACGACGCCAGCATTACCACCCGTGCTACTGCTGCCAAGGACGCTGTCGTTGACAAGAAGGATGAGCTGTCCCACAACACCAAGGCCGATGTCCACAAGGGTGAGTCGAGTCTGATCTCAAGCAGATGATGCGTGCAAGATCACATACTAATCCCTTGTCTACAGAGGCTGCTAAGAACTAAGGTTCTCTAAACTCGGATATGCGAGCTCTTATGACTCGTTGAAGAGCCATTACCTCTCTGTATTATGACTTTTGGGTGGAATGCTCACTATTACGACTTTACGTACTTAGCGAAATAATATCACTATCTCGTCGCTTTCAAGAAATCTTCCAAGTAAACATTTCCTGTTGACAGAATAGTTACCGGAAAGAAGTGTATATCGTACGATCCCGTTTGCTATGTCATCACTCATATATTCGTGTATCATTATTTGAGTGTTAATTTTGAGAATTAAACCCGCTCATTAAAACATTGTTTTAGTACAGTGCTATTGCCATATAGCATGGGATCTGGGCAGTACCCCTTTGATGATCGGCACGAGATTATCGAGTCTGACGGGCTTTGTCAAGAACAAGTCCATACCAGAACCGATTGCATCACGTTGCACATCGGCTTGTGCAAGGCCGGTAATTGCAGCGATAGTGACACGACTTTGAACGCCCGCGGTTTTCTCAAATTCACGGATTCGTCGAGTGGACTCAAGACCGTCCATGATCGGCATGGAAATATCTAATGGAGATTAACTATTTTTATACCAAGAGGAGCGCAGGATAACATACCCATGAAGACCATACAGATATCGGAGAAATTGGACTTGAATACCTCCAAGGCTTCGAATCCATCCTGGGCAATCAAATAATCGCATTTCAACCTTTTCATAACAGCGATGAGGAGCCTGAGATTGATCTCGTTGTCATCGACCAGAAGTACGACCTTTCGAGGTTGTAATACATCGCAGATAGCTTCTTTGTCGTGTGTTTGAGGTTGATCTGCTTCCATAGAAGTACCATTCTTGGACATGGCACGGGGGCTGTGGGTGTCCCCTGAGGATCCGGGTGAGATGCTTCGGGACCTTCTCGAAGTTCTGGCTCTGTAATCTGTCGCGCCAATTGAGGGTTCCCTGTCGGAGATCAGACTGGACGAAATGTGAGAATCCGTCTTGTGCTCGTCTGAGCCGGCGGTCGAAGAGGTCGACGGAAGACCAGGTACTTCCTCTCCTGAAAGAGAATCCAGTCGTTCCTGCTGACGTCTGATACAAGTCTCCAAAGTCTTGGCCAATTTTCGTGGGCCGCAAGGTTGACTGATGAATTCAAGAACAGCAGGATCCTTTCGCTTTCGGCTTTCCGCAGACATTGCATGCGCAACCTTAGGAGAAGAACATATAATGATGAGCGGCGAAGAAAGTTTTTCTTTTGACGCTGGGGCAATTGCCTGAATCCTCAGATTTCCAATATCGAGATGTTCATGTAGGGATATGTAAAAGTCACAGTAGGTGAGCTGTGCCTCTGAGGGGAGGATAAGGCACGTTTTCATACCCAAAAAGTCTCGACAAACATTTTGCAACGACGTATGCAGAGTTTTATCTAGGACAGATGCTTCATCTCCTAGTATCCCAATGCATTTCGTCTGCGTCAGTTCCTTCACGTTGACGATGGAAAATTGACCATCTGCCTGGCTGGGGTCTTCCCACCCAAACGCGCGATCAAGTGCCACAGTTGCGACGACTTCTGTGCCAATGTTCTCTTGAGAGTTGACTTGGATGTTACCACCGAGTGATTTCAATATACGGCGACAGATGTTAAGCCCTAAACCGTTGCCAGTGGTCATACTATCTTGCTGCGAGAATGCAGTGAACAACCCATTATTCAGATACTCCGAATCAATGCCGCATCCGGTATCTTTGATGATTATGGTGATGTTAGACCTCAACACCTGGCCTTCATCTGTGCATTCGGCTGGCGTGGCTTTCATGGAAACATAGACGTGGCCTTGACGAGTGAACTTCAAAGCGTTTCCAAAAATGTTGGTGATAATCACATGCCAAGCCCCGGGCCGGGTTGAAAATCTCCAATTTTCGGAACCGTCGATGTCTAATACTACCTTGACTGGGCCTTTTGTGTCAAGAGAATCGCCATTCAAGGTTGGATACCCGACAAAACGGCGAAGAGATGAACGCGAGTTGTCGACAAATGAATAACCAGCAAAGACAGTCTCTATCGCATCTTCAACGGCGCTGTCAAGTTCAACACAAGTATCGACGTCGACCTTGCCTGAGTGAGAAAAACGACGGACGGTGCTGTTTGAGCCTCCTTTCAAAGCATTAATGCCACCACCGGGAGTTTTGACAACCGAGCTCGGTCGGACATCATTGATGCTAGCATACTCAAGAAGTTGATTGATAGAGCCGAGGAGAGTAAAAGCACACGAAGAGATTGTGTGAATAAACCCTCGCTGTAGCGTGTCTAACACAGTATCACCGAGAAGCTCAGAGGTTCCAAAAATGCCGTGAAGAGGGGATCGAAGTTCATGGCTGAGCCCTGCAAGCATGTCCGATTTCGCGCGATCGGCGAAATGAGCACCGAGTCGGTGGACTTCAGCCATGATGCTGTTCCCAAAAGTCAATAGGAATGCTAGTTCATCATCAGGCGTAAAGACGCGATGTGCTGCTCTTGTCCATGTCAGGCTGCCGGCGTACCATCTGCCCTTGTGCGAATCCCACAATGGCGTGAAGATGATGCTTCGAGATTCCGGAGAAATTTGGAGCAAAGCCCGGGCATCCTGGCGCATCCGCGATTTTCGAGTCTTCTTATATTTTTTACCTCCAGTGCGTCGGAAAAACTTTTTGAAATTTCCTCCACTCGAGTCGTCTGAGAATACTGACCCATCTGCGCCATAATTGAAGATCTTCCCACGTGGATACCTGCGTAGGAGGCTGGATAAGAAGCCCTCAGACAACGCAATTTTGTTATCGCCTGTTGCTTGACAATTGATGCTAGAGGCATTTGAAGTCGCAAATCCAAGTATTTCACATGGATTCAATGCGGATTTTCCAGAGTGCTCGGCCAGTTCAGGGTCAACAGGCTCGTGGTGTTGAGGTTCGCGAGATCTGGAATCATCATCGCCTGATGAACAGCTTTCAGGGCTACAGCTGGTTTCGGGGTCAGACTTGGTATCATTCAGAAGAGCCCCTTTAGAAGCAAAATTGGCATCGAAGAAAACCACAGCCTCAACTTCAATGCTCTCACGAATCATGTTAGATGCACGGGAGAAAGTTTCCTTTAATTGGGCCGTGTAGTTCTCTTTGGGTGATAGTTGAGCTGACTTTTCACCGCTGTTTGTGATGGCTGCCTGGGATGCTCGCCTGAATTTCGACTGTACCTCAGCATCTCTCAAACTGGTATCTACACCCTGAGGCTTATCCACCTTCTCAGTGGATGCATGGCTGCCTTTGCGCTCAGGAATGTGCAAATTGTATGGGCGGAAAGGCAGATGGCTGGGTGGAGGGTTTCGCAGCATGGCTGAGGTCGCGTTGTGAGACAGCTGGATTCGCTGCTGATTTGAATCGACATGGCCTTCTGTACGATTGCTGTTCTGAAGCAAGTGGCCATAACCATCGTTGTCGACAAGCCAAGAGTTGCGCAGACTCCCTTTCCCTTCCAGGAAGCTTCCAAGACCAACAAGCATGCGCTCACTCCTGATATTTTGCTCTTTGGATCGGGTCGTCGCTAGGTAGTCCATCACCGTCGATGAAATGTCGACGAGGAACTTCAGAATCTCGCCATCTAGAGGATCGTGTGGTTGATCGTCTAGAATGGTATAAGCGCCAATAACTATCCCCTTCGGACTGACAATTGGACTCGATGCCAAGAAGCGAACATTAGGGTATTCCGTTACATCTGGATGGTTCTTCAAAATGTCGTCCATAGTGAGATCTGGAACAACGAACGCCCGATCCCTGGGGTCTGGGGTGGTAAGGGTGGAGTCCATGACTGCTTTGCACATGCTGCGTTCATATGACAGGGTGCAACTGCCAACCCAGAGGCGATCGCGGGTGTTATGGTGGGCATCATCCTGCAAACTGAGGGTACGGGTTGCTTCTGTGAGGACGTGCTGTTCGTCGGGACCGAAAAGTGAGATCAACGCGCGCTGCGCATTCAGTCGTAAGGTTCCCAGTTGCGCAAATGCCGTCAAAACTGGGTCCAGTGACGAGCGTGCAACATGTTCTGTGGAGGGGGTAATTGGTCCGAAGTGTTGCAGGACTTGCGTGTTCGGGTGGTACGGCGGCAAGTACCTGGGAAAAGAAGGTTAGTCCATGTGACGTAGGCTCATCGCATTGCAAACTGAATACCTCAAATTGATCCGTTGCATGCGCGGCAAGCACTTACTTATAAAACTCTCGTTCTCTGGATTTAGCGAAGCTTACAGGGTACTTCGGTGCCTGCTGTGGAGAGACCGGTTCTGACATTGCATCCGCGGCAGAGACACGACATTAAAGTGTGAAAGATATGCGCTACGGAGAGAGCGAGCGCAGAATCATCGCACCGATGCACCAAAGATATGCTCAAGGGAGTGGATTACAGGAGAAGTTTGGGAAGCGGGGCAGATGCGACTCCTTCGACGAGAGTAACCAGGCCAATCAACGCGTTGATGGAGGTGATCCCCGCGCTGATCAGATGCTCTGATTGGTCAATCGGAGCAGATTTGAGCCTGCACCTTGTCCCTGATTGGTCAACGGAGACTCTGGGATCGTCATGTGATTGGCCACCTCGGCGAAACGAACTTCCCGCAGATCGTCCGCTTCTTATTTCCACGTTGTATAGAATCGTACAATGCAAGGGACTTCCTCTCTTCGCGTGGACTTATCGACGCAGGCGTGTGATATCTGTCGCAAACGAAAGGTCAAATGCAACATCCAACAGACTGATCATTTATTGTCATGCCTCAGATGTGAGCGTCTTCACCTAGCTTGCACGTTTGCATTACCCTCGAAAACCAGGGGACCTAAAAAGCGGTATGTTGTTGCGGTGGAGATAACATCAACGACTGTTGCCTAATTGGTAAAAGGTCCCTCTCAGAGACTCAGCAACAATGCATCATTCCCGCCGCTCACAGAACCGAAGACCTCTGTGATCGAGGTCTCTTCAAAATAATCATGCAAGATTATCTTGATTACATCTATCCCATGGTTCCCCTTGTACATCGTCCTTCATTTCGAAAAGCTCTCCAGGACGACAGAGACCGCGAGGATGATGGGTTTCTTGCCCTCATTTTAGCCATCGCCGCCTTGGTTGTGGCCACCATGGCGAGCAGATTCCAAGCCTACCAATCAGACACACGGGCATTGCGATTTAATTCACGCAAAGATTTCGTCCATGCCTGTTATCAGAAGACGATGGGATTGAGAACATCCTCGTATTTCGACCACCTGAGTTTTCAGAAATTTACAGTTTCATATCTGTTTCTTGCATCCTTCATGCAGATAGGAGACCAAAATTGGTCTCGCATGGTCACCGTCGAAGCTATGCAACTTGCACGATTACTGAAACTACACTCTATTTCCGATTACACTGGGCTCAATTGCATTGAGACCCAACTACGCAAAAAAGGATTTTGGGTTATGTTCTACGGCTTTGTGTGAGTGTGTCAACGCATATGAAACTCTCTTCCCCGTCAACTTACCACTCAAATTCATTATTCAGCCATGGGCATTTGCAAAATTTGCACGGCGAGAGACTCACCTACCTGGATCCAGTGGCACTTCATTCCATAAGACCGGACGACCTGATGCCACTCGAGGTAGACGACGAGTTCATATTTGAACACGAGGTGCTCACACCGGAAAACAACGAGCTTTGCTTAGTGACTGGCTTTGTCATTCACTCACGCGTGTTTTGGGCTGCGATACGAGACCCTGTCCCAGCCACAACAGGAGGCCACTGTCCTTGTGTCAGAGCTAAGGATACCTGTCTTCAAATCTCACACTTTCAGGATCGTTTAAATTGCCTCCAAAAACTCGGAGCCAATATGCCTTCCTTTCTTCATATGTCGGAATCAACGCAAGAATCTGCTAACGACGATGATACGGATGAAAGCAAGAGATCAATTCAATCGCAGCTTGGATCAATACGAGCAAATCTACATGTGACACATATCTGGCTCCAGAGTCTCATACTCGATCAGTTGGAAGCCGCACAGTTCTATCCCCAGCGCCGATCCTCGTCTGCCGATCGAGTGGGAGACTTGGATCATAAATTACTCTGGGTTGAGAGAGAAAAGCTTTGCCGCCAGCTATTTTTCGCCCTTTTCAACTCTTCACGTTTGAGTTTGGAGACAAATGGTTTGCATTTGGCCAACAAAGTTCGCGATGTTGTGGCAAGTCTTCTAGGTTGTCCATTCCCCCCGGAGGATCCAATAGCCAAAAAGGCCGCCGAGTATGTCCAACTCTCCACGGATGTCCTTTCTAGACTGGATAGCAGTGAGGGGATGAATACGCTGCATTTGCAGACATGGGTAGACACAGATCGTATTCATCGATGAGTGCATTTTGGAAAATAAATAGTCTTTTGAGCTTCCAAAGCTTTAGAAGCTGGTATTGTTGAACCCTAGAGGCAGCATGAGCGATTCTCTATATATAATAGAGTTAAAATATTCCGGTGGAGTCTACTAGACCCCAGACCAAAATACTGTTTCAGCAAGCTCAAAGGAGTGTTCCAAAAAGTCTCCGTGGCTGCTCGTTCCGACCATGATTTTATAGGCACCGCTGTGGCTGCACCAGCTGCCACTCTTCTCGTCCCAGTAGCTTGTTGCACGAATCAAATCCAAGGGTATCATGACAGTCTCCTCCGATGATGCCTCGAGGAAACATTTATGGAACTCTTTGAGCTCCTTTACAGGCCGCTTGATAGGAGGCGAGATCGGAGCTAGATACACTTGGAGTACCTCGGCACCGGATCTTGATCCTGTGTTCCGCACCTTGCACTTGAGCTGCGACGAGCCTTCTGACTTCATGACTAACTCGAGATCTGAGACCTCAAATGTAGTGTATGAGAGCCCGTGACCAAAGGGAAAGAGTGTGTCCATTTCCAGCGCATCATAGTATCGGTATCCAACATAGACGTCTTCTCCATATAAAACTCGACCACCTTCGGATCGGTAGTTGAAGAATGTGGGGTTGTCTTTAAGACGACGGGGGAACGTGAGAGGAAGTTTGCCGGACTGCACAGATAAAACATGTTAGACAGAGCCGATTTGAATCATTGGATAGAATGAAGTAGTACTTACCGGATTGACATCTCCAAAGACGACATCAGCAATGGCGTTTCCTGTCTCGTTTCCGCCATACCACGCATGAAGAATGGATTTCGCTTTGGAAACCCAGGGCATTTCCACAGGTGTGCCACTCTGGATCACAACAACAGTGTTAGGATTGGAATCCAGGACCCTTGAGATCAAATCATCCGAATGGGGTGGCAGGTTCATGTGTGAGCGATCTTCGCCTTCTGCCTCCCATTCAGCACTCAGTCCTGCAATGAGAACTACCTGATCAACTTCGGAGGCCACCTTGACGGCTTCTGAAATTCCATCTTCGAGAGACAGGCGCTTGCACGCTCCGAATCGGAAACCACCGTTTCCAAACTCGACAACGCCCGGGTTCTTATGCTTCGCGGTCGCGCTGCATCCCCACTGTATGAGAACTTTATATCTTTTGCCAGCCTCGAGCTCTAATGACGCCGTTTCTTCCACGGTGCCACTGCCGAAAAAGCTCCTCCCTGGTCTTTGCACATCGGCATTGTTGATAAGGAGCTCCCCGTCAACGTACATCTTCGCCGTGCCTCGAACAGTGAGGCCGAAATCGTAGATGCCAGATTCTTCGGGAATAAAGTATCCCTCTGCATCTGCATACCATACGCTTTGCAGGTCTGGGTGGTTGTAGTCCATGAAAATAATCATTGAATCGGTTTCGTGCCGTTCGTCAATAGGCGTTCTGTTTGCCACAGTTGGAGGTTCATTGAAAATATCCAATGAGAACCCAAGAAGGCCATTCTCAGTGCAAAGCTTGTTTCCAAGTAATGGGAGCATCTGGTGGCCATAAACACCCTGCGCGAACTGGACATCACCCTGCGCTGATGCTGAGATACCATCAAACGGCGTCACGGCGTAGTATGGATTCAGTGCCGCACTACCACCTCCACAGTAGGTGGAAATCTTGGCGTTAGGTCCAATGATAGCGATTTTTTTGTTCTTGTTCAACGGAAGAATATCATCATCGTTCTTCAAGAGCACAATCGCCTCCGACGCGATCTTCCTCAGAAGAGCTTGGTCTTGAGATCGATTCAGCTGGGTTTCCGGAGCCCGTTCGGGGACCCCAGACTTGCTTGCTTTTTGAACGAGTTTGAGAACCGCCCGAACTCGATCATTAAATGCCACAAGAGGAATCTTATTCGATGTGAGTGCATGGGCTAATGCAGCTCCGCGCCATCTGGGTGGGCCGGGCATTTCCAAATCCAAGCCTGCGATCACAGCTTCGGAGGTGCTATACGTTCCAAACCTATTTGAGAACTTGTGTTAGTCTCGGAACTTGTCATATCAGGAATTGAGAAATTACCAATCGCTCATCACCAGCCCATCCCAACCCCACTCACCACGCAGAACATCTTGCAACAATGTGTTGTGCTCAGCTGCGTGCAGACCATTCACCTTGTTGTACGCCGTCATTATGGCATCCGGGCTCCCGAGGGAGATGGCAATCTGGAAAGGAAGCAGATAGATCTCCCTCATCGCCCGATCAGTGACAATTGAGCTGACAGCCATGCGCTCGTGCTCCTGGTCATTGCAAACAAAATGCTTGAGGGTTGCACTGATGTTTCTTTCCTTGAGCCCTTTGCAGTAGTGACCAGCGAGGATGCCAGAGAGTACTGGGTCTTCGGAGTATGACTCAAACCCTCTTCCCCCCAGAGGACCTCGCGCGATGTTGATTGTTGGACCGAGAATCACATGTGCGCCTTTGGCTTTGGCTTCCGCTGCGAGGATGTGGCCGACCTCAACCGCTAGGTCTCGGTCGAAAGTTGCTCCAATCGCGGTACCGCATGGCAAGCATGCTGCGGGTACACTGCTGAAAAATCGCGTTCCTCGCACTCCGTTGGGACCATCGGACACTCGAATCGAAGGGATACCCAACCTGGGTATGGGGACGGTATGCCAGAAATCTTCGCCTGTTCGCCAGTGTCAGAAACATTTCTTGCGTGTCAATAAACACATGGGCACTTACCTGTTAAAAGTGCGATTTTCTCATCCTGTGTGAGCTTTTTGAGAAGTGAGTCGATATCAGCATTTGCGATTTGCGCAAATGATGAGTCCACCTCGCCATTTACACCATTTACAGATGGCATTTTGTGTACTTTCCGTGGTGATGGTGAAAAGAAATTTTAGGTCTTTTCAACGAAACCCGGCGATCCTGCATATATATACGCGCTCTTACAAATCATGATCTTTTCTCGCCGTCATTTCAAGTGGTTGCCCACCAGGAACCACTTTCGCGAGCTCTCGGGATGTATCGCGATCTTGAGCGGACCGAAGTGACGAGAAGCAAAGGTGGTGATTGGCTGAGTCTGAGACTCGAGTTTCTCCTTTTCTCCTTTTCTCCGTTTCTCCGCCTCCGTCCCGGCAACTGAGGTGCCTGGATGCCGACCCCATTCCCCAGTCCCTCCGCAAATTCATCCCGCATTCGACCTACCGAAGAAATCCCGGATGGCCATGTGAGCGGGGGACGTGAAACACCGAATTAGGACTGGCACTGACCCAGCTGATTGGCCAATATATCCATCCTTCGTCAATTGCGTTCCACGCCAACACTGTTCAGGATTCTTGGAACATAGACGAGGAGAGGATCAGCCTAAAAAAACATGCTTTCCGAATGGGACCATCGGAACAAGACCGGGCTCGACGGTGGCATTTGTGCTCAATAAAAGCCTCACATAACCCCTTCGTCCCCCTTCGTTATCAAGTTCCTTTCCTCACAGTGCGGATGCTCCATGCATCAAGTTCGCCTCGGGTCTATTAAAGAGATTTTCCCCTCTATCTCCTTCTTGTGATCCCCTTGTTTGGTGTCTGTGAACCCATCACCAGGCTAGGCTCATTTTCACTATATCCACCATGGGGGCCCAAACTACAAACCCCTCCGGCGAGGATGCTTCGGTTGATCATCTGGACTCTGTCATTCCGTCAGACACCACTCCTTGGTGGAAGCAGAAGCACCTTTTGCGTCTCAATTTCATCATCCTGTCGTTGGTATTGTACTCATCGGCCAATGGATTTGATGGCTCATTGATGAACGGCCTCGAGGCATTGGACCAATGGAAAAACTTCATGGACCATCCTGCCGGCGCTTGGCTCGGCTGGATAAATGCAATTTATTGGCTTGGTACTGGTGTTGGATATCCAACAGCCTCCTGGATTGCCAATCGCTACGGGCGCAGACCAGGGATTTACGTGGGTTACTGCTTCTTGATCCTGGGCAGCTTTCTTCAGGCATTCGCACCTAACGATAAAGCGTTCCTAATGGCTCGATTCTTCTTGGGTATTGCCTCTGCTCTGTTCGGAAACGCCGCCCCCCTCCTGATCAATGAGATTGCCTACCCTACCCACCGCAGCTTCCTCAACTTGCTGTTCATGTCGGGTTGGTACGTTGGTGGAACAGTCGCCGCCTGGGTGGTGTTTGCTTCGCGAACATATTCATCAGAGTGGTCTTGGCGACTTCCATCGTTGTTGCAGGTACTGGTGCCTCTGGTTGCCTTGCCGGGATTCCTTCTCGCCCCGGAGAGTCCTCGTTGGTTGGTCTCAGTAGACCGAGAGGAGGAAGCGCGTGCAATCCTTGCAAAGCATCATGCTGCGGGTGACGCCTCCTCTCCTCTGGTAGCCTACGAATACCAACAAATTGTTACAACCATTCGCGCAGAAAAAGCGGCAAGCAGTGACGGTTCCTATGCGGAGATGGTGAAGACTCCTGGTAACCGTCATCGCCTGCTAATCTCCATCACCCTGGGAATGTTCTCCCAGTGGGTTGGAAATGGTGTGATCTCATACTATCTGTCTCTCATATTAACTTCAATCGGGGTCACCAAGGTTCGAGACCAGACACTTATTTCCGCTTGTCTGCAGATGTGGGATTTGGTGTTTGCCGCTCTTGGTGCAGTCTTGATTGATCGACTAGGACGTCGCCCACTATTCTTGGCATCTGCTGCCATTATGTTTGTGAGCTATGTCCTCGTCACAGCACTCTCTGGAAGCTTCGCAAAGACAGGAGATACTGCAACAGGCGGTGCTGTTATCCCCTTCCTTTTCATCTTCTTTGCAGGATATTGCATTGCCCTGTGAGTGTTACCTTACCACCCCTTCCCAACTTTTAGATATTTACTGACCATCTTTTCCAAACATCAGCACGCCCTTCCTTACCTCCTACCCTTGCGAAATCTGGCCCTATCGTTTGAGATCCCGTGGTCTCACCGTGACCTGGCTTGCTGCCATTGTGGGGATGTTCTTCAATACATTCGTGAACCCGATCGCATTAAATGCGATTGCTTGGAAATACTATATCGTGTTTGTGGTTGTGTTGATTATGTTCGGCATCACAGCATACTTCTTCTACCCCGAAACCAAGGGCTACTCGCTTGAGGAAATCTCGACCATTTTCGACGGACCAAGGGAAGGAAGCGCTGATCACAAACTACCCGTGGACATTGAAGATGCAAAGCCCAAATTATCCGCCGTTCATGATGAAGTGGCTTGAGTGGAATCTGAACAGCCAGTGTCAGAACTAACAGAGAATGTGGTCCTGGATTATATGAAAATTTAACTGAACAAAACCATGACACTTTTGATTTGAAGGCTTTCGTGGCGAAATACAGACATCCGGAGTAAGAGGGGACTGACAGAGACACACCAGTTGACAGCCTTTTGGCTCAGGCAACATTATACTACCTGCAAATCCAGGCATTAACTGACATTGCATCTCAACCAGTTCACCTTATCCCACTTTCAACAGCCCAATCACTTATGATCAATTTTCAAGGCACCTACCTTGGGTATGCAGACATTTTGAGGTTTCCAACTTAGTTGAGCTGTTTCACTCTAGAATCGTCAATGGGTGTACCAAACCCTGTCGCGTATAAACCAATCCAAAGCGCATTCTGGAACTCTGCAAGGTGGACTACATGTAGAAATATCAGAGGCATCAGAAAATGCATTATGGTAATTCTGAAGAGGCATATGACGGCCAGGGGTTTACTTGATGGAAGGAGGTACCAATTGAGGCGGAAAGACCTGGCAAACTGGACAAACGGTGGAATGTTGATGCCCGAACTATCAGGTAAGAATACGTTGCCTGAATTATCCATGGACATCTCCCATTATTCCCCTCTGGCATTGGAAGAAAAGGACAGTGCATGAGGTCCAAACGTCACAAAATTTCAAAAAATACACTTCTCATCAAGTGCGGATCCCCCACTGTTCCTTGATGCGTTGAAGCCAGTCGGTCACTGAAAGGACCTCTTCGCCGACCATCACATTGCCTTCGCCAATCTCCTGTTGACGGACCGGATCGTAAGATGGAACATGGAGCATTTTGTGATTTTTGCCGCAAATGTGACTATCGAGCTTTCCATCTCGAAGCTTGTTCAAACATCCGAGATCGAACTCTAGATAGTCGCATTCTCTGCAAACATAGATGTCGTCCGCATACTCCCATTCAGTCTCGCAATCTCCATCGCAAACATCATTCAATGGGCCTTTACGCTTTGGGGCTGATGGTGATTCCAGCGGATCTGACTTGATTTCTGTATCGTCGAGAGGAACGATCAAAGACCAAGCTGCGAGAGCGTCGGCATCCTGCCCGGCAGACATGAAGTATCGCGCCAACCCTCGGTATCCTCGCCAATCATTGAGCGGGTCATCGTCAGACAGAATATCAATATTGCGTTTGACGTGAGTGCGAACGGCATCTTTGGACTTTTGCTCGTCTCCCTGCGTCGCGTGGTACCAGGCAAGTAATTCGGACGGGTAAGTTCCAGACTGGCCGATCCCTTCACCATCTGTAGCGGTGAGCGCCGCGAGCTGCTCGAGCTGTTCCAAGTAGGGCATTCCACTAGCTGGGTCCCGGAGTGCTTCCTTGAAACAGACATTTGCAAGTTTCGGGCGGACATATGATTTTGTGACGGTAAGGTAGGACACATCAGATATTTCGTGAATTTGCAGGATGCGTACCCACTGATCAATGGCAAACTCCCTGCGCTCGATATCATCGGCTCCGTTCTGGTAACAAAGCAATGCGAAGTTGTGCATCAGTACTGCGAGACAAGCACTGGAAAAGTTCTCTTCATCGGTATCACCCTTTTCTCTTCCTTCGGCGAGACGCTCCCGGGCGGCGATGATCGCCATGTCATAACTTTGATAGATTGCATCAAAGGCCTTGCCATCGGAAACAATCGCAAACAATGCACTGTGATACTCCTCATTGGCATAGTGCACGTGGAATGCGGTAGTGCGTCGATCGAGACCGGTTCTTTCATCCGTGCTGCTCTTGAGAGATTCCAAGAATCCAAGAAGCCCCTCATAATGCTTATCTTTGTGGAACAGAAGCATCATGTCCAAAGCTGCTTCGTAGTCATCGGGATTCTCACGGATGACCTTTTCGTATATAGCGAACGCTGTGGCGCTATCACCGGCCTCCTCGTTCCACTTGGCCAAGTCTCGATCCAGCTCTGGGAGGGTTTCGTAATCCTCTGTCACATCGCCGCATCTGATTGTATTGATGGCGTCCTGCACAGTTTCGATGGCGAGCGCATATTCCTTTTGATTGGCATAACAGGTCGCAAGGCCCCACTGCGAGAACCAATTGTACTTATCAAGCGAAGATGTGAGTTTGAAACGTTCAGTGGCTTCATCATGTTTAGAGTACTCTCTCAGGGTGCGAGCCAAGTTGCGATTCTCTTCGTAACCAAAGCTTTCCAGTCCAAGCTTCTTACGAGCCCATTCTGCGGCTTCGAGAATTTGGACAGCGTCGATTTCTTCGGCTTTCGGGTCTTCTGTTGATCGTTTGATGTCGGGGTTCTTCCGGTTTTCAATCTATACTGCGAGTCAGGTGTCTTTCCTTTGATATTCCGAACAGTTGGTAAACCCATACCTTGGTGATATACCCGTGGACTGCTGCAAATGATTCTGCAACATCATACGCGCCCAATTGAAGCCAAGCCTGGGCCACAGATCGAGCAATATGCTCCATGATATCTGCGTCGGGTTCAGATTTCGAACTCAGACTCTTCACCCACTTGCTCTCCTCATCAGAAAGATTTTTGGTTACAGCAGAGTCTTGAAGCCATTTCAAAGAAACTTCGGCATACTCATCACTGTAAATCCAATCAAACCGTGGCCATGGGTTGTTTGGCGTCCACCAGTCTCTGATTATCTTCTCATCTGTGAAGAGACTGACCAACTGTGGTCCAAGTGCCGTTTTGTGCTGCGGCTGCGTCAATGATGGGTCTGCTTGCTTCAGATGCTCGGCGAAGAACACGGCTGCGTAACGATTAAAAGCGGAATGTCGCAAATCTTGGGAGCGAAGTGCTTGCAAGCACGTTGCCAATATTCTCAAGTGGGCAGTTTCAATGTCAAGCCCGACGCGGGCAGTCTTGCCCTTGAGCTTTCGTTGGAAAAATTCATCAAACCCGAATTTCCCGAAAAGCCTGGGATCGCAAACAGATTCGAGGAAGCGGCGGACGATTCTGACCTCAGCCTCACTCACGTCACCACTGAGATTCAGCTCTTGTGAATCTTCGATAGACTCTGATTCAGTTTTGGTTCGCAAGAATCTTTCGATCGAGTCAGAGACGAGTGTCACCCGAGAGGTGATCGGGATCACTTTCGTGATTGGATGTGGTTCACCCTTGATTGTGAACAGCGATGAATATTGGTCTGTAATCTTCTCTGCGAGTGGGCGAAGGGATGCTTCTCCCGTTTTGAGGGTGAGTACAGACTCAAGCTCTTCGAGTGTCAAGTCACGAATGGAGAAGACCACCCAGGTCAGGAGAATGTTCAAATCCGAGATGTCATCATCGCTGAGGGTCTCGTTCAATTGCTCTATCTTGCGCACAATCGTGTCGGATCTGTTACCGCCTGAGCGAGATAGGATGTCTCTGATCTCGCCGGGTCGTTGTTTGCCACTGATCTCATGCAAAAGGAGACCGACATTGACAAAATCACCGCGTGTTTGGGTGGTGAGATTTTCAAGAATCTCACAGCGCAGTGAAAGAACTTGGTCTGAATCATTCAAACTCAAAATTTCCATCTTGTTCATTCGGTCGATGATGAACTTCTCCATGTCTTCGCTATTTCTAGAAGCCACATCAATGACTGAAAGTCCGTCCCCCATGTGTCCTTTGATTTTCAAGATGGTCTCATCGCGACCCGATAGAACAATGCGGAGCTTGAATTGAGGCCAGGACACAGATCTCTTCTGCATTCCCATCTGTATCTCGGTCAAAAGATGCACAAGCTCCTTCAATTGCTTCTTGTCCGCCTGGTCTACGCCATCCAGAAGAAGGAAAAAGGTCGAATCACTTCTGTAAGACTTTGCAAATAGCACATCCCAAAGGTCTCTGATCTGGCTGATACCTTCTGTTTTCGCGGAGGCCAAATCTTTGCGATATACGACGTCCCTGCTCGAAACTTGCCAAGCAAGAGTTTTGAGAGCTTGAACCAGTGAAGAGTTATTTTTCTCATCGTGAAAGATATAGTAGGCAACCGATGTGCAGGTCATATCATCCGCAGGGTGGGAGTGCGCCTCTAGCAGCCTTTGTATGATGGTCGCAAAGAGGAAAGATTTTCCGTATCCTTCACCTCCAGAAATACCCAGAACCGACAGTGAAGAGTCTTCAGGGGATACCCATTTCGTGAATAATGGATCGCTTTGAAGCCAATCCCCGCTCCCCTGGACTTGGTCATTCAACAGACGTTTGTAGTTGATTTGGGTGGCCTTGAAAGCCTCACTTGGGTTGTCAAGGCTGGAATCGATACTATCCAGTAGACGTTTTGTCACGGTGTCTGCGTCTCTCTTCTTTTCAAAAGTAAGAAGCTTGTCCACCGTAGTGTTGATCTTTCGAGTACCCTCTCTGGTTTCAATGACACCTCTTTCAGTGGTCTTTTGCGACTCGAACCCAAGGGTGGCTCGCATTTGAGACTCGCGCTCGACCAGCGAGGCCAGACGTGTCAATTGGCCACTGACACCTTCGTCGCCGTCAAAAGCGAAGACCTTGAGTGCAGTAAAGACCTTATGGCCCTTGAGCACCTTGATCGATAGTGCACAGATGTCCACAAAACAAACAAGCTCCTCGTTAATGATCTTGCGAAGGGCAACATCAACAGCATTTGCGGGTAGACGCATGTAGATTTTGCAGCGCTCTAGCACGTCGGAGATCCGTCGGAAAAGCTCAGTCAGGCTGCTGAAGATGCGCTTGTATTTGGCGCCTGTGTTGACGAGGTATGAAATGGCATTAAAGCACAGGCTACTGGGAGCAAAGACCTACGTATTAGGTGTTGGTAAAGGTAGACTCCACGGTGGGACTTTGGCTCACCATACTCGCGCCCTGGGCGGCAATGCCGCCCAGAAGCATCACGAATTTCAATGTCTTGCCGATCACATCCTTTGCCGTTTTGTACTTGTTGTTTCGCTCGTCATCGTCTTCTTGTTTTCCTCTGATTTGATCCAGAACCTCCTCGACGGAAAATTTGGGAGTTGCAGTCAGATCGACTTTCGTCGTCTGCGCAAAAGACGTACACACTCGGTCCCAGGCATCTTGCAGGTTATACTCGTCGGATTCAACGGCAGCCATTGGGCGAAATTGTTGTCTCTTGTTCTTTTTCAGGTCAAGCGCTAGAACTTGCTTCAATGGTGCCTTGAACGCCGGGTGCAAGGTCCAATGCTGAGGAAGAGAAAACAATAGCAGATCTCAAGACATAGCCCGGGATTTTATTTGAGGAGACTGAAAGATCTGTTGCAGCGCAGAAGCGGCTGAGGCTTGTGTAGAGAGGGGCCCGGCCCCTCCAAGCCAATGGCGAGATTAGGGCGCCGCACATCTCCGGTCTCACTCAGCAAGCCGTGCTGGCCCAGTGCCGTGAATAACACATGTATCTGAGGTATTTCGTTGCAACAAGCATCACACTCAAGGCGCGAGAGAAACCTGGCTTGTAGGACAGCTTTCAGAACTTCATGGCCGAGAAAGGGTCAGTCATGAAGCTATTCAAAAAGGTCCTAGACAAACATTCCGCCCAAATTCACGCCTTCCGAACGCCGACCTATTTTTCGGCGCTACCCCTCATTTGACACTCTGCAGGGGCTATACGAGGTACGGAGCATCCACTGTCGCCTATTGGGTCTTGAGGATTCGGCGCTAGCGGCAATTAGCCCGCTTGAGGGTGGCTGGCTAGGCGGCTGGCTATGTGTCAGGCCTAGAAGAACGTTGTCCAGCAAGCCATTTTCGAGAAATTGAGGGGAGCGTCAGGATACATCTGAGGTCTAAGGTGTTGACGGCGTTCCCGACCGAGATTCGCGTGGACCAACCAGAAGAGGTTCTGCAGCATGTTGGTGCCTGTTCTGTCAGGCAGAAAGGCGCCTTGTTTCATCTCGAGATCAGTTGATCCCTTCGATCGTAAGTCATAGGGATCAAAGCCTTCTGCGACCGGAAGCTCTGGAAATTGGGTGAGACTCAATGATCTAGTGGGCAACTCGCGATGGTGATTTTCCTGTTGTAGCCCGGAAGCTGACCAAGCTGGGAAATTCTTCATAGATCAAGATCCGGAAAGTGCATGGAGGGCTTCGTAGGAGATGCTGGGTGATTCTGTGATCCGTTGATTGGCCATAATGAATTTTTCCCATTTCTTTATCAAGGTCTATGTGCATCACCTTCCAGGTGGGAGATGAGGGAAGATCAACCTACTAGCATCAACCATGTATCATGCTGCGCAGGATCAAGCCCACATCCCCTCCAGAGTTGTTTTGGTAATTTCATCATCTCACACCTTTGAAGCACCCGAATTCTTTCTGAACGTACTTGAGGGGTCGATGTCTCCCGTCATCAACTCTATCATCAATACTTGGCGATTCCGAGTCAGAGGCAAGCTGTGACGACCAACGCCGAAGCTCGCTGTACACATTGGACACATTGGCCAAAGATCCAAATATGACAAAGCTATATGTTCAGTTATTCTAAGAACTGACATAAGGACGCGTAGCAAACTCAACATAAGTGGTACCTGGTCGCCTGGTCACTGATACAGAGAGATTAAAGCACAGAGACTCTTGGTTTATGGATTTCCCTTCAAGAGACATCAAACATCCATTCAAACGATGCAAGCTGTAAGAGGCTAGGGTGAGATGCGACAATGTATCTTGATAAAAAGTGGAGCCCTGTCAAAACCATAGCCGTCAGGGTCCAACCCTTGAGGCTTCCCCTGTATTGAAACGAACCTGAGAGGTACCAAGCGAAGTATCAAATGGGATGAGGTATTTTTGATATTTTCCAGACAAACTTAAAGTCTAAAGGCCACGAGATAATGCAAACCACCCGTGTTATGACATCATACAGGCGTACGAGCAACGAGCAACCGGTGTTGGCACGAGAGTTGAGAGCCACCGTCACATCCCCAGATGCGACAGGGGTTATCTCATTATCCTTCATATTCCTCTCATCTTAATTCTCTTAAAACAAGAGATATAAGCGCGCCGAAGCCGAGAATGTGGAAGAATAAGCATAAACAGGCGAGACATCGTGTGTGGGCCGGACACGGGTGGACCCACTTTTAATCAACCATGTGTCCCAATGCGGTAAAGAGAGTCCTCAAAGTCCATGGAAACTTGAAAACCGGAAACGTCCCTGCCCGTTGAGTTTTTGCCTGTCGCTTTTGTCAACTCTGCTTTCTCTTTGTGACACCAAATTCCCCTAGGAACTTGGCTCCTGTGATGATCTCCGGCAAAAAGCATATCGTTCTTTGTGAAACGTGAAGGTCAAATTGACGTGCGGTACCCCATACAGTGATCTCGAAACCAACGCCCAAGATGTTATCTACACTCACCTCTCGCGCCGGTCGAGTCCTTGCCTTTTCGGTTTTCGTGATATTCGGCCTGATCTGGTATACGTCCAGCTTCAAATACTATGACGCTGCTTCTGCACCGACAACCTTCTACGCGGGCAATGGGTACAACAAAAGCCACCCGATTGATGCACTGATGGATACTGCGGAAACGGACCTCGACGAGCTCCTGACAACCGAGTCTCAAGATCTTGCAACTGCTGCGGAAAGATACCGGGCTCGTCGCGGGCGACACCCACCGCCCGGATTCGCAGAATGGTTCGAGTTCGCCAAGGACAAGGATTCATTGGTAATCGAGGACTTCTTTGACCAGATTTATCATGACTTGACCCCATATTGGGCTTTGGAGCCGAAGGAACTGCGCCGACAAGCAAAGAGCATTCCCACCAGAATATCTATTCGAAACAAGAAAGCAATCCTAAACACGGACGAGCCGAGGAACTGGATGGATTCATGGTACGATCTCGTCTCGAAGTTGGAAGGAAGGCTCCCGGATCTTGACATGCCGATCAATGTAATGGACGAAACCAGATTGGTAGTTCCTTGGGAAACTGTCAACGAATATGTCCTTAAAGAGCAGGCGGGTCGCACCATGCCAAATGCGAACCATGTCATCTCGGAGTACATGTCATTGACCCAATTGGATCAGGAAATTGCCGAGGCATACGATCCTGGGTTCGCAATACCCCCAGAAGGAGGTTATTGGCAGATGGCCAAGCTGGGGTGTCCACCAGGAAGCCCCGCACGCAACAACACCCTTCCTATGATCGATTTTGGTACTCCACCATGGGAGTTTGATAACTTCGAGCGGATGTCTTACCACGGATATGTGGGAAACTTCACGCTAGCCAAAGACCCTTGCGTCCGACCAGAGATGCAAGTGCTGCACGGAACCTTCCTCGAGCCTATCTCTGTGTCAACGTCAACTAAGTTACTTCCGCTGTTCGGCGGTTCCAAGCTTCCCATGAACAATGAGATTCTTCTGCCACCAGCGATGTACTGGGCACAGAATGAACACTATTCTGGTGGCGAGAAGGAACACGGCGGTGAATGGGAAGACAAGATGAACAAGGCCGTCTGGCGCGGTGCGGCTACTGGTGGTCGTGCCCGAGAGCCGAACTGGACGGGTTTCCAAAGACACCGATTCATGTCAATGGTGAATGCGACATCTGTCCAACAAGCAGAGCAAAATAACAGCCACGGCATCAATTTCCGTCTTCCAAATTACGCCGACTACAAACTGAATGGTGATGGCTTTGTCACACAGCTTCTTGAACAACACACTGACACGGGTTTCAACCATCTCGTCTGTACGCCTTATAATGAGGCTGATCCGACTTGCCCTTATCTCGACCCATACTTCCAACTTGCGGAGGGAATGCCGATGAAGAAGATGTACAACTACAAATATCTGCCAGATCTTGATGGCAACAGCTTCAGTGGGAGGTTCCGTGGTTTTATGTTGTCAACGTCGCTCCCCATCAAAGCTACTATATACAATGAGTGGCACGACTCCCGGCTTGTTCCATGGGTACACTTTGTCCCCATGGATACAACCTACATTGACTTCTACGGGATCATGGCATATTTCCTGGGTGGGCGCGACTCAGTGGCTCGCAAGATTGCTCTTGCCGGCAAGGCCTGGAGTGAGAAGGTTCTTCGGAGAGAGGACATGCAGATCTATACATATCGTCTTCTTCTGGAATACGCTCGCATTTGCGATGATCAAAGGGAGTTTTTGGGATACACGGATGACATTATCGGCTCTTGATTGTTACAAGAGATCACCTTCGGCAGGAATGCCCTTCCCAAAAACAACACCCCCAACACCTCGGCTTGCAGTGGATACCCCCGAAAGCTCAGGGAAACCGGTTATCGAAACTTTCAATCGATATCAGACACATTGTGTATCACGCGTCAGGTATTAGAAGCCAGTCTTCGCCAAACATTTTAGCGCCCGGGTTTGACACTAACTTTGGCTATCTCTTCATTGGGGCGACGGTGTCTCTTTTTCGAATGAACTTCGTATGATGCATAGCTCCATGAGCTTGTTTCATTTTGTCTTCTCGACACCCTTACCGCCGTCTCATACCGCACATCACTTTTACCTGCCTAATGTTTAAATCCATTTCTAGCTGCATGGAGACAGCGCCATACCAGCTAAGACTCATATTGTCCAAGAGGTACTATTTCGTGTATAGACTCCATACGTCGAGGTTTATTGACTTCTTTTGTTCTTGTTCGTGAGCTCTTGGTTTATCGTTACGCCCACCAAATTCATCCAAGGCCCAGAGAAATCAACAGATAATTTGAATATTCCGATATTTTTGCTTGTATACGTGTATATTCTTTTCAATTCGGGGTATTTCAACCAAAGTGTAATCAATGCTTACGCCCTGTGGGGGATCCGACGGAGCCCCCTGCGCCCTTTCAACGACACGCCACTGCGAAACATATGCTCTCCTGATCAGAAATATAAATAGAGACGTAGTCTTGTGAATAAATCCCCGCAACTTATTAATTGGTTTGCTCGAAGCATCGTTCCCCTCTACATTCGAACTCGGTGGACAAAATGACGAACGAACTGAAGTTTCGCACCGCAACACCCGCTGACGCGCCCCAACTCCAGCAATTAGTGGAGTCCGCCTTTCGCGCCACAGACACCAGAGCAGACTGGATTGATAATCTGGGTCTTTCCTCCAACTTCCGCATCCACGTCGATGATATTGTGGCAATAACCACCAAGCCAGACAACGCCATGCTAATGGCAACTACCCAAGATGATACCTTGGTCGGCACCATCGGAACTTCGAAGCGTGATGCGGAACATGCTCGACTTTTTTTGCTTGCGGTTGATCACACTCAGCAGTGCGGTGGGTTAGGGCGTCGGATTCTCGCTTATGCTGAAAGCTATGGTCAGCGCACATGGGGAGTGACCTGCTGCGGATTGAATGCTCTATCAAATCGCCAGAAGCTCATTGCTTGGTATGCGCGTCAGGGCTATGAGGAGACTGGTGAAACCACACCTTTTCACCGGGAGAAATATGCAGGCCTGGCGCTACCGAATGACCTTTGTTTTATTGAATTTGAAAAGCAATTCGCCTGAATGATTACTACCCGTGGACAGTTCCTCGGACTTGTGCGATCTGGGAATAGAGTGGTCTTTTCGCGAGAGGTTCCAAGGGTTGGATATTTCTGTTACATGTGCAGTGAATACGGCCGCGCTCGCTCACATTGGAGACTAAAGGGAACGCGATGGCTTGCCACAAGTTATGCATGTCTGAGTAGGGAGTGAACTCTAGCTGGTTGACTAGAGAGAAAATTGAATCATTCGTCATACCCTACTTTCTGGGCTGTACCTAGGGGCACAACTTCCCTGAACGAACCGATTGGAGTCGATCATAGAAGGCAAAATATGTCCCAATGCTGAGATCGGAGTGCAATCGACTCTATCACTCATGCCAGATCTATTTGATATGGCGTAATTGTCATCATCCAACAGTCTCCGAGCCCAGGCGGTATCAGTAAAGTTGACATTGGTTACACAAGTCTTCGCCACAGGCACCATGTAATCATTAAAATTGTGCCTTGAGATGTGTATGGATCGAGGGTCCCGATCTCAATTGTTGATTCTGATCTTCACCCCCTGTAGGTTGTCGTAGAATGGATCAGAATATGTGCTATTCTCTATTCGTACCAGTTAAAATCCCGCATACCACTTTATCAAGAGTCGAGAGATAAAAAATTGTTCAGTCTACCCTTTATAGCTGACTGGGGTTTGCCAAGTCCAAGGTTGGCTTGCAAAGTTTTTAAAAAGAAGCAAAATATTCATCTCTCGGAGAAAGAGAAACCTATGGGGATCTCTCGCCCACGGCAATTGTCTAATACTGACCTTGCATAAACACCATTCTCGGGTGACTTCACTCACCAACACCCTTTCCATCCAAGTTACACAATCTGCAAACTCCTTACTTTATTTGGAGGAACACCCTTATATCATACTGGATTCTGTGATTATATGACCAAATGAACGATCGATTCATTGCCACATCCTCATTCTCTTGGCCCTGTGGATGATTCAAATGGTTTTGTTGCGTCCAGGGTTTGCGATCACCATTACAGCCTGATTCTAAAGTTGTGTAACCGCAAGAGCCCTAATTGTATAGGCTCCAATGGCGTTCGAGTCAAAATATCCAACACATCTCTCTTAGTAGAGACCAAGGTATATAAAAGGAGATGTTTGGTCCCTGTTTTCATATCCTATCTACAATTATCGTCATTATTAAAAAGACCGTCGTTCGCTCCTAAGATTACTCCGTGTGTTATCAAAATGGATTTGAAACAACCCCAAGCTCCATCTCCATCTTGTGCAAAGATTTTGATGCTTCATGGTATGATTGACTAATTGCCTTTTCTAAATTCACGCTTTTACAGCAAAAACTGAGCGGTCTCACATAGGGCATGCCCAGTCTGGACATTTCTTTCGATGCAAGACTCATTTCCTTCAGGAAACTGTCGGGGATATTTTGTTAAAGTCCATACCGAAAGATCAGAACCGGGTTCCCTTTGATGGGTTCGAGTTTCATTATCCATCAGGGTTGTGGCCCGCCAACCCCGACGACTTCAACGTAGAAAGCAATCATATGTGGGTTTGGGGCTATGGTGATCCAGAAAGGGATCGTATCCGAGGTCTTGAGACAACTATTGAATACCTTCTTCGTTTCATGGACATCCATGGCCCGTTCATCGGGATTATGGGGTTCTCTACAGGGGCCTGCATTGGTGCCATTATAGCTTCATTGCTTGAGAAGCGTGAGTCTGTTGGAAACTTGCGTTTTGATGTAAGTCTCACTGATTGATAATTTAATCGGTCTCATCTATCATTGAGCATACAGCTAAACAGTCTTATAGACAAATCATCCTCCTTTGGGGTTTTTAGCATCATTTTGTGGTTTCCCATTGGAGCACCCCGTCTACAAGTCCTTGTACAACCCAAAGATTGAAACCCCAACCCTACACGTCATGGCCTCCATGGATGTAGTGATCGAAGAGCGTCAATCCTTGCGCTTGATGGAATTTTGCAAGAACTCGTATTCGCATTACTTTTTTGGAACACACTACGTTCCTCGATCGGAGGATTTCCTTGACGTCTTGGCCAATTTCTTTGAGCATGCTTTCGAGAACGACGGAGTGGAGGAAGATGAGTGGGAAGATTTGGAGAACTGATGAGTTTGATAAGTGATATGCAGGAAGTCAAGTCTTGTTGTCTAAGAATGTATTCTAAAGCTTTTTTGACCACTTGGATTTACCGAAAGCCAATAATCTACCATATTGTACAAGTCCAATCTTGGAAAAGTGTCAAGGGTTCCAAGGTCAAAACGAACAGATCGATAGAAAGAAAAAATAAACCCATGCCACCATATGAGTCAGGTCGGATGTTTTATAGGGATTACGCATGGCTTTCGAGTTCTTTTCACTGGTCAGTCTAGCACTAGGTAGTGACCATTTGAAGAAGACTATTGGAATTTCCTAATGTGCTTCAGGTCGTGGGCGGGTATATTGTGTTCAAATATGCAAGCTGTGTGTTCTCTAAAAGATAAAAAGGTCACATCGGGCTAGTCGCACGACGAAATACAAAGTATTTTGACCGAGTCTCGAGTAAATGAATGCCCCGGCTTACCGAGGCACCTACTTGCCCAGGTGAGCCTTTTGGCTGAGTGAGATCTTGTGATTCAACTCCTGGGGTCAGCCCATCCACGAGGGTCATTAACATACGCAAGTGGAGTGAAAGACTGTGCATGATAGATAAGCCGGTTCAAAGAATTGATAATCAAGTGCTTAGTCTGCCATTAGTACAAAACGATGGCCAGGCAACGGACCTAACACCATGTTCGTTTTGTAGCTTGCGATAGCACCTGGGATCGAGAAGATCGGCGGATTATCACATAGAATTAACCTCAACTGGAGGTGATCAGATCAAGATTGCACACTGAAAGTACAAGTAAGAAGTTCCCTGTTCATATAGGTGACTGAATGTGGTAGACAAGTAGACATCTATTTTGTTGCTTTCTCCAAATCGGCAGCCCACATTGCCGCGCCGACGGTGTTGGTAAATGAAAAGACCATTGAAGCAAATGGCACCATTTCCAGGAGAAAGGCAGCCATACCAAGTCCAGTATAAGCAGCCCGGTTAGTAGCAATCCACTCCTCGCGCTGCGTGGAGTTCCATCCCTTAAGTTGGAAATATCTTGCGTGGAAACCAGGCCCCGCTCTCTTCCCTTGCACAAAGACATACAATGCGGTTCCAACCACCGGAATGAGGTTCAGGGGTAGGATGATCAGGGCTCGCAGCAGCGCTCGCGGATGCAGCCTAGCGAGAGGTCGAGTAAAGATCTTCCCAAGTCTGGCCATCGCATCTCCACCTGATCGTGATTTGATCTCGCGGCCTTGGGCGACAAGTGGCTCTTGATCACGGGCGACGAGGGTTCCGTCAAAGGTGTCAATCAGAGCGTCTTCGACAAGGAATGATCGCGACAGGACATTGGTGATGGCGGAGCTTTCGCTGAGAACTAATATGGCCGCCGAAATCGCGGCTAGCGGGCCGCTGGTAAACGCCATGATGGCCATCTGTGGCACGTATGTGAAGAAAAACATTGCTGTTGTGACTCCCACTCCGAGGGTGATCGTCCTCCCGGCGCGTGCGATAAAAGGGCGCCATAGGTCTTTGTGGGTCGCGAAGAAGAAGATTCCCTGTCATACCCAATCCATCTCGTTAGAAACCGGCAGAAGACCCCCAAAAATCATGCTTACTTACCTTAAACGGGTATAGGTATGCGCCGGACATAACTATCTCCTGAGCAAGTGCTCGAGTAGTCTTGGCTTCAGCGACCACAGCATCTTTGACCTTATCGGACATCGCGCTAGATAAGCATCTGGAGATGTAAGAGTTACCTGGAATGCACCAGAAGAGTTTCAATCAAGTCCTGACCCGTTGGTAGGATTCCTGAAGGGGATTGGGGAGAATGAGGGAGATGAAACAATTGGCAGCACCGGGAATGACATCATCGACGTGATTTCTCCCTTGACCGCCCGTGCGAACGGCAGAATTACTTGCCAGGGCCGAGACCAACCAGAGTAGGTCAGGAGATCCTCTATCTCTCTCCCCATCTCCATCCCTCAGAAACCAACCGGGGCGTCTTGCTCCAGAATATATCCCCGGTAGAGACACCAGACCTAGTGCATTGCTCCTTGATGCGCGACAGTGATAAAAGATCCCCAGAGATTTTGACACAATCACTTGCAGTGATGCAGCATGCTATTTCGGCAGGATGAACTTGGTGAGCGGTGTAAGTACAAGGAGCTACACTCGATATTGGCAATCTCATTCTAGATCTCGAAATTTTATCCGACTAGCTATTGAGTGTTGGCCTAAACATGATGACGCAAATACTGCATTTTATAGCCCCGATTTGAAAAGTGAAGTGATTCAACAACTCATACTCATGCAGCTTCTACATCACTCCGCATGGCTCACTGCGCAATGGCTATGCAGCCCCCACTCCGAAGGTCGGGCCTCTGACAAATTGCGGACCTAAACTTCGACGTATTGGGGCAGTGGAAGTCACTTTCTTATTGAAGCAGTGGAAGCAAATATTGAGCTCATACACACTTCTAAGGTTATTTTGACTGGAAGTTAGTACTTCCTTGATCGGGATCATCTTCACAAAGTACGTTTGGTCTCCACTTCTTTCTATCGAGATGGGGGTCAAAGATTCGAACACGACCTGGGTATGAACAGCGCATTCCAAGGTTCCATATCGCTCGTACGAAGTACTCGTGCATGTGCAGATGCTCACTATCCCCACCACTCCTGCCGATGATCTTTACTGGTCTAAGCAAAGATGCACGTTTCACCTTCTGGGCGTATGTAGCCCGTAAGCATCGGTCAATCACTAACTAACTGGAAGATAAGACTGAATTTACATGACAGACTTTTCCTAGCAGTTTCTTGCATAAGAATGTTACTATCTTGCCCTAATTTAGCCAATTTGAGCTTGTAACTATCCAAAGGCGAACTTCTATGCGAGTGGCAATAGCGGGGCTACTCTGCAATACTTGTACAACATTGAAATACTGCTCTCCCCGCTTTTCAGCCAGCCCACCACTTTCTGAAAGATTGAAAGGATGCGGGCGGTATGATCGGCAGGACATGGAGTTGACGAGAAGCGCGAAAAATAGTTAATCGGTATGCACTATAAAGTTACTGTGTATGACGTGTCAAAAGTCTATGGTGTGATTCAACAGATACAAGGACCGAGTCAGGATACTCAAGTATAAATGCACATCCTCGCTCAGTGTCAGCTCTTGGTTTCCAAGTTTCCTCGGGAGAGTTTCCATCGAAAGCAAAGAAATTAGATCAATATGGTAAGTCGATATAGGGCTTGGCCAATGCTCCTATTCTCACGCCTACAGAGTCGATACAGCCGCGAAGAAGTTCAAAAGTGGAAAGAGATTTTCAAGGCTGCTGTAAGTCACATAGATTCTATTGACAGCGAGGCCTTCAGCTAACTCATTTCTTTACCAGGACGTGAATAACGATCGTAGGCTCGAACCCCCTACTAATATGAACCACAACTGACTCGCTCAAATCCTAGGTCGCATTGATGTACACGAACTTATCGAGGCTGCCAAGAAGCACGGATTAGATATGGACGACGCAAAAGCTGCGGAAGAGATCAAACTTTTTGATAACAACAACAGTGGTACCATTGAGTTTAGTGGTAGGCTTCACTTATCACATTTTGCTCATCATATTTACTGACATGTGGATAGAATTCCTAAAGGTGCTGGGAGAGAAGGGTACTTAGATTGTAGTATTGACAAAACCAACATGATATGAAAAGACATGCATTCATACGAGGTCAACTATCTCTTCAATTGTATTATTAAACCCATGGGTATAGATTGTACTAAACCAACGTTTCTCCGGGGAAGGGATTCCAACCACTCTCTAACATATCCACTGCCCTCTGAGTTGCTTTATCCAGATCCTCCTGAGGGAGCCCCAGAATTTCATTCGCCAGATCCATGCTAGCGGCAAAATCGCTTTGCTTATTGGTGGACAAAAAGCCAGCTCCATAGAGCCTTTTGGCAAATCCAGTCAATTTACCCTGGGCCATTTCTGCAATGCCATCTGCAATTCGCTTTTCAGCTGGCTCATAGGTGATATCCCAGTCAGCATCACTAGTTCCGAGGACTCGGTGCAGACTGTCAAGCATATCACGTTGAGAGACTCGGAAGCTGTTGATCAAGACCTGTTTGTTCTTGAACTGAGCAAGTGATGGTGTTGCCCCCGACTCTGGAAGACTGAGCAAGCTAGCCAAGGCTTGGCCACATTGGTCCCAAGTGCTGACAGTGATGACTCGCTTGCCGTCGTCAAAGAAAGCCACCTTTCGGTCTTTGATTGTGAAACCGAACCATTGCTCGCCAAGTGCCAGGCTCCACTCATACCAAAAGCCACAAGGCATGGTGATCGAGGATGAGTTCCCATTCTGAGCATCTTGGACTCGCTCAGCCATGATTTTGCCCATAACCTCATGCTCGTTGGCTCCGTCAGAGCTAATCGGGTTTCCGAAGGCATTAGGCATAATGTACGGAACACCGGCTTTTGATGCTGCAGCAGCAATCCTTCCATGAAGATTGTCTGGGGCCCGGACTGAGAGAGTTATGACAAGGAATTGCTGACCCTCCAGGGCCTTGATAAGCGATTCGTCGTCTTCGTAGTCAACTCGTACGATGTGAGCTCCATCTGGGACTATGGCTTCGCTGTTTTGGCGGGTGAGAGCTGTAACCGTATGTCTGCCTGTTTTGAGAAGGGCCTGAGCAAATGCACCTCCAATTCTCCCAGTGGCCTTGGATATTTTAGTACTTATCTCCCAGGCAGTGTTCGTGGATATTTTGATAAGACTTACCCCGACAATGGCAACTTTCTCAATGGGTTTGGTAGCCATAGTAGTCATATCCAATGCAATTGCGGATTGGAAATTCAGAATGTGTCGTTGAATTTCAGTGCTCATATTGACTTATATATGATCAATATGATGGGTGGTTGGTGGTTGGTGGACCGATGGCGGATTTAAATCGGAGTTAACTGGGGCCAAATACTTCCTAATTCCATTGCAAAACCGCATTCTTCTAAAACCCATACATTCTGTCAGATTCAGGATGGAGTTAGGAGATAGCATCTTACTGCAAAAAAAAAATATATATATGATGCAGCAAAAGTCCTTTCTCGACCGCAAACTCCGGCTTGAAGCTTGAACTGTGTTGAATTCGGCTTGACTCCACGGATTTAAGACATCCAATTTCGTGTCTGAAGTTCGGAGGGCGCACCGGTTATCCTATCTCCTGTGTGTTTCTTGATACACCTACTTTCCGGCTAACTTTAGAAAGCATGTGGCGAGGAGGTCAACGCTCGTCGGCCTACAGTCTAGGTACAAATGTCGATTCAGCAGTGGTGACATATCTGAACCGCAAGAAAGGCATACACTGAGGTATCATATTTCTTGTCTAGTAACTTCTTGGCAGTTCAAGCACTTTCTCGCTAACGTAGTTCAGGATCATCTCCCGACTAACAGGTGCAATGCGAGGCACAAAGCACTCACGCATGTATCGCTCCACATCATACTCCATCGCATAACCCATGCCACCGTGCGTCAGGACAGCTCGCTCACACGCTGTGAAAGCCGCCTCAGCAGCCAAGTACTTGGCGCTGTTGCATGCCACACCGATCTCATGGAAGGGAACTGAGCCATCATTGCTGTCGTACAGACGTGCCGCGTGGTAAGTCGCTAGCTTTGCGGCTTCCAGCTTCATGAAAGCATCGGCCAAAGGATGGGCGACACCTTGGTTCTGTCCGATAGGCCGTCCAAACACGACTCGGTCCTTGGCATACTGTGATGCCTTCTCCAAGGCTGCGTATCCAAGACCTAACGCCTCGCCCGCCAAAAGACATCGCTCTGCGTTCATACCGTGGAGAATAATCTTGAATCCTTCGTTTTCTTTGCCGATCAAGGTGTTTGCCGGGATTTTATAATTGTCAAAGAAGACCTCGTTGGCATCCACGGCACGTCCACCCATCTTTTTGATCTTTCGCAAATCAAGACCTGGGTTCTCACGATCGACGTCGATGCAAAATATGGAGAGACCTTCACTGGTTTTCTTCACTTCTTCAAGGGGAGTAGTGCGCGCAAGCAGAATCATCTTCGATGCCACCTGGGCACAAGTGATCCAAATCTTCTGGCCGGTGATTGAATAGCCATCGTCGGTTTTGCGCGCAAGGGTTGACAACTTCAAAGTCTCAAGTCCAGTATTCGGCTCTGTCACGCCGAAGCAGGTACGCCATGTCCCGTTGATGATATTTGGGATTGTTGTCTCCAACTGCTCCTTGCTACCAAATCTGGCCAAAGGTTGCGTCGCATAGACATTGGCGTGGATAGACTGTGCGCCTGCCATGCCAGCACCGGATTGTGTGATGGTCTGCATCATCATGGTAGCCTCAGAGATTCCTATTACTGTATCAGCATCTTCGGCTTTCGACCGCTATATTGAAATTCGAATACCTAAACCAGCACCCCCCAGGGACTCAGGTAAAGCAATGCCAAGCCATCCATCCTTTGCTAACGCAGCGTGGAATTCCTTTGGATCTTTCTCTTCCTGATCGCGCTCTTGCCAGTATGTGTTTGGAAACTTTGAGCAAATGTGCGAGATGGCATCTCGGACTGTGAGCTGTTCTTCTGTGAAACCGGTCAAACCCATGATGTCGCGCCGCCCCGAAGTGGAGAAGGCTGCACGAGCAAGAGGAGACACCTTCCGGCAGACATGGTGTGGTTGTGTTAGTCTTGACGACCGAAGTGCTTTGTGAAATTGTGTCCGATACATTGTTGAATTTGTTTGTGTCGTTAGGAGAGCTTCATGGCAGGCTAGACTATATACCCCATCTCCTTCAGATGTCCGTCGCATATAGCCGACTCGCGGTCTTGGCATCTCGGGTTTATCCCTCGGTTGAACTTACGCACATTGCCCTTATCACATAAATGAAAAGTGAATAGGCTAATGGCTCGATCATATTTAAGCCTTCTCTTCGGTGTTGCAAATACTTGTGAGAAGTTTGGTGGAGCTGGCAGCTGAACCTTGGAATGAATGGCTTTTGTGGCCGACGTGGGAGAACCGACGACAAGAAATGCACGTATATTTCTCTCTCGAAATTTCGGGGTGATAATTAAACATTATTTGTAACTCAAACTCTTTATCTCGTGCGCTCACGAAAGGCCGCAACTTCGATGATGGTAATTGTAATCGAACGCATTTAGAATCCCGAAGAAATGGACTCCAGTGGCGAGGACCACTAAGATGTGGAAAATCTGATGGGAGGAGCCAAATATATTGAACTTCCCAGGCATCAAGGACTCAGGAACTCTCGTCTGTCATTCATTAGTACTTTCTCTAGACCACTGATTTCCTAGCATCAACTGACCGCATATACCACCGCTCCGAGTACGAGAAGGATGCCCTCGACAAGGTAGTATGGCATTCCAGATTGTTTGGCCATCTGGGAGAAACCAAAAATCTTTATACCATGAGCAAGTGGCACAAATCCGGAAAGCCCTGTTGCAACAAACGCGCAAACGCGAAAGGTACGCCAGTTTCGACCTGAGAACTTGGGGTTCAACAAGATCGAAATTGTTAGAAGGCCGAGTGTGAGAATCTGCATAGAGAATGAGTTAATTCCTGGTGCGTTGTTTTTCTCTTCTCGTGAAGAGCTCCCTCAATACATACCATAGCCCAGTAAACCTGTTTCAAAGTTTGCTCGCAGTAGAAAGTCATGTTGATCCCCGAGATAAACTTTCCAATGGTCAAAACAATGATTCCGACGAAATCAAATTGTAACCACAGCCCACAAACAGCATGGGAATGGTTCATTAACGTATGGTATGCGGCTGAGAACCCAAGGCATATGGTCGCCGATTGAAGAAATATGGCAAAGATGAACTGATCGCCGAGTGTCGCTTGAGGGTACTTGATCTGGAGATACCTGAAGACACCGGCCTCGACAAAAGTGAATAGAATGGCTGGAATCAAGTGGGAGTATATGTTGACGGTCTCGGTATGTAGAGCAAGCCAGCTGGAAATGCATGCGCGTATTGATCTCGAGACCGGTCTATACCCATGGTGAATGAACTCGTTGTCTTGATACCATTCCGGCAGCTCCTCGTAAGAAAGCAGGGTCGATTGTTTTTCTGAAGAGCTTTCAAGGGGTAATTCGGATCTCGCGATCGGGGGGAACGGAGACGTCTTGCGCTGGCGAGTCGGATTCGGATTCATGACGAGGTGAGTGTCGCGTTAAAGAAATGCTTGTCAATTTCCGGGTGATAATCTACTGGGGGTACGAAGTATATTTTGAAATCAAGCAAAGTTTTTCACACACAAACCCATGGGGATCAGGGGAACTTGCTATCCGATCCGATCGTCGGTTCCTCATGTTACTCGTCACATTGGCTGCAGGGGCTTCATGCAATATTGCGGAGAAGGAAAGAAGGGGTGCATGATCTTTTTCAATCCTTAAAACCTCCTGTAGGTCGGATAACGAAGTTGACAGGGCGATGTGCATCTTTGTTGACAAGACGGAATATTCCACACCAATGAAATGTTTAGCTTGGTGTGGCCGTTGAAAATTTCCATGACGAGTATTGCTTTCAGACAATACTTCCAGAAGGCATGTTTCCAATCTATTTGATCGAACATTTTTTAGAACATTGTGTCTACTTGTCGAGGTCCAAATGCTCATACGAGTAAGGCCTTTAATCACGTAAACGGATATCCGCATGACACAATTTAAGTCAAGTCCAATGATCTCGCGTCTGTACCTGTGATACCTCTGCTGAAGTGAGGGGTCATCAAGTGCAACTTTTGTACATCGGCACTTTCCTCCATATCCACCGCAATGGCAACCGCATCTGAACAGTTACAACTCGACCGACTAGAGCTGGGCAGCTCGTCTGTTCATCCTCTCGCGTTTGAATCTTTTGATCTGCCAGCTTCCAACCAACGGATTCTCGGGCCACCGCATCCCAAGCACACGCCTATTCCACTCGCACTCCGACCAGCTCCATCTGAATCGGAACTCACTTTGGAAAATGTGACTGAAACAATTCAAGCCCTCCAAGCAGAAGATGGGACCTTGACCAAAAGACTAGCACGACATGGTACACTGCTCTTCCGCGATCTTCCAATTCACAACGCCGAGGATTTCAGCAAATTCGCCCACGCCTTCGGGTACAAACCGCACGAAATCATCGGCATAGTGGTTGACAGACCGCTCCTCGCACCGAATGTCGCACCAGCAAACGAGGCACCCAAGGAGGTACTGATATACAACCATAACGAGTCTCCACAGGTTCCACATGCACCCGAGTATATCTTTTTCTATGGACATCGTGTCCCTGCTATTGGCGGTGAATCGCCGATCTCATCATCCTTGGAGCTCTTCCACAGGGCCCAACGGGAAATTCCAGAATTCATCGATGAACTTGCAGAGAAAGGGATCTTGAGCAAAGTCACATATCGAACAGAGAAGCAATTTGAGGGCGGATCAACGCTGCGCGAGGCCTTTGGCAAAGAGATCCATGACGGCGACGACGAGAGCATTAAGCGTCGCAAGATTGAGGCCCAGATTGCTCGGTACGGGAGAGGGAAACATACAACATGGGAATGGATTGGTGATGCTCTGGTCTTGACGCACAGGCTGCCTGCGATTCGTACGCAACCTGGAACTAACTTGCCGACTCTTTTCACTGGACTTGCGGCATACTGGAAGCGCACTCAGCTTGACACGGAAGCGCGCAAAAATGTAACGCAACAGCTATTCGGTGATGGGACGCCTATCCCCGAGAAGTACCTCGCTCGCTTGGCAGAAATTACGGATGAGATTCGGGTTCTGCATCGTTGGGAGAAGGGGGATGTTTTGGTTTTTGATAATATCATTGCACAGCATGGCAGACAACCCTGGCAGGGTGAGCAATCCGACAGAGTGATTCAGGCAAGTCTGTTTGATGGAGAAGCTGTACCCGGGGCATACGGGTTTGGGGACTGGGCACAAGTTGTGCAAGCCCTTGATTGATATTCATCATTTTGTATTCATGCGGTTTCATTAACATAAGCTATGTGCGTTTCTTCTCGAATCTAGAGGAGTCCTTGCCCATCGATCATTCTTTGGTGCCTGTAGTGAAGCCGTGTTGGAGGAGGTACTCTTGGAGGTCCTTATCTTCTTGCTCCAGATCCAAGTCTCTGCTTTCAGGTAACAAGTAGTACACCATCATGCCGAGGATGGCGACGCCACCAGCCAGGAAGAAAGTGGAGCTGTTTCCCGCAGCGTCCTGCAAGGGTGTGAAACACTGAGTGCCTACCGCGGCACCTGTTCTACCGAAGGCTGTCGCGACACCGTACCCCATGGAGCGCATGGCTGTGGGGAAAGATTCCGTGGAAATGAGGCCAATGGTAGCGCCTGGACCCATATGACCAAACGCCTGCAAAAGGCCATACAAGACAACGAATGCGGCAATGTTCTTGGACAATTTCGAATAGGTGCCTCCAATAACGAAACCCAGCACAACATATCCAGCAAATCCCAGGATTCCAGTCCAGCGACGTCCGATCGCATTGGTGAGCCAGGCGCCGACTACGACGCCGGGAACAGGCAAAACGGCCAAAATGACCTGCCAAATTGCTGTTGTTCGGACATTGTGGTCTTTCACCAGGGACGAGATGATCGTGCTAGACATGATGCTGTTGGGGAAATTGATGAAGTCGTACAGGAAGAATGCCAGCGACGTCGTCAATAGCCTCCACCAATAGCGCCGCGCAAGCACGAGGTATAGTCGCAAGGGCTTCCGCTGGCGTGTGAAATTGGAGTTATGGAAAAGTGAAGAGTCCACCATAAATAGTCTCAGTACTATGATTGAGACTGGCAGGAAGATAGCGATGGAGTAGATGGCATGGAACGTGACAACCAGGTTGTTATCAGTGGCTATGAGCGTGATCAAGTAAATGATCATCAAGATCGGACCAGCAAGAGTGGCCATTAGAGTCGTAAAGGACACAAACATTGGTCCTCTATACTTTCTCATGATCTATACCACATCAGTATACTCCGCAGTGCGAATGTGCGGCTAAACACTTACCCAGTCTGTTTCTTCAATGCCAGCGGCAGCACTCGGGGGATATTCACCCCCAACACCAAACCCAGCAATGCCACGAACAATCACAAAATACCACAGCATGTTGCTTGAGGGGTGGACCTGGAGAGCCAGAGCTGCCATTAATGTGCCAATTGCGACCAGGGAGGAAGTGAAGAGCAGTCCCGCCCGTCGCGAGAACATATCAGAAGTATAGCCCAGGGCGACCACACCCAAGATTGCTCCCACAATGACAGCGTTACTGATGCGAGTCTTCATCTCGGATGAATAGCCATCCCCGAGGACTTGTTTGAATATCACATTGGTAGGGTTGGCGAGGGTGTTCTGGAAGCCATCGCTGAAATTGGCAATGTACTACTCCGTGGGCGGGTTAGAGAAAGTGGAATCGCGTGTGTTTCCAATTTGGCGGACTTACACAACTGATGATGGTAATGTTACTTTGCCATCTGCTAGGACGGTAGGAATGTGTAGTGACTTCCTCCACATCTCTGGCCACCACCGTTTCGGTCTTTTTCGCCTCGGGGTTTGTCCGTGTTTCTTCCATGGCTTCCGTGTTCTCCTTTCGAGCGACAAACCCCGCGAGGTTGGAGAAATGTATGGTCTATATACGACTCAGCAGCATAAACTAGTCTGACCGATCGCGGGCGTCGGTCAAGGTCCGGACCATATGGCGGGTCAAGTCGATTTTTCACCCGCGATAAGCATTGTGGATTTGTGTCAAGCTTTGATAATTCACCTCCACAGTGAAAATTGATCTTTTCCGAGGCGTTATGGAGATGCAGGTAGATTTCGAAACCATTTACTTCTCCAGGGCTAATTACAAGCTTTCGGCATCCCGTCTTGATAACGTGTGGCCCTAGACGGGAGTCCTCGCACACATGTTCATAGATCCGCGGAGATGAGCTGCTGATTCTTGTTACGTATCAGAAAGAATGGTCGGACACTTATGCAGCTTAAGTCCTTAGTCCAAAATTCGGGACTCGTGGCGCTACTTAAGCATGCTTAGCCTAGGCTTGTACTAGGGTTGGTTTGCCGCCTTGCGACCGGACCGGCCCTTGAGCTGTCTTCCGAGGTTGAGTTCAATCACTTCAGAATTTCTCAGGAATCGTCCAGTAACAAATGTGTTGAGCTCGAGTTGAACCGACAGTCGATTTGGATATAGATTACTTCTGATAAAATCCGAAAAGAGGATTTTGTACTGCGGAAAATGTGACAGAAATAAAAGGACCAATTGACGGTTTGGCAATTGTGCACTGGTGTAGGCCAGGAGCTGAGGAAGTGGGAAGTGACCATCACTTTGACTGACTCCTGTTTTCTCTTCCATGCGGAGTAGACAGAAACAGCAACGGTGAACATCTGAAGGCAGAAGTGAAATTGGCTTGGCGCGACTCGTTTGTTTGTGCCACCTTCACTCTTCAACCACCCACCGTCAACATGGGATCTTCACCCTCTACAATATCTCAGGATGTGAATACCTTGATCCCGAATTCTTCGAATCAAGAGAACGTCCAATTCCCCAGAAACTCAGATGACGTTCTCCGTACTTTCAGCACCCTACGTCATGTTCTTCCCTCAGAACTCGTTCTGGAGATTTTAGAATTCGCACAATACTGGCTGCACGCTAGAGTCTACCGGGAAGGGATAAACACTTACGACGAACGCAACTGGCACGATCGGACACCATATTTGACTTCTGGGCCCGTCGCAGAGGGACGCGTGGAAGAGATCAGAATCAAGATCTGGAGTCACGACCAAGGCTGGAGCGATTACAGAGAAGACCATGGCACCTACAGGAACTCTTGGACTTGGTTTGAGCTCGGTATCGAAGGGTTCCAGGGAAGGGAGGTCAACACAGAACATGTGGATCTTCGCTTGGCAACCAATGTGCATGCACAACGGCAGACAGCGGTTCACGAGATCGTATATCGACGCCAGGACAACTCGCGGTTGATAGAGGCCCTGCGGACCGGGGATCACCTCTCGATCATTCCTTTGTCGAGATATCCTGGATGGAGGAACACCGTGGATAAAGCCTCGATCGAGGTCTACACTTCCCCTATTTTCTGATAGCATCTACTTTTTGACCATGACAGGAGGCACTGATTTTCCATGTTTGATGATCCCATATGAGCTAATATCATACACACTATTTGACTTCCAATGATTGAAAATAGCGACATCCAGCCGCACATCGACAGACCTATCTGTGTGTGCTGGGCGACAAAATCGCCGAAACCTCCTCATAAACAGAGAAGACAATACCACCACTCAGAAGCAGACGGCCCAGCCGCATGCTACTGCCTTTCCAGAACCCGCGAATACCATAATCGCGAATCACACTTCGCGAGGCCTCACCGATAGTGGCCCCCTGGACACCTTGTGCCCGTGTCTTGATCGTATCAAAAGGCTGTGTAGCGTAAACGGTGACCACACCGGCCAAGGCGCCCGTTCCAAAAGTCGTTACCACATTTGTTTTGATTCCTCTGGATTTGAGGGCTTCTTTGAGCACATTGTAGGTCCCCATCCGGACTGCCGATGTTGCTGATTGTTTCATTGCAGTGGATACAAGCCCTCGGTAAAGCTCGGTGATTCCATGTCGCTGTACTAAAACCTTGGTCGCATGAAGACTGGATTTGAACTGGCGAGCTCCTTTCGCGTCATCGATGCTGCACGAATCAGTCACCTGAGAGACTACTCAATGAGAGGGACACGAACAGCGCTGTTTTGATTCTTTCCGTTGGCGTCACTGCAAGAACGCTTTCCACGGCGCCTGCGGTCATTCCAGCTAGGATTCCTCTTGCTGGCGACAAGACACCCCGGTCATCGGAAAGGGAATTTCGAATGGTGTCGTACGATAAGAATCTTACCGCGGCTTTGGCTGCCGTTCCCTGTGCATATCATCAGCGTGAGCTAATGTAAGATCCCGACTCAATCAACTGACGATGACAAGGGTTGAACATCCTGTGTAAAGCGCACCAAGACCTTCCTGTTTCGCGACTTGCGAAATGAGGCGCAGGGGATTAGACGTCTTAATGGCGCTGTTGTCTAACAACTGAACGCGAGTCTTTGAGTACTCGAATGGATACTTCCAGACATCAGTTACTGCTGAAACACGGAGATATCAGATCAGTTACCGTAATAGTCGCTTCTACTGCACCTGCGATTCCACCGGAAACAAGAGAAACCCATTGGGGGGTGTGAAGCTGGAAGCTTGATTAGCCGAGGCCATTTTGAGAGTATTCAATCGATTCACTCTTTGAGGCTTTTGCTCGGAATCCCTGTGAGCTGCCGGCATCTTCACTAGGGCACTGCTAGCCATCGAATCAGGTGAATTCTCCGTGTTTGACCGATTAAGGGGCGTGAAATCGGTCCTCCGTTTTATAAACCCCGAAACGGGGAAACGCGGGGAAGCGGAACCTGACTTGCCGCGGAAGACATCTCAGTCACTTTCCTCCACGGAAATCTCAATTCCATCAACATCATGGTATCAAATTCTTCGTCTAGGCCGCGGAGGGCCATAAAGGCGTGCGCATTTTGTCGACGCAGAAAGGCAAGCAGACTATCAGTCATCAGGAATCGTGGGCTAATCGTGAAAAAAGTTTCGCTGCAACAACGAACAACCGACATGCTCTAACTGCAAAACATATGCGCAAGACTGCACATACGTATCAGGGCCTGATAAACCGAGGTAGGTGGCGCAGCCGTGTAACAGTTATCAGCGCTAACCACTTGCAGGCCGACAAATGCCCGGCTCTCGCGACTGGAAGCGGAGAATGAACGACTTCGACAGCACTTGGGGCGTGATCCTGCAGGTCCCGAAAGCCACAGTTCAAGTTTAGATAGCGCGTCTGTACAGAGCCCGCCTGTGCAGAGTCCACCACAGCAGCAGAAAGCCCCAGCTCGGCATCAGCCAAACACAGACGGATCTCAGTCGGCTGTGTCACGGATATTCATATCGCCCAATGGTGACTCAAGCTACCATGGGCTTACAAGCACATTGTTTGATGATGCGCCGACAGATCGTCATGGCCATCCTCGCTCAGCAGATCCACAGGTACCGGTAGAGCATATACGCAAGCAGCTGATGGGAGAATCTGCCTATCAAAGTGAGTCCACCAGGTCAGGTGAATCCAACACAATTTTCTAACAGCCCCAGGGCAATTGGAAGGGCTGAATATGCGACACGGGAAATTGGATTTTGATGGGGTCAACCCAGAGCTTGGAATGCACCTACTTGACCTTCATTGGAATCGTCAGCATCATTCTTTCTTGATCACCTACCGGCCCGCCTTTATGCGGGACATGGCCACGGGAGGTCCATACTTCTCTAAACTATTACTCAACGCGATCTACTTTGGCGCATCGAAATTCAGCAATCGCCCAGAGGTTCGCCGAGATCCAGATGACGCCCGTACTGCAGGATGGACTTTCCGCCAAAGAGTTAAGGAACTGCTAGGAGGTGCGTTGGATCGAAGCGAGATTACAACTATCCAGGCCTTGTTGGTAATGACCAGCTCTCTATTTGCGTTAGGAGATGAGCGCAGTGCCGCATGGCTTTATGCGGGCACAGCATTCAGGATGATAATCGACCTCGGCATGCATGTAGATGCCACTTTGCTCAGCAACATGCGACGGGTATCAGACGAAGATATTGAAATCCGGCGGCGAGTCTTCTGGGGTGCTTTTGTTGTCGATAAGATCCAGTCACTGTACCAAGGGCGCCCGGTCAGTCTGCAAGACTTCGATACCAATGTCTCATTGACATTCCTTGATCATTATGAAGAGCTAGAGGACTGGCAACCCTTCGCATATACAGACGTGCAGTCATATCCAGGGTCGCCTGCCTACAGTGTCTCAACCTTCACCGAGCTCTGTAAGTTGTCATTGATTTTGAATGGCATCTTGAACAAAGTTTATTCCGAGAGAAGCTCAAACCGGTCTCCAGAAGAGTTGCTCACAACTTTGAAAACACTGGATGGCAAATTGGATGAATGGTACAAGGCCTTGCCTGATTCTTTGCGCTTTGGGAACAATGCTACAGAGATCACTCCACCGCCACACGTGCTTTCTCTGTTGGCACTCTACAATGTGTTGCTTATTCTTCTCCACCGGCCTTTTGTGGCCGAGGGTCATTTGCACACAACGGATCTGTCAATCGCCATTAGCTCCTTTACAACGTGCACCGCAGCCGCAGCACGTATCGTCAAGGTTCTACAGGCATATGATCACGCATTCTCTATAAGACGTGCCCCTTACCTGATCTCATATGCGACATACGTTGCAGCGACCATTTATGTTCGAGTTGCTGCTCAGCAAAAGGAAGGAAGCAGAGCACATTCGTGTCTCTCGACATGTCTCGATATCTTCCAAAAGAATCAAGAGACTAATTGGGCAGTTCGTCGTGCCAAAAATGTAATTTTGCATCTGATGGATCGGATGCAAGTTGATGTCGGCAGTCGAGATCGTTCCCATGTCGATCCCCAAGCGTATCATGAGAAACAGGGGCCTTTGGAAGATCCCCAAAGCCATATTCACCTTGATCATGATACTCTTGAATCAGATGAACTGCATGCTCAGTGGACACCCCCGGAAACTGAGGCCTCTGAATTGGATATGGACATGATAATCCAAAGCTTTATCCGACAGAACACAAGGCAAAATGAAGGTCAAGTTTTCGTTGAGCCGCTCTATACCGCTCCGGATACTCATGACTATCATCCGGCACCGGGAGATATTGCGTCAATGATGCTCCCCAGTCATCAACACTCTTATTCTGACGCGCAAATTGATGATGACATGTTGTTTGGATTTAATGGATCAATTCAAGATAGTTTTTTGTATGATTAAACGAAACGAATGATGAGATCAGTGTTACTTCCAGGGTTGTATGTCTATACTACTTCAATTTGCCAGTAGAATTTAGCATGTTTCCAATGTTGATGTTCAGTGAGGACTGCACATCCTAAAGGCTTGGCATTGAGGCCTTCCCGCGGGACAAAATGTTCCATGGAAGTTTGCATTCCGTACGGAGTATAGATTCAGCAATTGGGTTATACACAAAAAATTGACGCGAGGGTGAATCCATATATAGGTCTTTTAAAGCCCACGAGTTGTATGGCTGGAAATTATCAATCCAGCACAGCTTGCTTCCAAAAGCCACCATGACCACAGCAGCCACTATGTCGATTGCAGAAACATCCACGGTTTCAAGGCCGTTCCCTCTGAAGCATTTTGGCTCTTATTCGCCAAGGAAATCTTTACCTGCAGTTTGGATGCGTTCAGGGACTTCAAAAGGCCTCTTCATCCACCGAAGCGATCTGCCCGACGCAACCGAAGATTGGGCTCCCATTTTACTATCGGCAATGGGATCATCGGGCTCCAGGGGAAAGCAGATCGATGGAATCGGTGGAGCTACCTCAACTACCTCGAAAGTGGCAGTTATTGCGAAATCGACACGACCCGGCATCGATGTGGACTATACTTTCGTACAGGTTGCTCCTGATCAAGCAAAGATTGATATGACAGGGAACTGTGGAAACATCGCGTCTGGTGTAGGACCATTTTCGGTAGATGAAGGACTAGTTGTGGCAATGCCGGGCCAAAAAGAGGCGAGTGGTAGCAGGATATTTGTTGGTTATTTGCTAACTGATCATCAGATCAGTGTTCGTGTCTACAACACAAATACCCAAAAAGCCATTTTGGAAACGATTCAACTTTCTCCGGTTGGTAAATTCCGAGAAGATGGCACCTGTCGCATTCCCGGTGTTGAGGGAACATCTAGCCCGATCAAGGTCGCTTTCCTTAATCCTGCAGGTAGCATGACTGGGAAGATGTTTCCAAGTGGTGCGAAGCAAGAGATTCTCACACTTCAATCGCCGAATCTGGGTGCTGTTCACGTTCGAGTGAGTCTTGTCGATGCAGGAAACCCATTTGTACTTGTCGATTCCGGCTCTCTGAACGTTGAGGGTAAATCCATGTGTCCATTTTCACTGGACACCGATCTTGGCGTGCTTGCCGAGGAGATCAGACGAAACGGTGCAGTGCAATTCGGACTAGCCTCTGATGTGGAGAGCGCAGGACTGGTTCGAGGCACACCGAAGATCGCATTCTTATCTGCACCCGCGGAGGAAACTTCGGATATTGATGTGCTTGCATTTTCCATGGGGAAGCCGCATCCCAGTATTCAAATGACGGGTGTTGTTTGTATTGGGGCTGCAATGGCCATTTATGGAACTGTTGCGTGGCATTTGTCCAGGGCATCGGATAGTCAGGTTCCCAAACATGGAATGAATGTTGGAGGCCAGAGGATTGCGAATCCTGTCCCCGTGCGAATTCGACATCCTGCCGGTGTCATAGAGACTGAGACTGTCCTGGATATGAGAGGTGAAGGTGATGTTGATGTGGAGCAAGTGGCAGTTATGAGAACCGCGCGACGGCTATTCGAGGGTAATGTTTTCTACAGGGCGTGAGATACAAGATAGTGGAAGGAATAGTCTTATAATTGATGTGCTCTTCGCATTTGTTTGCTTAAGTGGTTCTGGGATGATGGGTAAAAGCCACTGTGTTCAAACTGATCGATACTCGAAATTCGAAGAGAAAGGCAACCTGCATTTGACAAATCAATTTAGAAACAATATTGGAACATGCGAACATCTAACAGGGTGTCAAATTGTCCGATAAGATCCGTGGATGGCAGCATCGAGTGCTCGTCTCGAGTATTATTGGCATTTTACGCAGAATTGTAAACACGGGACTTGAATTCAACCTTGAAGTCGAAAGGAGCACCAGTGGTAAGCTTGATCAGTGCTTTTGGTATCTCGGCTGCTCCCTCCGAAGTGACTTCCAGTTTGAGGGAACGCAACCTTGGAGTAAAATCCTTCCAATTAGAAATATAGCGCTGAACAAGCTTGAAGAATCCTCTCCGGTTCCAGCGAGCATCAAGTGGGTGAATTGTCTCGTCGGTAAGAGTCAGATGCTCCACGCCAGTCGGGAGGCTACGAGCAAGCGCAAGTGGGTCATTTTCATGCGGTCTGTAGATCCCCAAGAGGAAAACCAATGGAACATGAAGGCTTTGAAGTTTGTTCAGAGGTTTGAGAATACCCAAAGTGCCATTGTCAACGAGCTTGATGAATAGACGTCCTTCATATCGACCCTCGGCTGTTTTCAACCGTTCAATAGATCCGGTGATCTTTAGATGCTTCAAAGTTCCACTCAATTTCCCAAGATTCTCGGACAATCTTTGTAGATTGATTCTCTCGTCAGCTAGACGAATAAAAGACCCGGGCTTTTCGTAGGGTCGGGCACACCAGTCCCATTCTAGTTTCTCTAGGAACGGGGTCGCAGTGAGTAGTTTACCAAGATATTTTTCTCGAATCATGGTGAGACTGAGTGACTTGATATTTTCTGCCTTGGGCGGGTCTGAATAGCCCCAGCCGTCAACAGGGTCATGGATATCCATTGGTGCCGTAAGGTGTTCTAACGATGGCAGATGAAACAGTGACAGAAGCTGTTGTACATGGCTTACTTGCTCCCATCGAGGTTTTTTCAGGGCAGGATCTGTGCTCCCGATGTGTACTTCTCGAAGGCGCGGCAACGCAGGGAGGGGGTATTTGCCAATGGCCCAATTTGGGGTTCCTCCCGGAGGAGCAACGATCTCTCTCATACGATGAGGTCTCGAGGCCCAATAAATAAAATAACAAAGGCAATCAATCTCTTCGATGGCTCTTGTATGCACTCGGATGGATTCAAGATTGGGGAGCAACGCGACGACAAGAGCGACGAAGGCACCGGGCCAGCCTTCTTTGATTTCCTTGCTCCACAGAGGACTCCTCGACAATGCGGGAGTCGAACTAATCAGACATGGTATCTCACTCTCGGGAACCTTTAAGCGAGTGACTTTGTTCCTGATTGTTCTTTCGTTTTTATTCACGACTTTGTCGACTTCCGGCTCTCCTTTGAGGTGAATGTTGACGTGCGTCACTAGGTGAGAGAGCTCTGGCTTGTGGACGATCTTCTCCAAGAATCTTAACACTCTTTCTGAACCATCCCAGTCAAAGCTGGTCCAAATATACTCTGCAGCGATGGTATGCAGAGCTTTGCTCACACGAGAGAAACTTGCAAGTGTGCTCATGTCCGATAGTGCGCAGATCATGCGCATGATCTCCATGGGAAAATGCAGCTGTCGCGACATTTTGTCTTCAGTGTACTGATCTATAGATAATGTTTCAGTCGGAAAAAGTACTCGAAATGCTCGAACTCAGGGGAAGTACGCAGACTTCGAGTGCGATGTTTCTTGGGATAGATGACCCGGCCGCTTTTATAGTATCACTCCACACAATTCCGTGAGGTACCCTCGCGCACACACGCTCTCCTCCATTGCCTGCGTCACTCAGAACAAGCTAAGACCTATCCGTGTTGCCATCTTCTTTGTATTCGCACTTTCTTCGTTTTCAATAATTTCTCTTTGAAGCCCCCGGTACCTTGACATTCCAAGGCAATTCAGTGGTTTCGGGAGCCCTAGAATGATTGGGTCTAGCAACGGGAGATTTGCACTCAGGGAAACTTTGCAAGATCAATATTCAGGCAGAGAGAATGATTCCGAAATCGAGATGGCAGGTGTCTACCGAGATATCACTCCAAGCCTCTCAGCACCAGTTGGCGTCTGAAGTCGGTACTTCCTGACCCCGGGGGTCTGAAGATAATTTTTTTCATTGTCCGATATTCTTAGATCTTCCTAGAGTCCCCTGTAAGATGCTACACACTACGAGATCAAAGAATCCCTCCTGGTGAATCCACACTATGCGCCAAAACGGTTTCAGTCGGGTCGAGGTGCTTGGCATGTCCTTTGTTTATACGCTCTTTCACTTAACTCTCTTGTCGAGTATGCTCCCCAAACTTTGTATAGAAGATCTATCACCAAAGTAATATGCATCACAAAATTTGACCTTTCACATAGTCTTCGCTGTATGCACTCCTCTCCGACTCACCCCTTTATAGATATCTCATGGCATCAAGACTCGATGACTTCTATAGATCAATGTTGAACGAAGTCATCTCCTGGGCAATATCCCTATCATCAGAACTATACACAGCATTTTACACAGTCGGTCGTGTCCCCAAAAAGTCACGCATGGAGTAGAGACCAATGTTCAAACAATGTTGTGTTGGGGGAGGAGGGGGATTTCGCCGATGTTTGCCATCTCTCTCCCTCTCTCCCACACACACACACACTCTCTCTCTCTCTCTCTCTCTCTCTCTCTCTCCCTCTCTCCCTCCCTCAAGACGGACCAGAGCCAAGAACTGACAGCTTTCTCGTCCACTTCTCCTTCCGGCGTAGGTTCTGAGAAACGGTGCAAAACAAATAAACAAACGCAGACCATCAGCCATCCCACTTTACGAGGTCCAGCCGATACTGTTTTTACACACCAAAAGCCGAGTTCTTCATACGGACTCAGAAGATTTGCTTAGGCTCCCTTTTCAATCAACATGGCCGCCCCAGGTCACATCGTCGATCCAAATCATGTCATCGATCCAGACGGTGAAGTGACTATCGTATTGAGCAAAGCAAACTCGCCTTTTGCACCGGAGGTTAAAAGTGTGAGCACGGCTAGCACGGCTCTCGCGGCTCTGGCAGTGCAAGCTGATGAGGCCTCCATCTAGGATCATTCAAGTGAATATCATGTCGCGGACAAATCACCCATCAACGAGTTTCACTACTTTCGAGTCTCTGCAAAACATTTGATGTTTGCTTCTCCGGTCTTCAAAAGGCTACTGGGTGGCAATTTCAAGGAAGGCACTACACTTTCGCAAAATTGCTCGGTAAAGGTCAAAGCACAGGGTTGGGATATCGACGCACTCCTGATAGTGCTATATGCCATCCATGGGCAATACCACCTCATATCAGAAAAGTTGACACTCGAGGCCCTGGCCAAAGTTGCAGTCATTACGGACTATTACCTTTGCAAGAAGGTTTTGTACATCATGGCCAAGACGTGGATCAATAACCTGGAGGGGCAAGTGCCTGCAACATGCGGTCGGGATTTGATGATATGGATATGGGTCTCATGGTACTTCCGACTGTGTCCCGACTTTGAACTTGCCACATCAAGAGCTATGTCATTGAGTGAGTATCGGATCAACTCTTTGGGACTTCCAATTCCCGGAAATATCATCGGTATAGTCCCTATACTCCAACCTGGAGTAAGATTTTTACTAATAAGGCTGTAGCATCAATGAATCTAAACAGAGAAAAAGCTATTAACATGGCGTCTGATTGTCTTAAGGGACCGTACATGGCTTCTCTTCGCCAAGCTGAAGGCTGTAGTCTTCAATGCAACGCAATGATCAATGGGGTTCTTGCTATCCACATGGATTCAAACAACTTGCTCCACCCAACGCCAAAGGCCCCTTTCCCGGGATCCAATTACACAAAGATCATGTCATTTACACCCCCAAGCTGGTCACCCAGTACCAACGAACCAACCAAACCCAACAAACATTTTACCCGCAGTTCTGCCATGCATTCATGTGCTAAATCAATCAAATCCATATTTGGGGGAATGACAAAATATTGTTCGGGGTTGGAGATAGACCGTTTGGAACTCAGTGATAAATCTCTCCCACAGGGTTTGGAGAGGCCCGTTAAACTCTAGTGAGTGTGGGCCAAGACCTACAGTTCATCTTTGGGATATTTTTGCGACTCTTTCTTGGGCCTGGGTTTAGATTTATGGCTAGGCTCATAGCCATGACTCTTTGGGGGGGAAACTTGGACAGATCTCCTAACCCCTGGAACAATTACCTCCAAATTCCTCCTGAAGTCTGCGGGAGGCTCATTAAGTGACCTGGTTGGATGCCTCGGGGAAGTTCCGGATCTGATCGAGTTGGATAAAGTGATGGCAATCCAGTCTTGAAGTCCTCCCTGTCACTTTATCTCTGAGCTAGCAACAGTTTAGGAATATGACCCCGCTTCCTCGAATTAAACAGGCTTCTCCAAGTAACTAACTAACAAGTGGGCTTTGAGATCTGTCACCCTTAAGGTGAGCTGAAGATCTTCACCCGCATGCAGATGATTGGCTGTTTTGCCTAGTCATGCATGCTTTTATCCATGGATATAAACAATAGCGAAGATCCCTGGACCCCATGGACACCGAGACCTCGGGAGTTTTGCACATGTCCATGCGATTGGGGTGTACTCGATCCTTTTGGCACTTCGAATATCAATGTTTCTCGAAATAGACTGCAAAGGAAAAATTGCGAGTGAACAAATAGAAAACAAACAAGCGATGTGCGTACCGTACGTGGAGCAAACCGGTGAGAGTTGTTGCTAAAGGAAAGAGCCAAACAAAAGCCATCGCTACTTCCGCGTTTTCAACGCGTCTAGGGGAAGTCTGTCAAGAGCCACTTGATATATTCTCTCTACTATGAAGACCTGTGTCTTTTTTTTTTATAGCTGCCAAACATGTCTCTGGGCCATGGTTGCTTTGCTTTGTTTGTTATAATCTAGACCCACAATCACAAGGAGAATTGACGAGTACATTCTTCGATCCTTACTCAACATCCTAAGCCGATTCCAAAGCATGAAACGTCCTCGGCACAGCTTGCGAGCAAAAAGAGTTCCTACACCACCTCGCTCGGTATTGGCTCCTTGGCCTTAGCTCCACTTGTGCCTAGCAGAAGTCACTGCTCCTTGGTTGCGGTGACAGCTGACTGTTCGAGAAAGGTCAGACATTCGAGGTCTCCCACACCCGCGAAGGTATTTTCAAGCTAGATTCGGAATTCTGCGAGAGCTCTTGTTTGTTTGCTTCTCCTGTATCGGGACCCACCGCAGGCTCGTGGGGCCAGACTTCTGTTCTCTCGGTGTCTTGATGGCTGTGATCGACTGTGGAAAGGAGAGGGTCGTGTTTCATCGTGCGACGTGGGCGAATTCGGGCTGACCCGATGGTCGGCAGGTGATGCTGACGCGTGAATACCTTCTTCCGTCGAAAGACCAGCGGTCCAAATGTTGGGACACAGGCTACCCAGATCCCAGCGGTCATTTCTGCCATCATTAAAAGCGATCCATCTCTCACGCACCAAATTGGGTCATCCGATGGGCACATTCTGGTTTGGACAATGCGAGCCAGATTGATACCTGCTGTGCTGATCGCGGTCAGTATCAAACAGTCTTCATGAAGGCTCTGGGTGGCTCACAGAATTCCAATCGCGAACGATGTGGTGACGCCAATCTTCTTTCGACTGGACATTCGCAGTTTCCAGACGACAGGCAGCGGCAGGAGTACGACAAGAAGATCCATCCCCATATTGAAGCCTGCAGATGCATACTGGATCTTCCGTATATTCCCGCAGCTTCCTGAGATCTTGCGATTCCAGTTGTATTGTATTGGTCGGCAGACAAGGGAAAGGGTGAAGACCGTTGCCACCCAATAGAGGGCAACTAGTCCTCCAACACCAATGGCGCACTGTGCAAACTTCTTGTTGCCAGAGAAGATTTCAATATACAGCATAAGGATTGCTAGACGGAAGCAGACTGTTGCGGTTGCCCAGATCCATTCTGAGGCCCAAAAGATCTAAATGATCAGCAACAGAAACCACATCCTTCGGGAATACTTACCTTCAATGCCATCTTCAGCTCGCTTGGACGTTTGGTCATCATTTTCAGTGTGTGTCCACCGTACCCGGCGATTGTTGCACCTTTGCATTGTCTCTCTAGTCAGCCTTGAACGCCATGGTTAGGCTTTAACCTACCTACTACCATGTCCGTCATATATCCAGCCAGCATCAGCTTATCAATAGTCAGCCGGTGCAGTGTTATGCGTTGAATTCAGACTGACCATTGAGACGAAGACCAGATAGTCATGGATTCTTGCTTCCCGACGGCTTGTCCGCATCGATGCGATACGAAGAGCCACAGCTAGAACGCCGATCAAAAACATAATCAAGCTCCATACTATCAGAACCGGTGAACGACCGTTCATGTGGATCTCCACCATAGCTACTGTCCGAGGACTCGGAAAAAGAGAATCGAAGGATATCACAGTGTCAATAAAATTAAGGAAGTGAAACTGTTTCAGGGGATGGGCGAGAATATGCAGCTTTTCGAGGCACCCGTTCGACTGACAGTGCTTATTGTGTTCGCAGCGAGTTCTGATAGGGAAAGCGTCTATAAGTCTTACACAGCCCTCGTGCACCATGAAAAAACTTTGAATCGGCCTTGTTGATTCATCAATTGACATGGTCTTCATGTCGGTATTTCAGTGAGACTCTACGGCCTCAGATTGGTTGAAAGCAATGAGCGCTAAGCTGAGCCAGCCTTACGGACCCTTGAGTCAGGCTCCCATTCTACCAGCTTCAGGCCTTTCATCCCGGATGTTATCGTACTTTCGCCCATATACTCCCCCACCGGCTCCGGTACTGATCATGATCACAATCACCACATTGGTACGCGGAGAATATGACTCTCATTCCACCGAAACTCAGTTTTCCTAAGCACCGCTCCGCCCGAGGTCCCAACAATGATATCAGTATGCCGGACCTATGTCACACAGGGTGATTGGAAATCAAGCAATTCGCTAAGCAGTTCGTCGAAGCTTACCCGCCGCCTGTCACCAGTTGCATCTACACATTTGGGTCCATCTATATGTACTCCTGTGCTTACATCCTTTATGCAGAAATAAATATTGCCCTTTCAGGCGCAAAAAGATTATGGCCGATCACAGGGTGAATGCATTAAAAATAGCTTATGCGTACCATTTGGCTTACTGGCCTTCCCAGATGGCTCACCGTGGAAAGTTAGCTTATTTATGTACGACTTGCCTTTGTACATAATGAGTTTGCGGGTTACATCGAATTGGTATGAAGGTTAGCGGGGATGCGGCTGATAAATGTCAAACTTTTGAAATCCTGTCGGACTTTCAGCGCTTGGTACCAACGATAGCTATCCTTCGAAGATCTTGAAATGGATTGGAGGCATTTAAATACTACAGCATTAACGTGCCTTTTGGCCTCTTTCCAGATGATAATATCTACTAAGCATGTCAGATTTTCCAGGCTCCCCCCGTCAATCGCACCTTCCTGAAATGGAGCCACATCCGAATCCGGGTCGGTCCCAGTCCCATCAACCTGGGCAGTGATCCCCTAAATGTCCGCCGAGGCCATTTTGATCTTCGGATCTTGTCGGGCCAAAATTCCCACCTGGGCATCTATCTTCACTTTGATTCTCTGCCTCATCTAGCTACTCATTTGACCCTAGACATCGGAACGAAAATCCTCGAACAATGAACTATACCGACATCGAAATGGGCTATTTGCCTCGAACAGAAAAAGGCCAACATTACGAATATCTTACGGATATCGAGCAAGGCGATTGTGAGAGTATCAAGGACGGGCTGGGCGCTTCTGCGAAGGATAGCTTCATCCTTCTCAAGGGAAAGAGACGGCGGAAGAGAAATATGGTGACAGATGTGGAATCGTGCGAGCTTATTAAGCCTTCAATGCTTTCGAGACTGCTGGTTTATTGCGCGAGAGTGCTACGCTCTTAATGGTGACTGAGCTTTGAGGGCATACTTCGTGCTGGATTGCTGTTTGTTGAAGCGAGTGACATTTGTGGAGCTCTGCCGTTGCTTATTGGTGGGCTTGGATTTGGTACTTCTGTCTTTGCATTTGGGAGGATGTCTTTGAAATGGAGTTTGAGGGTTGGCTTGAGACATATCATGACTTGTTTGCTATTCCAATAAAAGGGCATCACTTTTAATTGTTCTCATATCGATAAAAAGTAAACATGATCTGAAGTCATATGTGCAAGACTGCTGTCTGGAAAAAATGGTACATTCGCTCTGCGAGAAAAAAAAAAAAGGATATGGTACAGCATAAGATGGTACAGCGTGGAAGGGGAAAATGGGTATAAGAGAGGTCTGGCAGGCAAGCAGACTCAAATGCACAGACCCAAGAATGAACAAGAAAACATTGTGGTACACCACACGGTGGCTGGAAGACTCGGTGCAAAAGACCGAGGAATCAAGCCCCGTACATCCGGACGTCATCCGCATCAACTTCTTCCCGGCGGCGAAGGAACGTGGCCTCCTCGAAGTCATCCAAGTCGAGGGTAGGCTGCTGGAATTTGCTGGTGCGCATTGGAAGAATCCGACGGCTCTGGCCGAGGTTCGGGGATAGAATGCTGGCACCAAAGGAGTTTTCTTGCTGAGTTTCGTAGGACTCGTCGTCGTTCTCGTCGGCATAGATGTCGTCTACATCCAAGGATCGTTTCTGGCCGCCCAAAGCACCGGAGAATGAGTCGTTGGACTCTTGGCTGCTTGCGGGAAGTGAAAATGCATCACCGTCCTCGGTGACGAGGTAATCATCTCGACCCTCACCGGAGAAAGGAGTCAATTCTGAGTGGCGACGAGTGTTTCGGTAGGGTTGAACACCGGGGGTCTGGGCCACTGCAGTAGGAGGCAAGGTCTTTTCGGTGGATTTGGCCATGTCGGTCCTGTATCCATCGGCGACGGACTTCCGGACCCTCATTCCGACGGACAGGAGGGAGGACTGGACTGTGGCGGGAACGACTGGAGTTGCAGAGAAGGTTGCTGCGGCATAGTGATGGTGGTGGGAGACAGTGGGTGTATCAGAAGTCACTGGCTCTGTGGCAGATGTGAAGAATGTGGTGATAGGGGGTTGGAAGCGGCGGCGCTTTGATAGGTCGGCCTTGGGCATGGTGGCAGGCATGGTGAGAGTGGAGATTGAAAAGCGGAGATTGTGAAGCAGAGAGGAATGGAGACTTCAAATATGCAGCACGCAGTGTGACGTATGAGAGAGGGGTGAAAGAAAAACTTCATTGGGGTGATAAGGCCGTTGGATGGGCAACGCGCTGAAACGCGGATACAGTCACGTGTTCCACTTTACGCGTCGGGCCAATCTTCACGCGTTTGATGGCCCCGATGATCACTTCACTTCAATGTCATACGAGTACATATAGTATCCATATGGAATTTTTTTGAGACTGGCTGTGGAGATATCCTTCAATACCACGATAGAATAAATTGTCAGACACACTTTAGTGTCTTCATGTCATCATGTAAACTACCAAACCATCATCGCCTCCAAAAGAGTATCTGGACTTTGGGGGCTTGAATATTCTTCAAAAATGTGGATAATACAGCCTCCACATTGGCTACAACTTATGTGAACTTCCCAAAAAGAGTACAGACCACCGCCATCAAATTGTTTAGGGGTACAACCCAGACTCTTGAATCGAGATTGTGTACCGAGCAGGCCTGTAGAAACTAACCAGCTCTGGAAGGCGAGAACAGATGTCGTGAAAATTTACAGAGCGTGGATATCCCTGCTAGTACTTTGACCTATATGATGAGATGTATCAATGCGAGCATTGCGTTGAAGGATTTGTGTTATCAGCGCAGTCAATACCCAAGTGCCTAGCTTTGCCGCGTTGTCAGATCATAGCAGAAAAATGCACAGAAGCCACCAAACGTCAGAAAACAATAGATCAGAAGAAAAAACTTCGGCAACTCCACAATTTGCCTGTCCAAGAATTCAATGAACCTATCATCTTTTGCGCCATGCTCTAATAGCATCTTTATGATCTTCTCGTGCCCTCGGCGACGAGCAAGGCTCAGTGCAGAAACTCCAGTTATCCCACTCTGGGAATTAATGGCAGCTTCATGTTCCAATAGTATCTGTACAATATCCTCCTGTCCTGCTACACAAGCAGTGTTCAGCGCATTCTGACGGTCTTTGGTGGTGATATCAGCTCTATGATCAAGCAAGAGATGCAGAATCTTGTCATGTCCTTCGAAACATGCAAACTGTAGGGCCTCTTGATACCCTCCAGCTTTGAAATCAGCCCCATGCTTGAACAGCTTTTGCACGATTTTATCATGCTCCAGAGAGCAAGCAAACTGCAGGGTGACTTGGCAGAATTCAGAGTTGACATCAATTCCATGGGTTAACAGTATCTGCACAGTCTTGTGGCTTCCGGTCAGACAAGCAGCCCGTAACGCCTTCTGGCAGCTTTCTTCATCGAAGGCAGGCCCATGGGTTAAGAAAATATGTAAAATCTTGTTATACCCATTGGCGCAAACAGACTGCAACTCCAGATCCTTCAGTTGGTGGTTAACGACGTTCAAGGCGTCTAATGTCGCTCTATGTTTCAAAAGCGTTCGCACAATCTTGTGATACCCTGTTCGACACGCAAGCCACAGAATTTGTTGGTGGTCTTCAGAAGTGAGGGCAGTCCCGGATCTTAACAATTTATGCACAATCTTGTTATTCCCCTTCGTACACGCAGCTACTAGCGCTTTCATGTAGTCTGCAGAAGTGAAGGCGGTCCCGCAGGTTAACAACATATGCAAAATCTTGCTGTTCCCAACCCGACAAGCAGCTAGCAGCGCTTTCTGATAGTTTTCGGCGTGGAGAGTAGCCTTGTGGCTCAACAGTATATGCACAATTTTGTCACACTCATAGGAACAAGCAGACTCGAGGACAGTCCAGCCACGCTTATCGCGGATGTTGATATCAGCGCCATAGTTCAGCAGCATCCGCACAATTCCTTCATGCCCTTGTAGAGAGGCAAGCTGCAAGGCATTGATACCAAGAGACCCATCCCGAACATGAACATCTGCTCCATGGGTCAACAGTATATTAACAACTTCTTCATGTCCGTTGGAACAAGCAAAAAGCAAGCCATTCCAACCGTCCCGGTCTTGAGCATTTACGTCAACGCCATTCTTCAGCAATACCTGCACAATCCCTTCATGCCCGTTGGAACAAGCTGACCGTAGCAAAGTTGCTTCACCTTGATCTTCGTTGTCAAAAGAAGCCCTATGGCTTAATAGCATCTGCAAGGCGCCAGTTTGTCCCATTTCGCAAGCAAGCCCTAGAGCATAGTCGAGCCTGCGTGGACTGTTGGTAACAGCATTATGTTCCAACAGTATGTGCAGTATCTCGATGTTTCCTGTATAGCAAACTGCTTCCAGGGCAGTCAAAGGGGATCCATCAGAAACATTGATTTCAGCTGCACACTCTAGCAGGGTTTGCACAGTTTTGACGTCTCCTTCCAAGCAAATAAGCAATAAGAGATTGCAAGATACGCTGAACCCATGCTTCAATAGAAATTGCACAAATTTGACATTTCTTCCTGCGCATGCCATCCGCAGGACCAAGTCACGCTCTTGGGACTGGGCATTGGTATGAGCTCCGTACTTGAGCAGTATTTGCATAATTTCGGTCCGTCGCTCATATTGATCAGGAAGTAGGGCGTTTCCATAGGCTCCATGGTCATTGACATTGGCTCCATGGCTCAGCAGCGTTTCCACAATATTCTTTTTCGCAAAGAAACAAGCAACTTCCAGGGGTTTTCGGCCGTTGGCGTCTCCGGCGTTGGCGTCGGCTCCATGCTCTAATAGCATCTGCGCAATCTGGTCACGATCTGCCCAGCAAGCAGCGCACAGCGCATTGCCTAGAGATTCATCCCGGGAGTTGACATGTGCTCCATGACTGATTAACAATAAAGCAACATCGTGGTGTCCCTTGTACGAAGCATATGTCAATGGATATGATCCTGCAGTATCTGCGACATTGGGATCAAGTATGCCTTCAGAGAGTAGGCGGCTGATCACCTTTTTGTGCCCGTTCAGGGCTGCAAGATGCACAGCATTCAATATAGGGACTGGTTTCTCTGAACCCATGATGCTCTTCCAAAATATAGGGAACCAGACTGGAAATTGGTCTGCCGTGAGGTTGTAGACATAGTTCAGCAGATCCGTGGCCTCTGTCTCGGCGGCCGAAGAAAATTCTCGTACGTGATCAGACCAGTGTATCGCCGCGTATTCCAAGAAGTCTGCGCAATTGGGGTTTCCATCGTTGTTTTCATTTTTCAATCCTTCCATCGACAGATATCTCAAACAGCTGAAAGCCATTTGGTCTTCAGCATCTTGTAAGCTGCAAGAATACATAGAGAATGGAGTTTCCGATGCCTCCTTTATAAGATACTCTCTGGCCGTCTGGTGGATAAGATGTACTTTTGAATTTTTGACAAAGACAAAGAGGCCGCATAGACTTCGGATCTTTTCATCCAAGTGAAGTAAATCTAACCCAGCTTCTGCTGTGGTCCGTGGTTCTGGATAAACAGATACGCGTAATGCCATAGCCAATTCTCTTGTTGTCAAGGGACGCCGTGCCGCGATAATGATTCGAAAGATTTTCGTCACTGTATTCCTTCGCTCAGAGGGAACTCGAGAAAGAATATTTTCGTAGGCCTTTTCCACTGATGGGGGTATCATCTGGATTTTTTCCTTGGCAGACCAGAGGCTGCTCTCCAACGTAGATCTGAAATCATCAATAGCTAAATGAAGCCAAAGATAAGTTCGATTTTCCATCATAAGGAGCTGTTTTTCGAGTTGTTGCTGCACATCTAATGGTAAGGACGCTGTGATGGCTAGTTCCTTGATTTGCCTTTTCACCACCAAATCAATCTCCTCGTGGATTTGATCATTTTCCTCTTCGCCTTTCAAGTGAAGATGCGGGAAGTCGGTGATTTCTCGAAACCGATTCTGGATATGGTGATAAGGGCGACTTGTGACTAGGAACTTCACACAGGCATCTTGTGTTTGTTGGAAATCAATTGGTGATTGGCAATCTGGTTTGGGCTGACGCATCTGTTGATGGAAAAGTTTGAGGCTCTGAATAAAATGATTCTGATCAACCTCGCGACACTCATCAAGAGCATCCAAAATGCATATAGTCTTGACCGATCCATCAGAGGATGTTGCCTCTATGAATATTCTCCATAGCTCATCAACTTCTTTTTGGATATTCTGGCCATTGGCTTCCCAGGATGGTATAGCATAACACAACAAATGAGGTTGCTGGCTGAAGAGTTGGTGAAGAATTGAACATAACGCTGTGGTAAAATTATTCTGTTCCTCGTTCTCCTTGAAAAAGAAATAGCATACAGCCACTGTTGGGCTAGCAGCATGCAAATAGCTATCGATGATCGATCGGGCCAATACTGACTTCCCGCAGCCTGGATCTGCCGAAATCCATAGAAGATCATTATGGTTGCTTTCCTTCCAACGAAGGTATTGGGAGCTCTGGAGAGCCCACTGGCAGGTTCCTGGTGCTCTCGCTGGATTGATATCTTTTTGCTCCGTATAGCTGCCTGTCTTGAAGGCTTGGTGACACTTATGTTGTTGATCTATCGACGCTGTTGCTTTCTGTTCGTCGCGGTGTCGTGCTTCTTGGTCGAATACTTGGTCTAAGCGATTCCGGATGCTTTTAAGCTCTTCTTTGAATCCTTCTTTACAAAACTATATTAGCGATAAACCCTTGTTTTGATAGAAAAAGCTATCTAGCATGTATCATACTTACCGCACACATTGATCACCAAGTTCTCCTGTGAAACATGGCCCATGGGTACGTAGCCCAGCAGCTCTTTAGCATATGCTGCTGCTGCTAGGGCCGCATATCCTTGCCACTGCTTATTCTTATGCGTGTCGGCATAGTCACAGATACCGCGAATGACAATACACGGGAAATCCATCATCAAACCTGCTGCCTCCATTTCAAAGCACAACGCTCCGGTTCTCAGCCTCAGCTGTTCTCTTGTCTTTGCATCCTTGATCACGGCATTACCAGATGCAATAATACCGTAATGTAGCTGTGGATCACTGCCCTCCCGCTCGGTCCTCATTTCTTCCCAGGCTTCCAGACAGCTGTCGCATTCATTCGCATTTTCCAAATTCGCATTTTCCAAATGGTCATACTCCTGTTTGAAGAGTCGGTCCTGTCCATCTCCGGGTCGATGAAAGTTTTTTCGAGTTCGTGTGTTCCTCTTCGTCGATTGAATGATATACCCGGGATATAGAGGGTCATCCGTCAACTCCGCAGCCCTCATTAGATTGACTGCCGTCAATAGCGCCCGGGGAGGACTGTTCAAAGAGCCAGTCCGGTGAAATTCCCCGCCAGTGCCAATCTTCCCCATGTCATATTGAAGTACCCCACTTGAAGTGCCTTCGGGACAACTAATCACGATGTCGCCGAGCCGAATGTCATGGCTAGCGGATGGAATTGCACCCCCAACACCGACCATCAACCCAATGCGGAGAGATTTTGAAAAGGTGCGAGTCATGTGGTTGGCGACAGTCGTAGCTGATGTGGTCCCATATTGCGGGAGGCAAGCGATCACAACGTGGTGTTTGCCGATTCGACCTAGTGTGTAGACATTTGAGTCGGCGGGATCTTGCACGTCGAGGTTGCCAAATTTTTCATCCAAAATCTCCTTGGCAGCGGCAAGTTCGATCGGTAAAGCACATATCCAACCAATTTGGAATGAGTCTCGAGGGGGACAGGCCATGTCAAACGTCTGCCTCGCTCATGAGATTCCAAGAGACAATGAGACACCAAGAGACAGCGGGAAAGTTCGATTTGATTGCACTTTTTTGGGGGGTGAAAGTACGATCTCCGCAGAAAAGTAGGCAGAGATTCAACTTTAGAAGCTTGAAGTCATTTCAGCTCCAAGCCCCAAAGGCTCAGCCGCATGGTGGACACGTCGCGCAGTGGGGGAGCGGCAAGATGAGGAATGTTATTGGGGGGTGAGCCTCCCTTTTGGCTCCACTTCTTAGTCCCTGGCATCTCTGATCTGATGTATCACCCAATCTATACTTAAGTAGATCCATATGGAGTATGTTTCAAGGTCTGGATGGAGTCTCTGTTATCCTAATATGTTTCTTTGCCGAACTATCGGTAAGAAGTCACGCATCATAAATTCCAATTTCAAATGTTTCATTCCTGGTATGTAGTAAAAAGCACTGATATATACTAACGGCTAGGTCCGACTGTAGTACCCAAGTTACCTCTCTTTCCGCCTCTCTTGCCTCGGTCGTGATGCGCCTTCAGCGCACGAGACACATCCTTCAAACTTCTCTTATTCTTTGATTTCGCTTTTCCGAGCGACATCAAGAAGGGCTTGTGCTTACGAGCCTTCTCCTTGTTGGTAGTACTCTTGCCCTCTTGCTCCTTGCGCTCCTTCTTTCTGGCTTCCTTGCTCTTGTGCTCGGAGCGATCGGTCTGTCCCTCCTTGGCGTGAGCAATACGCTCCTCACGAGTAGCCTTGGCGGCAGACAGAGCAGCAAGTCCCTCAATCTCGTTGGCAGTCAATGGGTCGTCGGTGTGACGAGAGGTCCAGGGCGCGGCGACGCGGCCCTTGTTGCCAGGAAGAGTGGCCTCAGCAGCTGCCTCGGCACGGAGCTCAGCGAGCTTGGCCAAATCGGCGGGTGTGAGAATTCGGGTAGTAGCCAATTTGAGGAAATCGATTTCCTCTTCAGCCTTGGACTTTTCACCCTCCTTTTCGCCTTCCTTTTCCTTTTCCTCATCCTGCTTCGATTTCTTTGCAGGGCGAGACTTGCCTTCGTCTTCTGAGTCACTCAGGTTGATGTCGGCATCGTCTTCCACATTGATCCATTCGCCATCAACATCACTGTCTGAGTCATCCTCAACATTCCAGGCATCCCAGTTGTCTTCCTCGTTATCTTCATCGTCCTCGGCATCAGAGGGAAGACCCTTCTCGATGTTCTTCTTGCGGCGCTCTTCGTCCTTGTATCTAGCCAGAAGTTCCAGACCTTCGATCTGGCCAACAGCCTGTTCACCGAAGCGTCTCTCCGCCTTCTCACCTGCACGTAGGCTCATGGCAGCTTCCTTACCGCGGTCACGCTTCTTGAGCATTTGAGCACCAACATCACGGTAAAGACTAAGAAGACCCTTGGAAGCCATCATGACACCCTTGTCCTTACTCTTCTTGTACATGACGAGATCCTGCAAAAGAGTTTCATCCATAGCCAAAGGCTGTCTCACACAGATCTCACGGATAGCGTTGAGACCAGCTGTAGCGACTTGACCCGCTGAAGCTTCAGAAACGAACTCGTTCGCAATCTTCTGCACGAGAGGCTCGAGGACATCGGGAGGCACCAGGTCGTGGGTGGCTTGAGCCAGGGATGCAAGGAATGAAGTCACAGATGGCTGGCGTGGTGTGAGGAACTTTTGGAAGTAGGAATAGAGCGGCATGATGTGCAGCTGGTGCAGACCAACTAGACGCGAGACCAATTGTAGAACAAGGAGCTTTTGCTCCAAGTTCAACTTGGACTTGCCATTTTGAAGATGCTTGAAGAACATGTTTTCGGAGAATCCTTGAGGGTCGTGGAGCAAGTGAAGAGCGGAGAAGTTGAGCATGACGTTCGGTTGGCCCCTCTTCTTCTCCTTGTTTCTGGCGGATTTGATGGCCTTTTCAGCAGCACGAGCCTTCTTTCTGGTCTTCTTGTTGATTGTAAGCTGATGCTTAACTTGACCAACATTGACTTCATCATCACTGCTCTCATCCTCCAACTCCTCACGCTCCTTGTCACCACCGAGGAAGAAGCGGACACCGCCGACAACGACCTTCTCGTTTTCTGACAGAGCTGCCTCCTTCATAACCTCAACGGCCTTTGCCTCAGTCCAAATTTGACGCTTCCACAGCTCTCGGGTGATCTTGATTGCCCACAGGCCTTTAGCTGATGTGCGGTCAGAGGTAACCAAGTTGAAGAGCACAGTTTGCATAGTCCGGTTCAACTTGTGGTTGGTAGTCTTGGAGTTGGCGGTGCGCAGCTCAGAAAGGATCTTTTGGAACAACAAGGCTCGCAAGGTCTTGCTGGGTGTAGAAACAAGAATGGGGAACAATGTGTGGAGTAGTCTGGTGTGGGGTCAGCGTTGATCGTAACACACAGACGATGGGATATATACCTCTCTGAGTCAATGATTTCCTTCTTCTTCAAGAGCACCAGACTGCCCACCAGCTTCTCGCGCAGCTCAGTCTCTAACACCAGGTGGTGTTCCATGAGCATGTCGATGAGCTGTTGCGGGAAGTCCTTACAGATGTCCGGATAGCAGTCGGCAACATGGGAAATGAAGTCAATCAGATCCCGAAGAGAAATAAGACCAGTATCCGTAGCAGATGAAGGCGCCGCCATGAAAATCTCGCGGTGAGATTCATATTGATAGTGCTGGGCCCGGAAATCTTCAATGTAAGATCTGAGAAGCACACATGATTAGCCCCGACCAATGCAGAGTGCCTGGATGCCTTCTTCAGAAAACTTACTTGGGATCCTTCTTAATCTTATGTTGTAGGTTGGGCCTTCGAAGCGCATTTGTGTTAGCATTGAGATGAAGCCTGAATCGACCGAGCGCATAGGTCGATTCTAGACTAAAAGGACTCACAAATCAGCCTCGACCTTTTCCAAGGCACCAAGCTTTCTTTTGACCATCTTGACGGTGACCAAATGGCAGGGAAAGTAGTTGGTTGGGGTTGTGTTGGCACGGCTGGTCCGAAACTTTTTTCCCTTCCTTATCGATAAGCGATGGAAAATCTCTCCAGTCAGGCTAGAACATATCGACATATAGTTAACCACACCGTACTCCGTATTATGGAGCCAATTGATGGATTTGTCGCATTTTGCAATCTAGGTCGTTTTGCGAAGTACTGCTACTGCTACTAGAAATCATTGAACGAATAAAAGAAATTTTTTCTTTTTAGGAGATAGGTCTTCTCGACCCATGGTCTTCATGATCACATCTCAACTACAAAGAAAGCCGTCCGAATGCGTTCCCTTTTAAGATCGTGCTTCCTTGACTGTATCATATTATGTACAGCCTTGCAGATGCATGCGATACTGAATCCCGGTGAAAACCCCGTCCACTCCAGTATCCATAAACAGAGGACCAAACGGAGAACAAATCCAACACAACCCCTTTACCGGTTGCTCTTGGCAACACGCTCGAGCTCGTCCTTCTTCTTGATGGCGTAGGAGTTGGAAGAACCCTTGGCGGCGTTGATCAGCTCCTCAGCAAGGCACTCAGCAATGCTCTTGATGTTGCGGAAGGAAGCCTCGCGAGCACCGATGGTGAGCAGAGAGATGGACTGGTTCACGCGGCGGAGGGGAGAGACATCGACAGCTGAGAGGATGATATTAGTATCGAGGAAAGCATGGGGAATAACGATTTCACATACCCTGGCGGCGGACGGTACCCTGGGAACCGATACGGGTGGAGTCCTCACGGGGACCGCAGTTGACGATAGCGTCAACGGCGACCTGGAGAGGGTTCTGGTCGGTCATGATGTGGACCTAAAACACAACTGGTTAGTTCCTGATAACTGGAACGAAGAATGTCGAAGTGGCACGTACAATCTCGAAAGCGTGAGCGACAATGCGGACAGCGAGGAGCTTCTTTCCGTTGTTGCGGCCGTTCATCATCAGAGAGTTGGTGAGACGCTCGATGATGGGGCACTGAGCCTTGCGGAAACGCTTGGCGGCATAGCGACCGGCAGAGTGGGAAAGGTAGACGGGAGTGCGGATCTGGATGTAGTCGCTGTAATTGCAGGTCAGCACCTCTGATCACTTGGTAACCATGCGATTGTCGATCCTGCTGCGCATTGTTTCTTTCCTGCTGTGTGCGATGCAATTTTCCGTCTCGAGGCGTGTAGTATTCCTTCCATCGAAAATATTCAAAAAAAATATCGCAGGTTCTCCTTCAGGCCTTTTTTTGTTTCTTCTTCTTGCCAGTTCCTCCCAGTCGAATCGCATTGTCACACACAGCAGAAATTCACTCGGCGCAGAGAGGACCTGTAGATAGACTCACGTCAAGGAAATATCCCGGATCTCGACATCATCGTAGCTCCACTTGTTGAACAGCTTAACGCTGCCCTGCTCGGCCAGAACCTCCTTGGGCAGGACAGGGAAGGAAACCTCGACGTCCCCGTTGTCGGACATGTTGACTGTGCTGGAGGGGTGGGAAGGGGTTTGTCGTTTAGTGATTGAACTTCGGGCGTTGAGGTCGATCCAAGATTGGAAATTGAGTGTGGACTTTCGCTTAATTGCAGTGTGCGGTCACGTGTGGATATGGTGGGTCTGATGCCTCAGGCATGTTTTGGCCTGAACTTTCAGTGATCCACTACTTGCCCGTTCCATCTCTCCTGCTTTCCAATTCTGAATGTCAGCTTTCAAGCCTTTGGAATTGGGAATTCTTTGAAATGAATGTTTTATGAGGCTCAATTCTCTGTCTCATTTTCCACCCAAGTTTTTCACCATCATCAACCTGGTACATATCGAGGTACCAGCTACGGGATATTGTACACGCTAGTACCTTCATCTTCCAGCATTCCGAGCCTGGGCCGGGGACACGCGATACAAGTCGGACGGTTTTTGAACCTCTGTCTTTGATTCTCAATTTCTATCGATGAAAGACATAGATGTAGAAATAAAATCCTATATATAGCAAGTGAAACTAGCATCTCTGGATGTCTCATGCCCTCGGCTCGCTTGACCGCCCTTGAACAGGTGACGTTGCGGATGTCTGGCGCGGAGAGGGCGACCATTCGTTGACTGTGAGTCGACTACACCCCGGTAAATATAACTCGCGGCTGTCAGGGCTGTACTCGGGATTTCCGCCCCTCTCCAGAATCTGCGCCTCTGAGACGCTTATTGCGATGAGGCGTCCTTGACTGCGTACTCTCAACCCTCCCCCGCGCTTTCGATACACTTCCCCGAATTGAGGCTTCTCGACCCGCTGTCACAATGGCGGAAGAATCCCCCGAGCTCCAGGCCGCTTTGCGGAGCCTGGATAGGGAATTGGAGGTATGTTCATCCTATGCATCCGATCAAGCAGTCAGCTCAATTTGCGTGTTCTAAACAGGAGGGCGACATCACCGAGAAAGGGTAAGCACTCACACACCGACCCCCGGAAACCCCGCAAAATGGTATCGCAAGGTGGACGAGGCGACCACTGGGATTCTGGAATAAGCCCGGGGCTACAACGGACCTAGAGAACTGACAACAACAAAGATACCAGAAGCGACGTACGGTCTTGCTCTCACAGTATTTCGGCCCAAACAAACCCCTTGAGATTAGCCCTCACGCAACCCCTGGCTATGATGCGCCCACGACCAGCTCTTCAATGGCCCCGCCGGCTATCTTGAACGTCCGACCCCCAACTGCCGAATCTTCAATCCCTGGGGTATCGTCTCCAACTTATGCGGGCGATTACAATGATGAATATAACGGAAATACCGGCTACGACCATGGTCCCGGTATAGACCACAGCCAATCAAGGAAACCATCGGTTCCTCATGAGGGAGATGGCACGGGCCTGCTTCAAACCAGTGCCCACGACCGGATGCCTTCCTCGAGTTCCTACGACTCACTGTTCCTTCCCAGGCCTCCAGTCCCAGGGGGTCCCGGCCCAGATGGCTCGAGGACCGCAACCCTGATGAGCCAGAACTACGCGTTCAACCCTAACTCGCAACCAGAATATGTCTCACAGCCTGAGTTTGACCAAGCCGAATACGCCCAGGCCGAATATCCCCCAGCTGAATACGCTCAGCCCGAATTCATGGACGACGGCATGGCGTACTATGACCCTGCATCTGGTGGCCCAACACGACAATCTACGATGCTCGATTCTCAACAGGGTTACTTTTCCGATTTTGCAGGGCAGCAGCACGATGATTATAGGGATAGCTATGGAGGTGGTTTCCACCGATACTCTCAGTCCGGCGAGGCTTTCTCACCTACCGCGAACATGGCACCGCCATTGATGCCCGCTACGGATCTACAGCATGGACCGGCGATTGAGCATTTACTTCCCCTCGAACCACGAGAGATTCCTTTCGCATTGAACGACCCCCACGATAAAAACATCCCTATGTCCAACTTTGACAACCTCCCCGCGGTCCTGCGACACCGCGCTCGGGCCCATCCCAAGCAAGCGGCGTATTGGGTATTGGATCAGAAAGGAAAGGAGCTTGCATCGATCACATGGGAAAAGCTCTCTGCGCGCGCAGAGAAAGTTGCTCAGGTCATTCGTGACAAGAGTAATTTGTACCGCGGAGATAGAGTTGCTCTCATCTACCGCGAAGCTGAGATCATCGAGTTCGCCGTCGCACTTCTGGGCTGCTTCATCGCAGGAGTGGTCGCGGTGCCAATCAACAGTCTGGATGATTACACAAGTCTGAACTTGGTCCTCACTTCCACTCAAGCACACCTGGCTTTGACAACCGAGAACAACTTGAAGAACTTCCAACGCGATATCACTGCCCAGAAGCTCAGCTGGCCGAGAGGTGTCGAGTGGTGGAAAACGAACGAATTCGGCAGCTTCCATCCAAAGAAGAAGGATGACACCCCTGCATTGCAAGTCCCTGATTTGGCCTACATTGAGTTTGCTCGGGCTCCAACTGGTGATTTACGTGGTGTCGTGATGAGCCATCGGACTATCATGCACCAGATGGCCTGTCTGAGTGCCATAATCTCCACGGTCCCTACAGATGCCAGCGCCAGGCAATATGCTAGCAAGGGCGAAACGATCATCAGTTACCTCGATCCTCGGCAAGGAATCGGTATGATCATGGCGATTCTTTTCACAGTTTACGGTGGCCATACGACTGTTTGGCATGAGGATCGTGCAGTGGAGACACCTGGTCTTTATGCTCATCTTATCACCAAATATAAGGCGACAGTCATGGCGACTGACTACTCTGGTCTGAAGATCGCCACCTACAACTACCAGCAAGATCCGATGTCGACCAGACATTTCAAGAAGAACTCTGAACCCAATTTCAGCAGTGTCAAAATCTGCCTTATTGATACCCTCACTCTCGACCCCGAGTTCCATGAAATCTTAGCCGACAGATGGCTTCAACCCATGAGAAATCCTCGCGCCAGGGAAATCGTGGCACCCATGCTATGCTTGCCGGAACACGGAGGCATGGTTATTAGTATGCGCGATTGGCTTGGCGGAGAAGAGCGAATGGGATGTTCTTTGACCCACGAGATGGACCCGGCTGGTCGTGACGATAAGAAGGAAGACGAGAGCCTTGTCAAGTCCGAGACCAACACTGGCTTTGGAAGTAGTCTTCTGGGTGGTGGGTCACGAGTATCAGCCCCCAAACAAAGCACCAAAAACGAGCTCAGTGAGGTTCTTTTGGATAAAGAGGCGTTAAAAAGCAACGAGGTTGTCGTATTGGCGATGGGAGAGGATGCGAGAAAGTACGCCAGCAGTATGCCACATGCTGTACGCGTTGGTGCTTTTGGTTATCCAATCCCTGATGCAACCCTTTCCGTTGTCGACCCTGAAACCAATCTGCTTTGCACACCTAACGTCATTGGCGAGATCTGGGTCGACTCTCCATCTCTTTCTGGTGGCTTCTGGGCTTTGCCCAAACACACAGAGGCCATTTTCCATGCCCGTCCCTACAAGTTTGAAGAAGCTAACCCGACTCCGATTCTTGTGGAGCCCGAGTTCCTGCGAACCGGCCTGCTTGGATGTGTCATCGAGGGCAGATTGTTTGTGTTGGGTCTTTACGAGGACCGTCTCCGTCAGAAGGTGGAGTGGGTTGAACACGGCCAAGAGATTGTCGAGCACAGATACTTCTTTGTTCAGCACTTGACTGTCAGTATCCTGAAGAAGGTGCCCAAAATCCATGACTGCACAGCGTTCGATGTTTTTGTGAATGATGAACATCTCCCTGTGATTGTGCTGGAATCTTACTCGGCATCAACAGCGCCAACAACATCTGGCGGGCCACCCAGACAGCTTGATTCCGTCTTACTTGACTCGCTTGCAGACCGATGTATGGAAATTCTGTACCAAGAACATCACTTGAGAGTGTACTGCGTTCTGCTTACGGCCCCCAACACACTCCCCCGTGTCACCAAGAACGGTAGACAGGAGATCGGCAACATGCTCTGTCGCAAGGACTTCGAAACTGGCATGCTGCAAGCAGTGCATGTCAAATTTGGAGTTGAACGATCTGTGATGAATTTGCCCGTCGGTGTCGATCCCGAGGGTGGTATTTGGTCTCCACTTGCCATGGCATCGAGGCAAGACATGCTCGCTTATCAAGAAAAGCAATACTCTGGTGTTGATTATCGTGATGTGGTTATGGACGATCGGACCTCCACACCATTAAACAACTTCAATACTATTGTGGATCTCCTCCAATGGCGAGTCTCCCGCCAAGCTGAAGAACTTTCCTACTGTTCGATCGATGGTCGCGGAAAAGAAGGAAAAGGCATCACTTGGAAGAAATTCGACCTCAAGGTTTCTGCTGTGGCGACCCACCTGAAAAACAAGGTGAAAGTGCGACCAGGCGATCATCTCATATTGATGTATACCCACTCAGAGGAGTACATTTATGCTGTTCATGCTTGTTTCTGCTTGGGTGCTATTGCCATTCCAATGGCGCCCATCGATCAGAATCGCCTTTCGGAAGATGCGCCTGCATTCCTTCACATTATCGGCGATTTCGGCGTTAAGGCTATTATCGTCAACACGGAGGTCGACCAGGTAATGAGACAAAAGCTAGTGTCACAGCATATCAAGCAATCCGCACAGGTTCTCCGAATCGGTGTTCCTGCCATCTACAATACCACCAAACCTTCGAAGCAGTCCCACGGATGTCGCGAGCTTGGCTACACTATGAAGGATGCTTGGCTCCAGGGCAACAAGCCCGCTCTGATCTGGACTTATTGGACACCAGATCAGCGCAGAATTTCCGTCAACATTTCCCACGAAACAATCATGGGAATGTGCAAGGTTCAAAAAGAGACATGCCAAATGACAAGCTCGAGGCCAGTCCTTGGAAGTGTTCGCAGTACCTTGGGTCTCGGATTCCTTCACACATGTCTGATGGGTATCTTCGTTGGTCAGTCCACTCTTTCCCGCTTTAATTCTCTCACGCTAACTGGTTAACCAGGCGCCCCTACCTACCTTGTCTCTCCTGTTGACTTTGCTACAAACCCTATGACACTTTTCGTTACCCTTGCTCGATACAAGATCAAGGACACCTACGCCACCAGTCAGATGTTGGATTACGCCATGAGTGCTATGGCAGGCAAGGGTTTCCAATTGCAAGAGTTGAAGAACCTCATGATCTCTTCTGAGGGTCGTCCTAGGGTGGATATCTGTTGGTGTCACTAGTTTTACGATTTTGGGGGGCAAAGCTAACTCGATCACAGATGGAAAGGTCCGCCTGCACTTTGCCAATGCTAGCTTGGATCGCACAGCAATCAACGTGGTCTACTCACACGTTCTCAATCCCATGGTCACTACAAGATCATACATGTGCATTGAGCCAATCGAGCTCTGGCTCGACTTGAGAAGCCTTCGCCAGGGTCTAATCTACCCCGTGGATCCTGACGCCGACCCAACTGCTCTTCTCTTGCAGGATTCAGGTATGGTCCCGGTCAACACGCAAATCGCGATTGTGAACCCAGAAACATGCACCCTCGCCCATGTTGGAGAGTACGGTGAGATTTGGATACAGTCCGATGCTTGCGCCCAGGGATTCTACAAATCAAAGCAGGAGTTCGATTCCGAGCGATTGAATGGCCGTGTTGCGGATGGCGATCCTAGTGTGCCCTATGTCCGCACTGGTGATCTTGGTTTCCTCCACACTGTTACTCGTCCTATTGGTCCTAATGGCCAACCGGTCGAAATGCAAGTTCTGTTCCTACTCGGCGGTATTGGTGAGACATTCGAGGTCAATGGTCTCAATCATTTCCCGGTGGACATTGAGAACTCAGTAGAGAGGTGTCATCGCAACATTGTAAATGGAGGATGGTAAGTTATCCCTCCCTCGCAGATCGACATGCATGATATGCTAACCCTTTAAATTAGTGCTATTTTCCAGGCTGGAGGCTTGGTTGTCGTTGTAGTTGAAGTCACTCGGAAGGCTTATCTGGCCTCTCTTGTGCCTGTAATTGTTGATGCCATCCTTGCGGAGCACCAGGTCATCGCTGATATCGTTGCTTTCGTCTCGTATGGCGATTTCCCTCGCTCACGCCTGGGTGAGAAGCAACGTGGAAAGGTCCTTGCTTCCTGGGTCACCCGGAAGCTTCGGACCATTGCTCAATTCAGCATTCGCGACTTGGAAGGCTCCGACAATCCATTTGGAGAAGTTCCTCATCATCGCTTGAGTAGGGTCTCCAAGCCTGGAAGCACGATGGGTGCCAGCGTCCGACAGTCTAGTATAAACCCAGACATGGAACCACTTCCACACTCGCCAATTGGTGTGACATTGGAGGAGACTATCCATCCATCAGCAACCTATGCTGCAGACAATGGCGGCTCCCTGCGACGACTTGAGACTGCCACCGACAACAGCGTCAAATCAACACCCGTCCCCGAGCCCAACCCTGCTGTGCCTCATATCAAAGAACCGCAATCAGCGACCATCGTCACCGAGTTTGATGATCATCACTATGACACATTGGATCACCCGGAGGGCGCCCCAGACGCCAACCGTAACTTCCGGTTTAGCTTCGAGACGGCCGCGGAACCCCAAGGTCATGGATATATCAGTGGTGAGCCGCCATCCACGGGGCACGGCTCATTCACCGGTCAGCAAGGATGGGAGCATAACAGTGGAGCACCGATTGGTGTTGCCCACGCCGACCCTGGGCGCCCACGCACGCAAGACAGCGGACTTATCGACGATTGGCCCCAAGAAGCGTTGATATACCAGTCGGCGCTGGGCGCAGAGGATGGCCGTCACCCAAGTCATGCACGAAACCCCTACGACGGCAGCGGGTACGCTGCTTAATCTGTACAGGTCTTCTAGATCAAAAGCGGCTTGAGCGATCTTGTGCCTTGCAGCTTGATACCATCTGAATACTTCTTTCATTGTACATACCCCTAACCTTTTTCCAGCACCTGTAGATAGTTCTTCTTTTTTTCTGCTTCGAGTTACCTAAATTTTGATGCACGGGTAGTCCTGCCACACTTCGATGATCCGTCTTCGATAGAGTGCCAAATGTAAGTGATCGTCCAAGACGTGATCCTGACCCACAGTTATACCATATGAATATCAACACGATCTTCATTCATTTGGTCGTACATACTGTGATACTCCGCAGCTTGCACAAGCGTAAACTTAGCTGGTCTGAAAGAAGTATAGTTGATCAACCTCCCTCTCCCGCTGTCCCTCATACCCGTACACTGACCCCATAGACTCCCCATCTGCCCTCTGCTCTAACCGATAGCCGATCACTCTGGTACTCGTATGCTTCCAATTCCCACATAAACTAGAGGAATGATTTTCACTGAGCAATTTTGTGGAGAAATGATACCACTCAACCGTCCGTTCGATGACGCACGTTTAGCAGTGAGAGCTGTATATAGTTCCCTTCGGCTCTGTACGACGTATCAATACCTTTCCCAAATCATGAATCTCCTAAAAGTTCTGCTATTAGCGACAGCTGCTGTTGCCAAGCAGCCAAACATCTTGTTCGTCTTGACTGATGACCAAGGAAAATATGTTGGCGGCTTAGAGCATATGCCCAAGCTGCAGGTGAGGCTATTCCCAACTGGACCATCAAGAGCCGCTTCCAAGCTGACAGTATTGGAAAGGAAACACTCGTACAACAAGGGACAAGCTACTCCAACCATTTTTGCTCCATCGCACTATGCTGTCCCTCCCGAGCGAACCTTTGGACAGGCCGCATGCCACACAACACCAACGTTACAGATGTTGGCCTCCCATACGGTGGTTATCCCAAGGTAGTTTCAGCTGGCTGGAATGACAACTACCTTCCTCTCTGGATGCAAGATGCCGGATATAACACTTATTACGTCGGAAAAGTAAGTTTATAAAGAGCAAGTAGACACCGATTTCGGGACAAGCCCTAACGCAACATTTGAACCCAGATGTGGAATGCCCACACAGAGGACAACTACAACGATCCCTATGTTCGGGGTTTCAACGGCTCCGACTTCCTACTAGACCCATACACATATCGCTACTGGTACGCACGAATGACACGCAATGGCGCCCCACCAGTAAAGTATGACGGCAACTACTCGACAGATGTGATCGCAGAAAAGGCATCCGGGTTCATCGATGAAGCCGTCAAACAAGATCGGCCCTGGATGCTTACCGTTGCGCCAAACGCGCCACACTCGAATGGTTCGCATGACTCAACGCGGAATGCAAACTGGTTCGGCGAGCCGGAATTTGCGCCCCGGCATGCTGATCTATTTAAGGATGTTAAGGCTCCGCGGGACGAGAGCTTCAACACCTTGATTGAGAATGCAGTGAGCTGGGTCCAGAATGTGCCCGAGTTGAATCAGACTCATATCGATTATATCGATGAGTTCCAGCGATGTCGGCTGCGGGCCTTGCAGGCTGTTGATGAGATGGTTGGGGATCTTGTTGAGAAGCTGGATAAACTTGGGGAGCTGGATAATACCTATATCTTCTTCTCGACGGATAATGGATATCATCTCGGTCAGCATCGGATGCAACCTGGCAAGAACTGTGGTTATGGTGAGTGTATCATTGTCTTCACAATGAGGCTGGCTAACCTTTGACATAAAGAAACCGACATCAATGTGCCGCTTATCGTCCGAGGGCCAGGCATCGGCAAGAATGTGACTCTGGATGCAATCACCAGTCACACTGATTTGGCCCCGACCTTCCTCTCTTTGGCGGGGGCTACCAGAGATGGATTGGATGGCAAGAAGATCCCCACGACAATCGCAGCCAGTACTGCCCACAACAGATCCGAACATGTGGCTATCGAGTATTGGGGACTGGTGAGTTCTGCATAAATATCACTCACTTTACTAGCTAACTCGGCATGCAGGCCGTTCCAGAAGGTATCTACGGATATGCCAGTGACAAGCTCGATCAGCCCCATAACAGCTACCAGCGCAATACCTACAAGGCCATCAGACTCGTCTCCGACGACTACAGTCTCTACTATGCAGTCTGGTGCACTAACGAGCAAGAATTCTACGATCTCAAGGTATGTATCACTTGTACCCTATGCAATGTCTAGAACAAAACCCTAACAACTGCAGGGCGATCCACACCAAACTAAGAACCTAGGTACTCAACCAGCCAAGCAGTCTTACAAAATCGCCAACAGGGAGTTACCCCAGATTATATCGCGCTTGAATGCTTTGATGCTAGTTTTGAAGTCTTGCAATGGCGACGCATGTCGAGACCCTTGGCTCCAACTGCACCCGGCAGGCAAGGTGAACAGTCTTGCGGAAGCGCTCGATTCGGGCTTTGATAAATTCTATGCGAATCAACCCAAGGTATCTTTCTCTTCTTGTGAGAATGGATACATTCTTTCTGCGGAGGGGCCGCAGGAGTTCAATGCGTATGGGGCGCAGAGTCGAAGGGGGTGGTTAGATGGGCTTTGGTGAGCTTACAATGGCAGTGCAGCGAACCTTGAAGCAATATTGTACATACACAAGGTTGTGGTACCTTGAATATTACACTGTCCAATTATATCCATATACATCCCAAGAACCTCGGGGATGACTGCTTGAAACAACTTGATTGAATTGATCATGGTATATGCATTAGAGCTATCACTTTTGAACGCTTTTCTTTTTTTGGCTTTTATATTTACTGGCTTTCAGCCTGTTTTGTCAGCTGCTCGATGTTGACCTTGGCAGTCAGACCACCACTGGAGGTGGCAGCCTCACCACTCAGCTGGTCGAGAGCCTGCAGGTCCTCGTTGGTGAGGGTGTTAGAGCGGATGGGGCGGAATGGGGCAGGTGAGCCAGCGCGGGAAGCAAGGAACTAGACATGGGTTAGTGGTATTCGCAAAGTAGGTGTAGGGTCATTGCTTACGGAGCTGGCGGCGCTGAGGAGGGCAATCAGAGAGGCCTGGACGACATCCTGGTGGATACCAACACCCCAGACCTGTTCGCTGCTACCGGCTGCTGTGCACTGGATGTATGTGGCGGCCTTGACGTCACGACCACGGCCGATGGAGTGCTCCTTGTAGTCGCGGACATCAAGGTCAATACCCAGGGAGGACAGAGCGGTTGCCAGGGAGGAAATGGCACCAGGTCCGACACCGGTGATGGCGTGCTGGACATTATCAATTTCGATAACACCAGTGAAGCGACGCTTCAGGTTCTTGGTGTTAAGAGCCTTGCCAGGCTGGGGAGGAGCAGGGGACTGCGAACGGTCGGTTGTGATGCTGTAATCGACCAAGTTGAAGCGAGGGTTTGACTTGAGGTGGTAAGACTCCTCGAAGAGGTCGGTGATCTCCGTAGGCTTGAGTTCGCGGTTGACGGACTCGGTCTTGACCTGCACAAGCTTGCTGAACTCGACCTGCAAAGCGCGAGGGAGATCCAGCTCCAAACTGCGCAGAATAACCCAGGCGGCGCCACCCTTTCCACTCTGGGAGTTGACACGGATGACGGCTTCGTAGGTACGACCGATATCTTGTGGGTCCAGAGGCAGGTAAGGTACCTCCCATTCGGGTTCTTGGCCAGCGGCCACGGCATCCTCGCGAAGCTTGAAGCCCTTCTTAATTGCATCTTGGTGACTGCCCGAGAACGCGCAGACGACGAGCTGTCCACCATACGGCGCGCGCTCGTTCACGGGGATCTTGTTACTCTCCTCTACTACCTTGATAATAGAGTTGATATCTGAGAAGTCGACCTTGGGTGAAACACCTTGTGTGTACAGGTTCAGGGCCAGGGTGACGAGATCGACATTTCCGGTACGCTCGCCGTTACCAAACAAGGTACCCTCTACACGATCGGCACCGGCCATCTGAGCCAGCTCGGCGGCGGCAACGGCGCAGCCACGATCGTTGTGGGGGTGGACTGAGACAACGAACTTCTCGCGCTCGGTCATGTTTGTGCAGAAGTACTCGACCTGATCGGCGAAAACATTGGGGGTAGACATCTCGACGGTGGCGGGCAGGTTGAAGATGATAGGACGCTCGGCAGATGGTTCCCAGGCTTCCTTGACAGCCTGGCAGACCTCGACGGCGAATTCAGGCTCGGTATCGGAGAAAGTCTCGGGGGAGAACTCGAATTGCCAGTCGGTGCCAGCCTGGGAGGGGTCATCCTTGGTAATGGAGCGAGCGTACTTGGTGCACTTGACAGCCAATTCCAGACTCTTTTGACGATCCATGTTGAATACAATGCGGCGGAAACAAGGGCTGGTTGCGAGGTAGATGTGGAGGATGGCCTTCTTGGCGCCCTTCAGGGAGTCGACTGTACGGCGGATCAGGTCCTCACGACAGGGAGCCAAGACCTGCAGGGCAACATCGTCGGGAGTGAGGCCGGGTTCCTCGACCAGGCGGCGTGTGAAGTCGAAATCAGTCTGAGATGCGGAGGGGAAGGATACTTCGATTTCCTTGTATCCAATGTCCACAAGCATCTTGAAAAACTTATACTTGGCCTCGCCATCCTGCACCAATTCGGTTAGCTTGAGAATCATAAGATATAGAGACACCAAATCAATCATACCATAGGGTCGGGCAGAGATTGGTTGCCATCGCGCAGATCAGTGGCCATCCAACGGGGAGGCTTATCAATAATCTTGTTAGGCCATTGGCGATTGGGGAGGTTCAATGGCTTGTACGGCTTGTACTTTTGTGAGGGATCCTTGAGCCTTCCATGCGGTCAGTATGTGGTGCACACATTGAGTTCAAACAATCGACCTACATCGGCATGATGTTGGCGGGGTATCCGTGTGGGGGGGCAAAGTTGATAAGGACAATTAATGGGTATAAGCCAAGCAGACTCGGAAATGGTCTGATTGGAAAGTGATGTTCTCCAAAACACGGGCAAGTGAATACTCTTATAGAAGAGAAAGAGGGAAAAAAAGCAAGACCAATAAAGAATGCTGTGACTCAAATCAATCCCGATCGTCAATGACGCCGAGTTTTCGGCGCCGACAGCGGAGTCACGTGATGTTATACATTCGCCCATCGAGTAGCCAATTGATCTGCAATTAACGTCTAATTAAGCTGAAGTGCTAGCTATTCACCCAGGATTCTGTCGAGTCGCATATCTTCCCATTTGAGGGTCAAATGCTGTCTTGTTGTCCTAATATACACCTTCACTGGCTCCATACAGTGCCCCCGAACTCGGAGTGATTGGTGCCTGAGGCGTAGATATCCGCGAATAGCCGCGCAGTGACATCGTAGGGCGTCAAGTCTTCAATATTCGCTGTTGGATTTTTCTATTCAATAGTAGTTTACAGGGTGAAGTGGGTGGGGATTATGTAGTACAGGCGCTCAAAGTATACACAATCAGACAAAGTTCTTTTCGAGTTCCACCAACAAGGGGTGGACATCCTCCACGTTGAGTTTAACGGCGCGAGGGTTCTGCAGGGCATCATCGCCAAGTTTGGCTTTGATTAGCGCCTGCAACTGTGTACCACCCTGGTCCGTCTTGCTGTGCATTTGCCCAGTGACATCAACGGTGACACCGCCATTTTCCAAATCACGCGGTCCAAGGATGAAGATGAGGTTGTACTTCATTTGTTTGGCGCGCTGGATCTTTTTACCGAGGGTCTGCGCGCTGCTGTCAACGTCCACCAAGAACGTAGAGTCGACCGACGACAGTGGACGGGGTGACTCGACGGTGCCATCATTCAGAAGGGCGCGGAATCCAGCAAATTTAGCAGCCGCTTCCTGGGCCCGTTGCACAACAGCATCATCTTGATTGACGGTCAAGATAATAGCTTGGCGTGGAGACAGCCAGAAGGGCCAATGGCCACCATGCTCTTCGATCAGCAGCGCCAAAAAGCGCTCCAAGGAGCCGAAGATGGCACGGTGGACCAGGACAGGGGTTGCAACTCCCGGTGTCGCCGGATTGTAGTCCGGCTCATCCTCTGCAACCTGATACTCCAGCTCGAACCGCTGGGGAAGATTCATATCCAACTGAATTGTAGATAGCTGGTGGAATTTTCCTGCTTGGTCTTGAAGCTGAATATCGATCTTTGGGCCGTAGAAGGCACCATCGCCCTCGTTCAAAGCCCACTCCCGGCCGGTGCTATCCAGCGCTTCGCGCAATTGCGTCTCAGCGTTGTCCCACATATCCAAGGTTCCAATATAATCCGTCTCGGGTCGGGTTGACAGCACCAAGCGGTACGGGCCGAGTCCGAAGGTCTTCATGGCCATATCCATGAATCCCAGGGCCGACGCGATCTCCGATTTGATCTGCGATGGCCGGCAGAATATGTGTCCATCATCTTGGTGGAAGCGACGCACGCGCGTCAGTCCAGTGAGCGATCCAGAGACTTCGTTGCGATGCAGTGGGCTGAAGTCTGCGTAACGGATGGGCATGTCGCGATAGGAGTGGGTTTGCGACTTGAACAGCAGACAGTGACCGGGGCAGTTCATTGGTTTCAGACCGTAGGATTCATCTTCGCCCAGTTCGCCTTCTGTATCCCCGCTGGCTCCGCGGCCAGTCACCTCGTACATGTCATCCTTGTAGTTCTGCCAGTGTCCGGAGATCTCCCAGAGTGATTTTTTGTAGATGGTCGGGGTTAAGACTTCGCGGAAGCCATATTGTAGATATTGAGTGCGGAGGAAGGAGATCAATTTGTTGACGACATGTGTGCCATTTGGGAGAAACAGAGGCGAGCCAGGGCTGTAGACGGAGGATGTGAAGAGCTCCTGGGATGTCCCGAGAGCTCGGTGATCGGTGGGAGGAATGGGAGGGAGTTCGCGTTTGGGATCAGTGCATGAGCAATGACGAAATGAGGCGGTCGAGAATCGCGGAGCAAAGGGCAGAGCTGCTCTAGCAGTCAGCAAGCGCGGTCGTGGTAGGCGCATGGTTTGGTTGAAGATTCTCTCGGCGCGGATTCTCCGGTTTCTTGTCTCGCCGCACACCTCGGTCAACAGTATATACTACTTTGTAGGAATTATAGACACAATGAGAAATTCAAATTCAAACTACCGAGTGGGAACACGAATATTTCTTCCAATTTCATGAGACAGAGCTGAAACCAAGTGTAAAATGTTCAAAATTCACAGGTCATGCAGTGAACAGTGATACAAGCATGTTACTCCGCCTTAAGATGCTCTCCAGGGCCTGGCTCATACTACCACTACCAAACCCACCACCTGGGCAAACCCCCATGATATGTCACTATGTCTGAACAGACAAAAACTACCCTTGGTGAATCATGGGTAATGGCTTCGACCGCCTCTTTGGAGAAAGAAGTCGCCGACCCAGAGCCCAGACCAACAATCAGCAAGGGCGCAAAAAAAGCCTCCGAATCACTGGCAGCCTCATGGGAATCAGGCCCCGAGCTTGTGATGCCCTCGATCTGCGAGACACCCAACCCCGAAGGATCCTGGGTGGAATATGTGCGCACACCAAAACAGCCCGGGTCAGAAGGCACGCGCAAGCGGCGCAAGGTCTCATCGCCCAGCAAGCTACACCAGGCAGTCAATCACCCCGCCAAAGCAGACGCCGGATCGTCTGATAAGGCCTTGAAAGCTTCCAAGCCGACTTGGTTAAACACTGCGCTCGCCCGCACCGCGATCAACACAATCTTAATCGCTCTCATCGTCCATTTACTCGTCCTCCCCGAGCTCGTCTACCAAGCAAACGACCTCTGTCGAATCCCAAGCATCAAATCTCTCTACGCCAGCAGCTGTATAGTCCCACACGCACCCCCAAACCAATCAACACCCTCCGACCTGACAACCTCCCAAACAAACCTTCAATCCATCCTCACTACAACCCTCACAGCTCTCACCCCACTCTCCGCAACGCTCAAAGAAAGCGAAACAATCCTAACCAAACTCTCCACCCACCTACGCAACACAATCCCAGAAGCCCGACACGCCCTCGACCTCGAATTCAGCGGCAGCGACGCAGCCCTACAGACAGCAATCTGGGAATTCGAATCCCTCCGCACCGACCTCCGCTCCGCCCTAGACAGTCTCCTCTCCCCCACGCAATCAAGCCTCGCAATCCATCTCCGACGACGGAATGAATATCTCGAGCGTCTGCGCGCGCAGATCCGCAGCAAAGCCGAGTCCCTGAATGCGCGATTCAGCACACTGGACGATCACCTGGAGGCGGTGGGGATGGTTGCGCGAGAACATGTTGAGTCGGTTTCGTATTCGGTTCTAGACTCCCTGCCCTTCGGGTATCTTTGGGGATCGTCAGGAGATGCAGAGGAGTCGTCAGCTCGGCCTGAGACCCTTGCGCTGGTGCGTGGTGCGGCGTCGCATCACCGTGGTGTTGCTGATTCGGTGCTTTGGCTGTCACGCCAGTTGGGGTCCACTTGAGCGGCTTGGGGCCCACCGGGGGCTGGCATCGGGGTTTGATCTGCGTCCGAAGGCTGGGTTCGTGTGTACTCGTAAAGAGTACAGAGTACGAGCAGCTCTTTTTCTTTTCTTTTTGGTCTTATGAGTTATGAGTTATGATTGGTTTATGATTATTTGTGGTTTCTCAGCATTGGCTAGCAACTGAGGTGAATTGGTTTCCTTGGCGCTCATCTTTATACAGTTACTCCGTACCTTGTTGGTTATTGCCCCCCATCGAATCTGTTGTTTCCACTGTCTCTAAAGCAACGGTGTACTCATCTAACTAAGTTTTGAATTGTAATTACAGGTCTCTAAGGCTACGAAACCATCTGATTTGCTTGTTTGCGCCATGTGATACGTTACACAAGCGTTGGAAGTGACGCAAAGTCAAATAAAAAGTACAACGTAAACAAAGATGATGTACATATGAGTTATGCGCATGCAATGCAAATCCATGTGGGAAGAGACTTTTTAAGATATGCAACTAGGCTTCGTTGGGTTGAACTACATAACCTTAAGAAGCGGTCTAAGTTGGTGATATCGGGAGTAATTGAATTGTTGGATTGAAATTATTATTTGCTACTAGGCAAATGGGTAGTCGCTGGTAGATAGATACAGATACTAAAGCCAAACCAGACAGTCGGTAGACATGTCGGAACGGTCCAAATGACCGGCTAGAGTAAAGAAGAAATGGTACAGTAAGAAGAGAAATCGCTTCCATCAAGCATCACGGTCCAGCCCAGTGTCCTTGCGGTTTTCGTTAATGAGGCATCAAAAAAGGTCAAATCGCAAAGGACATTTACAACTGAAGCATGGCAGTGATCAGGCCCAGGAAAGACACGGGTCCCAGGTAGGTAGCACCCAGGGAGGAAGCCGCGTTGAAGGCAGGGCTGGAGCTAGCGCTGGCACTGGCGCTGCTGGAGCTGGCACCGGAACCAGCAGTGCTGGAACCGGAGCTGGAGCTAGAGCCAGAGCCAGTCTCAGAACCGGAGCCAGAACCGTTCTCGGAGCTAGAGCCACCGGCGGCACCAGAGCTGCTGGGGGCAACGCCGGAGCTGGAGGCAGCACCAGAGGATCCGCTGGAGGCTTCAGTGGAGGAGGCCTCAGTGGACTGGGCGGTAGAAGAACCCTGGGTGGTGGTGGCCAGGGTAGTGGGGGCGGATGTAGACTCCCCGGTGGTCGAGGCAGCCTCAGTGGAGGAAGCAGCCTCGGTGGAGGTAGTGGCAGGCACGGTGGAAGAGGTGGAGGTGGAGCGAGCAGTCACACCGCCGCCGTTGACCTTGATGCTGTCGTCGTTGCCGGAGTTACCGTTGTAAGAGTAAGACTCGGCAGGGTTGTCGTTCTTGATGGTCACGCTCTTGATGTACATGGAGAAGGGAGCTTGGCTGTAGTCTGTCTCACCACCGGCCCAGTCAATGGTACCCTGGCCATTGCCAGAGTCACCACCAGCCCAGATACCAATGCGGATATCCATGGGGGTCTGGGGGAAACGGGTACCGCCCTGAGCATCGGCCTTGTTGAGAGTGCGGACATCATTGCCATCGATAGACCAGATGATGTGATCCTTAGTCCACTTGACGGTGTAGGTGTGGAAGGTGTCGTGAGGAGTAGCAACATTGGGCCAAGTGTCACGGTCATAAGTGGTGGTGTCACCCTTGCCAAAGTAGTTGGTCTCGATCTGGGCATTGTTGCCACCAAGTGCTTCCTGGAATGGAGTTAGCCAAAGCAATTCTGAATTGTTGATTATGAAGAGATACGCACCCAGTCGACTTCGTCCAAAGTGTCGGATTCCAAAACGATTGAGCTGACAACACCTTGACCCGGAGCGGACTTCATCTCGACGGAGATCTCTCCGTACCAGATGTAGAAGTTGCTGCGAATGGTAGGGGCGTCACCCTTCTTGGCGAGGGTGAACTCGGCGCCATTGGAGCCAGTGTTGACCTTTCCAGCGGTGGTCTTCCACTGGTCGAGGGCACTGTCCTGAGTAAAGTCGAAGTGCAGGGTCGACTCAGTGGAGCCCTTATCAGCGGGGCAGTTGGACTGCTTGAGGGGGTTGCAGTCAGAGTAAGTCTGAGCTGAAACGAGAGGGGCCGCGATGGCAAGAGCCGCGGTAGCGAGCTTCATGAGAGAAGGCATTGTGTATAGATGGTGTGAAATACGGAGTAAAAGAAAGAAGAAATTCAGTGGGCAAGGCGAGGTATTATTATAAGAGCTGGTGGAAACGAGTGGACCTGGAATAGGAAGGAACTGTGGGAGACCCAGTTGTACTTGTACTTCGACCAGTCAATGTACAGAGTACTCGTACTTATCTTTCTTGTGGTCCCTGACGTGCGTATCTTTGGACCAATATTCCTTACACTGCCACGCTAGCTGCACGGCTAAAAAAAGGAGGAGGCGGGATTGACCGATCCCCTCGCGATGGCCGGATTGATTGGCCTCGGGTGGCGAGCCCGGGGGTGAGACGCCGAGACATCGTCTGTGAGTGGACTATCAGTGGACTACTAGTGGAGACACCGAGGACCCTTAGTGCCCTTTTCCCCTTTAGTGCCCTTTAGTGCCCTTCAATGGCCCCATGAGTTGCTGGGGAGGAAAAAAAAATTGACAAGGGACTTTTAAGCTTAGTGCGCCCTCGGTTGCATTTACAAATGTAAGACACGGGTTGGAGCAGCCCAGTTGTCAATATCATGCACATGCACGTATAATCCGAGGTACTCGTATACTCATACTGGGAGTATCTTTAGAAAAGTTTAGAAAAGGGCCTCTCGGGTCAGCGATCGAGTCGATCGATGTTACAGATTTCGCAGTGCACATTGTGTAAGTACGAGTACTTCGTAATTTGTAATTCTGATCAGATCGGACTGAGCGATCAAATGATTACATCAAAGGTGCCCCAGTTTAAACTCACATTCTGACACAATTTTGGGCGAAAGATTTCGGAGATCAAGGGCCAAGCAGCTGCCTTACGGACTTTACCCTGGAAAGGATCCTGTTTTTGATGCTACCCTCGCTAGATTAGATGCGGAGCATTCAAAGTGCCGTATCACAGGTGGAAATTGCTCCAGTACGAGTAAAATTGCATGTATCACACAGGTTGAGGCTCGGGCGTAGCCTCCAGTACACATACAAATTTGGTACTGAGTACACCCCAAGTACAGAGTACCATGGTCTAACCAATACTCGTACATGGCTCTCGCATAAAATTGCCTGCAAACTACAAACTTTGCTCAGAATAAACCGTATTCTCTTAGGGCTTAGCTATCAGATGACTCTTGAACCAGCGGCCTGTGCCCTGAATGGGGCATAACGTGGCTACTAGCGCCGATGGAACTGGGGGGTTGGGTACCTTTTTTTATCTCCGGGAGTAGCCTTAACTGGTTTAATCTAATTTTTTATAAGACATTTGAGCACCTTTTCCTAGACATTTTCTCAGACATGACAGGAAAAGTGAGCGTATTATTAGAAGGGGATTCGACTTGCTTGATTTTCTGCAAGGGGGAAACTTCTTGAAACGCCTTCATTGGAATCAATGAGAGTCAAGGACACGGTTCTTGGCTCTGGGGATCAGACGCAGGAACCAAAGCCACAACCCAATCATTGTGAATAGTTAAGCGACTAAAAATACCCGGGGTTTTCACTCAATGTGGCGGACAAATCGAATAATTCGAATAAATGCCATTAAATTGAATGAAATTAATGCCTCAATCTGATTCACTATTCCCCGCAATATCTTCTTCCAATCTGTAACGCTCACAGTTTGACCTCCGTGGGACCTGTCAACTCAATCTGCACCTTCATCGTAACACGATGCCTCCCATCCCGCCATCGACCCTGTCCAAGTATCGTAACAGCCTCGACCGCCACAGTGGGATGATATCCGAACTTACCAAGAACCTTCAAAGTGCCCTGCACAAACTCAAACCGGATCTCCGCCGCCCGAGCCTCAATCGACTCCCCATCGTCAAGATACAACTCCCCACTCGCCGTCCCATCCGCACCAGGCGCAATCAAAAGTTCAAACCCACGTTTTCGCAATTCCGTCGTCGTCTGCGAACTCTTCACCCGCAATGGGATAATCCTCCCACCCCGAACATGGATTGGAATATCAGTAAGTCCAATGCCGCTGAGCGTCCGCACACCTCCTCCCGGCACCATAGCCCCCGTAAACCAATCATAGAACACATCGTCCGGGAAATAAGCCTGGACGGAGTCTTCCCCTTCCCCGACGACAGGCGAAACCAGCAATGCATCACCATAGAAGAACTGCAACTCGTTTCCAAAAGTCTTCTCGTCCTCGGGATACACGTAGAAGAGAGGCTGGAGGAAGGGAATGCCCGTCATAGTCTGCTTGTGAAAAGAAGTATACAGGTAATCCAACAGCCGGTAGCGGATATCGATGATTTTCCTCGCAGCCTGCGCAACAATTGGCCAGCGATAGAACTCCTGCGCAACGCTACCGAACTCATTGTGATTCCGGAAAAAAGGATAAAACCCGCCGAGCATTGCCCAGCGCGCGCAGAGCTCTTCTGTCGTATTTCCAGCAAACCCACATACATCCGTGCCGACCATGGGCACTTGGAAAATGGAAGCGAAGGCTAGCATCTGGGCAATCGAGACGCGGTATTTATCCCATTGGCTGACGTTGTCGCCGAGCCTGGAAAATTGTCAGTAAACTATACTTTCTGTGGATTTTTGGTCTGGGCAACCCTTACCAGTGACCAACTTGTGCGCCTGCGCCTGCAAAAGTGCTACGGGTGATGACGAGGGGCCGCACACCGGGTCGACGTTGGAGCATTGCTTTGCGGGACGCAGCGCCCATCATGGTGCCGTAGAGATTGTGCGTGTCATATTCGGCATATCCATCTCCAGCATGGATGATGTCGGTATCAATGGTTTTGTTGCTGAGGGAGCCAGCCACGTTGGCAATTTGATATGCCGGATTGATGAGATCTCGATATGCCAAACCGATTCTTTTGGTCGTGACATTTCGGCTAATTTGCTTTTTGGTATTCTGTATCTCGTTGATGGGCTCGCTTCTCTTCGTGTGATTGGAAGAGGGTGACGAAGAACTAGGCTGGAAGTTGGCAGGGAAGCCAGGCAGACGGCGTGGAGGGGATCGGACAGGTGGAGGGGGCGGAGGCAGGTTGTTATTTTCAGCATATTCTGCTGGATTTGTGCATGGGTATGGGCAGAAATTGGAAGCTTCGTTCATGTCGATCCAAAGTCCGTCGATATCGACTCCGTCGTCCCTGTTGAAGAATCGCTCAAATTCACCGTTCCAGTAGTACTGTGTGTCTGTATGAAACCAGTCTGGGTAGACGGTTACACCGGGCCAGACGGCACCTACTCAAATTGTGAGTATTTATTCTTTTTGGTTTGTTGGGTATGGTTCACCTTGGTATAGTTCATTTTGCTCGTAGTCGCGGTAAAGAAAGACACCTTGGTCGGAGCCTGTGTTGAATGCCTCGTTGTCTGCCCAAATTAGAACATCAAAAATGTCAACGGTTGCAGATATTATACTTACCAGAGTGACTGATGGCTGGATCGACCATCACAATATAATGCTGCTCATGCTTATGAAGGTGTGAAACCAGCTCCCGCATCTTGTCTAGAGGGAACCGCTCTTCGTCTAGGGTAAACACCCGTCTGCCTTGCATGTAATCTATGTCGGTCCACATGGTTTCGAGTGGAATACGAGCCTGACTATAGTTGTAAACAACCTCGGCGACTTCAAACACATCTTGGTAGCCGTATCGGCAGTTGTGGTACTGACACGCCGTTAGCACAAACTCAATAGAGCATTCTTAGCTGACATACCCCAAATGTCCAATAACTTTGCATGACTGGAAGACCCACGACCTCGGAATATTGAACACTGACTTCTTTGGGGGTAGGACCAGCCAAGAAGTAGAAGTCCAGGACTCCACCAAGAGTGTGATACTCAAGATACTGTCTGCTGTCTTCGGTTTTATCGATCTTGATATCCATTCCATTGGAGCTCAAGAGGAAAACGCCATGGGTGCCCTGTTTTCCACGGTGGTCAATGTAAACAGGATGAGCACCGTAGAGATTTGTCTCCGATGGGATCCCATACGCATCGCGGTTCCACAGCGTACGCGTGTAGTTTGTCGTCGGCAAACGCAATGAATCACTATGTTCACCCAAGCCGTATAGGTTCGGCTCATTAGGGAGCCAAGTGCGGATGTTTAGATACTGAGACTGGAAGATGAGGTTTGTATCCGATGTATCGAATAGTACTTCTTCTCCGCGCAGGACGCGGAACGAAAATGGGTTCTCTTCATAGTCGAAGCGCAGCTGTGAGTCCTTTGGCTCTTTTTCACATTCTGGACGGGGAACTACAGATTCAGGAACTTGATATACCTCCTCGTCGGCATCGTAGATCAAGACGTGGAGGCGGTTTTCTGTTTTCGGTAAGTATCTACTTGTCTGTGTGGAGAAGAGGGTGATGTACCACTTTGTTCCTCTACAAGGAGCTTCAAGTCTAGAAGGTCCGAGCCATAGGTGTTACAGGCATCTCCAGCAAGACTTAGATCAGCTGTCAACCTCTGGCCTAGTTGCTTGATGTTGGAAGCCCTATAGCCAGGGCAGTCATCAAGGTCGTATCTTGAAGCCAGAAAAGAAGCGCCCGCAAGGGGAGCCAGGAGAATTAGAGCCCCTCTCATGGTCTAAGTCAGATGTAGCACAACAGGTGCGGTAGAACTAAAACTGGGTGGATTGAAAAGGAATCCGGTGCATCCTTTAAATATACGCTGTGCTGGGCCAGATGACAATTGAGGGGAAAGAAGGTGTTATACACTGTTCTTAGAAGATTCTAGTCAGCATCAATGTCTTTGTACTGTAGTGTTGCATTGCATTACATTGAAGCTCAGATTTGCATCATGTGAACAGTCAGTTGGCGAATGCTGGCCGCTGGCCGCTGGCTGCGATAATCCTGGTCCCATCCACCCATCCGGCCTTATAAGATGTGGTAGCTTCAAAATTTCGAGGATCCAGACCCAGTTTTTACCCCATTTGGGGTTTTAGTTGGACAATCGAGCTTTTTGGCACAAGTTCGTGTCGGCCCTGGAGGGCATGACTACGGCAGGTTGTCTGGGGCCAACCACACCAGAACGCTGAGGAGATGTAAGGATGAACCTCGGAAAATGAGGACGGTTATTATTTTACATTGAAACGTGAGAAGAAAAGGAAATGACAAGAGAGAGGGGGGAGGAAAGACAGAGGGAAAGAGAGAAACAAGGAAGAGAGAGAAGGTAAATGTATGTTGCCTTGAACTTGGAAAGCTGCCTTGCAAGGTCCCCATGTTCGCTGCATCCACTGTCAGTCCTTGACTTACTCGTACCACTTGCACACCTTCTACCCAATACTTACAACCAATCTGGAAAAGGAAAAATCATCTTTCTATTCTGCCCGAGGGCTTCTCTAGACATCGTCATAACCAAAGAAAATCGTCAACGCCAACAGCTCTTGATCCCAACCAGAAACCCGCTGATGCTCTCAAATACTGCCGCTCAATTTTGTGTCACATTTATACCTTCTGACCAGCAGTGGCAGCCTGGACATCCTCCTCCGAGCTCATAATCTGCACCTTGATAGCGCCAGTCTTGGGGTTGGCGGCAGTCTCAAAGGCCTTAAGGGCATTCTCAAGAGAGAAACGGTGAGTCACCAGCTTGCTGAGGTCGATGACACCGTTCTGGACAAGGCGAATGGCCCGGGGCCAGGTGTTGCAGTAGCGGTACTGGTACTGCAGATCGATCTCCTGGGTGCTGAGACGCATGAAGGGAATAGTCATCTCGTTCTTGCCGACACCGATGACAAACACCTTGCCGCCGAACTTAACACTCCAGATAGCAGAGTTGACACTGCTCTCAACACCGGTGCATTCCAGGGCAAGCTTGGGGCGCAGGGCATCAGGGCCAGAGCCCTTGCCGTCATTGAGGGCATTGATGATACCGTCTGCGCACTGCTCGGCGGACTTGCCAATCTCGACCTTGTAGGTGCGTACTTCGGGAACGAGGGACTTGGCGAACGCGAGACGACCCTCGTCGATATCGGTGATGACAATGGGGCAAGCACCCGCGGCCTGCGCGCTGAGCAAGCTGATCAATCCGATTGGACCGGCACCGGTGATCAACAGAGGGTCACCGAGACGCAGGCCGCTGCGCTCGACGGCAGCCAGGGTCACACTCAAGGGCTCCAGCATGGCACCGTCCTCAAAGCTCATATCACCGATCTTGTGGCACCAAGTGGCAGGGTGGTTGACGTAGCGTCGCAGCAGGCCGTCGACGGGGGGAGTTGAGAGGAAAGCGACATTCTCGCAGCCGTTGTAGCGGCCAGTCAGGCAGGGTTCGCAGGCATTGCAGATAACGTTGGGCTCGATAGCGACGCGGTCGCCGACCTTGAGGTGGGTGACGTCAGAAGCGACAGCAAGAACCTGGCCGGCGGATTCGTGGCCAAGGACGTGGTCGCCGGTAACAATCATGGGACCAATGCAACCAGCGTGCCAGAAGTGCACATCGGAGCCACAGATACCAGTGCTGCGGACCTCGACTGTGACCTCACCGGCCTTCAAGCCCTTGCCGGCATTGATGTCCTCAACTGTGGGGGTAGATTCGGCGATCCAGAGATCATGTTTCGGGTTGGTGAAGACACCGATGTTGGACTTGGTGACGGTTGTTACGGAAGCCATGGTATATAAGGTGGGTATAAAAGGTCTAGGGGAGAAGGGAATGGAAAAATAGATGCATGGTTGCACAGAGGGAGCAGTGACCTTTAATACCCCGTGGAAAAATCATCGCGCAGGTGATATTCTACCGCGACCAGTTGTCCATTCAACCCCACGGTCATACATGGAGTAACAAAAGTGGAGCGGAGGGGCACCCCATTTAACCGCGCGGGGGTCAATTGCTCAATTTGTCTCAATCGGGAAACCCTTGCCCGCCCTCAGTCGGGCCGAATGCTGATCGGCTATCGGTTAATATTGTCAATGCTGTCAAATGACTTCAGTCGGGATCGAGTTGCTTCAAAGCGACCGAATGTGCAATTGCAAGAGATATTGTTCAAGCGTTATGTTACGGGGTACGGAGTACGGAGTAGTAGTAGTAGTTGTGTGAAATCCCCCTATCAGCCGAGAATAGCAATTCTCCGGCGGTGCCATCTGGTTGATGGAGAATTCGGGGAAACGCCTTTTTCCGAGAAAAACATTGCAAACATATGGCCTTTTATATCAGGCAACAAAAGTGACGAAGCAAACAGCGCAAATATTCAGCCTTGTGAAACAGGCATTAATAATGACGTGACACTCAGGCCTTCAGGCCCTCAGGCACCCACATGCAGGCACTAAGGCATTAATCTCGACGCACCCGTCGGACCTCTCCCGCATGTCCACATTGGTCAACCCTATTTCAATGATCTGTGGCAAATACTACCGTTCCAACCGGCTCTCTAGATCAATACGTTGCACAATCTGGATGAGTGTCTTTGCGGTCCAATGAGAATGTTTCTTCCGACGATTCGTTCAATTCGTCCCCTAGCCTCTCCGGCTGTACAGGTATGCAAGCCTCTGGCAAGCAGGCTCGATTCCAAGACGTTGGAAATTTGAGACTTGCCAACATGTGAGGCCTCTATTTATAAGATCGTATAGCATGGAGAATCTCAAACGAAGCCAACGTGAACGGTACAATCAGAGGAAAACCTAAAAACGAGTCGCCCCCCACAGTCAACTCCTTCGCTACCTGATCATTTCAATTTTTGTCAGTGTGAAAAAGCCGATGACATAATCCAAGCCTCGGTATCAGATGCGCTGCAGACCGGGGATTCGCTGATCAGGAAAAAAGCAATATACTTCTGCCTTCTCAGCAAAAGGGGGTGAATGCCAGCAAATGAAATCGGAAAATAAGACTTTTGGCACATCAATCAGCCTTTATACCGTTACTCATTCGTGATCTTGTGAAAGTTCACGAACCACTCAAACCAGGGTGCGAAAGGATCGGCGTCCCCACGCCTCGGCTCCCAACTATTCTTTTGTTGGCTAGATGACCCACCCCATGTGTTCACGGACACGAACATGGGTATAACATAACATCCAGCGGAAGTACGAACGAATATAGTTTCGAAATTTCTTTGCCCCTGCTCACATCTCATACCTCAGCATGGCTACCCCAATGCGCAACCCAAAAGACTCCATGAAGTCAACTTGGCGTTCTTGGGATCATTCAGAATGGACCTTCTTCCACTGGTTCCTTGATTATTTGAATGTGCATCATCTTGATCTGAATGAGGAAGTACCCGTTCATCAAAAGACCGAAAGAGTACCTTATGCTCCAGAACTTCAGTTCCACCGCTGGGTCCTCACCTATGCCCTCATCCCACTCGTCCTTCATCAACTCTATGTGACCTTCGTCGGCTATCCTCCGGCCTGGCTAGCGTTTGTCTTCTACAGTGTGGCTCTAGAACTCATTGCCGTGAAAGAGACGCATATACTCCGTCGTGTCGGTCACAAGATCGGGTTCTTCGACGGAGACAAGCACGCCCGCGACGGTGTCCCCGATGTCGGTGTCAGCAAAACTGCTTGGAGCCTTTTAGCCGTCATCGCTCTCCGTCCTATGTTGACCGTCTTCCTCGCCTACCGCACCGATGAAGCCCCATCCTCTATTCGATGGGGATGGCTCATCTTCGAGACTGGCATGTACCCCCTGGCCATCGACTTCTGGTACTACATCATGCATCGATCGGCACACGAAGTAGAGCACCTCTGGCAATTCCACCGCACTCACCACCTGACCAAACACCCGAATCCTCTGTTGACTGCCTATGCGGACACCGTTCAGGAGTTCATTGACGTCATCGGCACACCTTTCCTCGCGTACAGCTCACTTAAACTCTTGGGATTCCCCATGGGCTTTTATGAGTGGTGGATCTGTCAGCAATACGTCGTCTTCACGGAAGTCCTTGGTCACAGTGGTTTGCGTATGATTGCCACGGCAGTCAACCCCTGGACGTGGCTGCTCCGACTGTGCGATATGGAGCTTGTGATCGAGGATCACGACCTCCACCACCGCAAGGGCTGGAAAAACAGCCACAACTACGGCAAGCAGACTCGGGTGTGGGATCGATTGTTCAATACGTCGATTCCTCGTATCGAGGGACATGCCGACAACATCGATTATGTCAACACAGCGGAAATCCCGCTGTTTTAATGACCCCAATACCCGAGTTTGAACTCAACTTATCTCCTTTGTTGTTATTGTGTTTGAAAAGTTAGCTTGTATAAACAAGTGTGGACTTCAGGACTTCCAAGGCTGGAGTGCACTATCTAACGAACGCGATTAGATGTTGATTTAGCTTTGAGCAATTTTTATAGCACTCCATTTCATGAATTTACGCAGTCCATACCCGTTACTAGTCGATTCCCCTTGCATGTAGTCCATTTATGATGCCACTTTAGTAAAATATTCTCCTTGTGGTCCCTCCAGGACTGATGGTTCAGTTCCTCTGCCGAATCTGGGGTCGTCCGTAGGCAAATTAGGTATTGCACCTGGGCAATGTTGCTGTGGGGTACGGAATATATAGTTTCAAACAAATTGCTTGCAACAACAAAAAAGTACAACTTTAGAACAAAGAGCCTGGGAATTGTTTGTATATACTTAATGCAGAATTTCAGAGGAGCCAATTAACCCCAGAAAAGAACCCTTAGATAAATACCTACGTATTTCAAGTAACCATGTAGTGTTCCTGTTTTCACTCCAATTTATCAGTGAGGGTGTTACCCGGTGGCCTGACAACGGGGGCTCAGGTACATGCAAAACACAATTTACTAACAATCACTCTACTCTCGAAAGTAAGATTGAAAGCAGAAAATCTACACGTGCATGAATTCCACTTAAATCCAATAGATTCAAAAATGTTCATATACAATGCACGTTGTATGCCGGGAAATTTACAGGGCTGGAAGTGTGCCTCACGTGACCATAATTCCTGAAGTTCCCGAGTTGTCAAATCTTCATCTCTCCGTTGCGCGAGACTTAGGATCATTGGATCATACTGCCCTCTTCAACAGCGACTGCATCGGGTGACTTTCGCTTGCTTCTCATTTTCCACTCCTTTCCTCTACCACACAAAATGCCCGCCGCCACCCGTGCCGTCCTGCGGCAATCGCAGTTCCTGACCCGGAGAACCGCCGTCAGACACGCCTCCTCCACTTCTGAGGCTGCTTCCAAGGCTGGTGAGACTGCTTCCTCAGCGGCCTCCAAGGCCTCTGAGGGTCTGTCTAAGGTCTCTGCCTCCGCTGGCCCTGCCTTCTCCAACGCCGCCGGTGCCCTCCGCAAGGTCGGTGGACCCGCCGGCAAGGTCATCTCTCTCGTCGACTGTAAGCAACACCCTTGATATTGTCTTGATTTGGATCGATGCAACGAGCTGTTGTGAACGGGGCTCTACTTGGACGAGTAGAGCATGGTTGATCCATCAATTTGGTTGACTCGTGACCCCCAACTCGACCTCCTTGATCATCTCCAAATCGAGTAACACTTGGCTAGCATGCATGGCTAACCATCAATTAATCTAGCCATGATCCCCCCGACTCTGTACTACTCCAAGGTCGGCCTTGAGCTCGGCAAGCTGGTGTTCCGTGGCCAAAACATGGCTCCCCCGTAAGTCGACACCCGCACTTCCTCACCCATCACCAGCCTAACCAGTCTTTAGCAACCTGGCCACTTTCCAGTCCTACTTCCAGCCCTTCATCAGCAACCCCGCCGCTCTTAAGACCCTCCCCTCCCCCTCGGCTCTTCTCGCCCGTGTCCGCAACGCTAGCCCCAAGCAGCTGGCTCTCGCCGGTGTTACCGCCGCTGAGGTCATTGGTTTCTTCACCGTCGGAGAGATGATCGGTCGCATGAACATCGTCGGATACCGCGGCGAGGCTCCCCACGGCCACTAAATACCAAATGGATAGACAGTCGTCCTTTACTTTTCCTATGTTAATGTGTCTTTGTATGATAGACGATGGAATATAAACTGTTGTCTGAGATAGATCCCATTGCAATTGATTCTCGGTTTGTGCCATTCTGGAGCCTTGGAATAAACCTCTGGAGTGAGGTGTGATAGCTGTTCTCGAGAGCAGTCTAAAATGCGATATGCCAATGTGTATGACCGTACTTCGTACTTCGAAATTACGTCCAGGGAATTTCCAACGTCCGCAGCATTGCTCCAATAGTAACCCCAAAGCTCTGAACAGCCATTGTAAGCCTCAAAATGCGACTTGCGTTCGAATAATAACAATGAGACGGTTCTGTTGCTGTCCAATCGGCGGTGAACCTGATTGGCCCGGGAGTAAAGAAGGCGGACCACTTTTTTTTCTTCCTTGCGATCAAAGTCGACATTTTCAACTACACCAAGATGGACGCTTTCAGACTGTTGACACGGTCAACGAAACTGAAGCCTACTTCTACCAGCGCAGACTCACGTCTGCCGTCTACCGGAAAAGCAGCGAACCCGCAGCTCTTCCGCACCGCGGAGACTGACGAGCTCGAAGCCAAGAACGGCAAAAAAAGAAAGAGAGCCGCCGCCGCTCAACAGGACGAGGAAGATGTTCCTGATCTTGACTTTTTCGGCTCAAACAAGCGTCCCGCGACCAGCGTGGCGGAGCCCGCTGCTGCGACCGAGGAAGATGCCGTTTCGGCATCTGTCCAGGATGTATCAGACGAGGCTGAGCCTATGGATGAAGTGCAGCGCCGTACAATCTTGAATTCCCACAAGATCAAGGTGACAGACATGCGCGACCTGGAAGACATTCAAACTCAGTCTGAGTCTACCAAGGACTCTAAGAAGAAGTCTAAGAAATCTAAGAAGGAACAAGCACCTGTTCTTAGCAAAAAAGAGCAGAAGCGGGCCAGGCGCTTGTTCCCGGAGCCACTGCTCAATTTCAAAGAGCTTCGATCAAAATACAAGATTTCCTCGCGACTCGCTGAGAACGTGGCAGAGCAAGGCTTTACGGTACCTACAGAAGTTCAGCTTGGAACGCTTCCCTTGCTGCTTGGAGAGTCTTCCGAGCCAGATCTCTTGATCGTTGCGCCTACCGGAAGTGGAAAGACTTTGTCATTCTTGATTCCTGTGATCAACAAAATTGTCCGGCACCACCACTCAAACCCCGATGAGCATGGTATCTTTTCCATTGTCGTGGCCCCTACCAAAGAACTCGCGAGCCAGATCGTCAACGAGGGTCGCAAGCTAGTTGCTGGAACTGGTGTGAAAATTACCCTGATGAAGAAGGGCATGCGTATCAGTGACAGCGGTGATGCCGATGTTCTTGATGAGAAGAGCGACGAGTCATCTGGATCAGAAGATGAGAATGCCGACAGCAAGCCAACTAAGGAGCGAGCCAACATTCCACTCACAAAGAGTGACATCCTCGTCACTACGCCTTTGATGCTGGTGAATGCTCTGTCCGCAAACCGGACAACTACAATGGCAACCTTACCCCTCGTGCGGAGTCTGGTTATGGACGAAGCAGATGTTCTTCTCGACCCCTTGTTCCGCGAGCAGACCCTCGATATCTGGAAGGCCTGTTCGCACCCCGACCTACGAGTCGGCCTTTGGTCAGCCACCATGGGGTCCAACATCGAAGACCTGACTAAATCTACAATCAAAGAGCGACAAGAAGAGCTTGGACAGAAGCCAAGCGAGCCACATGCACTGCTTCGCTTGGTCGTAGGATTGAAAGATTCTGCCATTCCCAACATCGACCACAAGCTCGTGTACGCAGCAACAGAGCAGGGTAAACTACTCGGACTTCGACAACTCCTTCGCCCAAGTGCAGCCTCTGCGTCTGATATCCGCCTCCGACCCCCCTTCCTCATCTTCACCCAAACCATTCCCCGTGCAGTGGCTCTCCACTCCGAATTGAAATACGATATCCCCGCAGAAGCAGGAGGCTCCTCCCGTATTGCTGTCCTCCACTCAGACCTCTCGGATATCCAACGATCTGAGATCATGCGCGACTTCCGCAAAGGCGAGATCTGGATCCTCGTGACAACAGATTTGCTCGCCCGTGGTGTCGACTTCCGCGGCATCAACGGCGTCGTCAACTATGATATCCCCAATTCGGCAGCGGTTTACGTTCACCGTGTCGGCCGAACAGGACGTGCTGGTCGCGAAGGTGGTATCGCCGTGACATACTACACCAAGGAAGATATTCCCTACGTGAAGAGTATTGCGAACATCATTGATATGAGCGAGAAGCTACGCGGCAAAGAAGGCGACAAATCCATCCAGAAATGGTTGTTGGATGCCCTGCCGAATCTGAGCAAGAACAGCAAGAAGGATATGAAGAAGCATGGAGTTGAAGCTCGTCGGGCTCCCAGATTGACCGATAAGGAGGACGATGGAAAGGGTGCTCGTGGCATGAGAATCAGTACCAAGAGTGGATTCGAGCGTCGTCTGGAGAATAAGAAGAAGGGTGCCATCGCAGCCAGTCGGAACAGAAAAGCCGCTGCTGCGAACGATGGCAATGTGAGTGATGCTGGTAGCTGGGCTGGTCTGGACTAGTTATCTTCAACATGTACAGTACTATTCCCCTAATGATTATATCATAAAACACATTCAGTCGTGAATCACATACATAATTTTCGTATATCATCGCTTCCTGTCCGCTCTTTGTCCAGCCTACCTTTGACCGGCCTGTGCCTGGGGAGCAGCTGGAGGGGGAGGGGGAGGCCTCTCCTCCACAATTTTCCTGATCAAAGTGACCGGCACAAAGGCACAATCCAACATGTCCTGCTCATCAAGAACAGACTCGAGCTCATCGCCATCACGATCATAATATAACGCCCATTCACCCTCCTCTTCTTCAACGGCATAGAATCGTTTTCGCCATCCTTCTAGCGAAATGACTCTCTCTTCTTTACACCAATCCCAAGGCTCAACGACCTCCTCCACACTTTGTGACCGATTCCCATACCGTAGTTCATGAGTAACCGTATCGGCATAAATCCAATTCAGCAGAGGTGGGTTATCAGACACGTAAGTTGGGAGACCGAAACCGCGCTCGCGCTTGAGGTATTTCAACTCTTCTGGCTCGGGGTACTCGATGTAGAATGCCAGAGCCGTGAAGGCCGGCGGGTCACGCTTGGCAGGGTTCGGGTCTGCGAGATAAACCTTGAATATGTGAGCCTTGTGTTCTTATTCATGTGCCTCGAGTCAGGCTGGAGATATCCGGGGCTATACCTTCTCATCTCTTACAACGACTGTCATGCCGTTGAGGTCGCGGTCATCGTCTGTGTCTCCATCGCACTCGGCGTAGATGTTAAACTTTACCATACGCCGAGCCTCTTCACGGCGTTGATTTGCTTTGCGCTGTTCGCTGGAGGCGAGGGATACTCCTGTCACCGTTGGAATTGAGGTGAGGGCTAGTAATCCGATCATTTCGGTGGGGTATGCGCTCTGATGTGTATGTAGTGTGTGTTTTGAGAACGAGGGAGTGAATATCAGTCGGTGAAAACTTGGATATAGAGAGAGACAGAGATCCTAGGTCGTAAAGTACGTCGTGAGGCAGGCCATAGAGATATTATGCATTGCGCTCTGATGTGTTTAGTTTTGAGAATAGGTTCGTATTCGTTCGTTCTAGTGTCAAGTCTGCTCTATCGCATTAGCATGATTATGGATTCGACGGATCCTTGACTGACCAGGTAGTAGGGTATCTCTGTATATGAAGACATAATAAGAGCAAAACATCGCAGACCAGGGCAAAATGTCAGGCAAAGTTTCCAAGGGTAACACCGACGTCATCTCCACGTGATGACGCTACGCAGATCGGGGCTTTCGGAGAAATCTAGACTCATTCTCTATCTATCGTTTATCGTTTATTTCATGATTTCGTGCGCATCCAACCCTTTATACCTTCTCACTCCATCCCCAAATCGACCACCAGCACTTGACGGCCAACGCGCCTCCATCGGCACTTTCCCAATCATCATAACCAACCTCTTCGCCCTCCTCTACAACTACTAAACCCATCTCACCCATGCGCTGCCGGAATTCCTTGACCTGCGGTAGATATGCGTCTCGTAGTGGCATTTCCGTCACGACTCGTGCCCCGAGCCCATGGCTGAGCCAGGGCTGAATAGTGTTCACCAGCCACTTAGGGTGGTTGGGCGAGTACAATGGGTCGGCCGCGAGAATCAAGTCAAACCGCTCTTCCTCTGTTGGGAGGGGCGACGGATCGACTGACCAGTCAAGTGTACCCGTCGTTACAGTAGCTCCAGTCGTTTTGAGGAGCTCGACGTTCAAGGCAGCGTTGTGCGCAAGGTTTGGTACGATCTCCGGCAGATCGGTTAGGTGGATAGTGGCAGATTCACCCCGGAGAGCGGCGAAGGCCAGACCAACCAGTCCGGTTCCAGCACCAAGCTCGAGTGCCCGCAGAGGCTTCTGAGGAGATGTGGAAGACGATGCCAGATGTCCGAGTGCCATTGGCGATTCAAGGCTGTGGAGTCGGCGCGACAGGAGATATGAAGACACCCAAGTCTTCATGCCCAGGTTATCGGCTGTGATTGAGGGTTCGTGTAGGGTAAGGCTGTATTCTTCGCCAGAGGAGGTAGGGACGTTGAACATGCGCGACATTGCCGGCATGGCTGGAGCAAGAGTCACGGTCAGCGAAATTACTGAACATAGCCGAAAGAATGCTTACCAGCCCGACCGGACCGCTCACTGAGCCTTGCACCGGCGGCATCCCAGATAGCCTCTCGCAGCTCATCCGTCTCAAGCCATGCCAACGAGCTGGCGATGATGGACGTGAGATAACGAGTCACTCCTGCGGGTTGAACTGCGGGGCCCTTGGCCACATCAGCGGTTATGCCGAATGTGCGCGGTTGGAGACACAGTAGAGCCAATGCCCTCACTAACTCAGTGCCGGAAGGCTTCTGGTAGAGTTGGGGAAGGTCGAGCACTACAATGCTTATCAGCTGCATTATCTTTTGTGGACCGAATTCGGCGTCGGGAGTATTGTAGATCAGGAGTGAACTTACCGTGTAGAGGCTCATCATTCGCGCTCATTATTGCTATGTGCACACTGTACAGGAAAAGTAACAATATTTGCCCCTCGAAGATTGGAGATTCGGATCTGGTGGCGCGGAAAAAGGGAAAAAACGATACCGAAATATTCCCAATGAGGAAAGGCTCGCGTTGTGTGGTTCCGCGGGTTAGTCGCCTGAATACCGGGGCATCGAGATCGCAACTCCAATTGCGAACATACCCCAAGCCTGGGTTGCGAGATGTTCTGTTAGTTAAGGAAGTAGATGAAAGCTTGCTATAAATAATTTGCTCAATGGCTAGAGTCTAAAACAAATGGTATCTTGATATTCCATTCAACGCCGTGCTGATGCAACCCAAAATATCGTCCGGTTAATTCAAAGTCGCCTTGAAACCTTGATAGGCCTGTTCAATATCAAAGGCAAGTTCTCGTGCTTGGTCGTCACTCAGTTCTTCAGTAGCTCGCATCTGATTCAGGGCGATCAACCACTGAATGATCTTCCCGCGGTCCTCAAAATCGCTATCTGTGACCTTGTTCACAGATTGGATCACCTCAGATAAGAGAGGATGCAAGGCGTCCTTGGATACCATATTCAGCTTTAAAGCATCGAGGAACGTAATGAAGTTCTCGGTTGCCGCCAAGATGAGACTGCCTGATGCGCCGGCCGGTCCTGTGGTTGCTGCCATGCTAGGAGCCGAGACACCGTGAGAAGCCTGTTCTACTGTCGCAGGAAGGCCAACACGTAGGCGCTCTGTGGCTCGAGGGCATTCCAGCTGTATGACAAATCACCGTTAGAAGCTGTGGTATTTGCGGGGTTGGATGAGACTTGATGCTTACACCCCATGTATGCTTGAATGTCTCCAAGTCCACAAACTCTCGGGAAACTGCCTCATCTCCCAGGTTGGACTTGTATTGCTTCAGCAGCCGGGTGCATGTTTCGGTATATTCTGCCTCAGTAACCACATCTTTGATGTATGCCTTCTCGAGTCCGTCGAGGGTGACGACGATGCTATAGATCTCAGCCAACGATTCGTATAAGTCGCGTTCTGCAGAACTAGATGCTAGCTTGACTTCCTGGCATAATCATTAGTTCGACTGACTGACAATGCGGGGGCATAGATCCATACTTCATCGAGGTTGATTGAGGCCGATCGAGCAGTATTTGGTGTGTAGCTATAGGGAGTGGGCGCATAAGACAATGGGCGCTGGGAGTACATAGTGGGCTAATTATGCCCTATGTACAGTATTTGAGAGGATTTGGGAGTCGTTCAGATCGTAGACAGTAAACACCTTGAGGTTATCGCTGATGTCTCAAGGTGGAAGGCGGTCAGGAAGGCGGACCCGCCGATTTTCTCCCCGAATTTTTTTTTTGCAACAGAGTCCGACCAAGCTACACAGCAGACTCTTTTCTGCACCAATTATTCACAATGGCCGGAGCTAAAAAATCCACGAAGAAGTTCGAGAAGAAGCACCTTGGTGATGTTCTCGAACGACGCAGAGCGAACCAGAAGGTGAAGCAGCGACACCACATGAACGACAAGCGCAAGGAAAAGAATGCTGCGAAACAACAGGCCGAAGGCGAGAAGGCAGAGAAGAGCCCCGAGGAATTGAAGAAGCAAAATGCATTCGCTGAGATGAATGTCGACGATTTCTTCGCGGGTGGCTTCGATATTCCCGAGGAGACCACGAAAGGAAAGAAAGCCAGCAAGAAGGACACCACCCCCAAGATCGGCAAGCGCAAGCGTACAGAGGATAAGGCACAAGAGGGCGAAACCTCTGATGCCGAGGGTGACGATGATGCCAGCGACGTTGATGCCTACGACGAGCACAAGGATCAATTGGAGTCATTGAAGCAAAAGGATCCCGAGTTCTACAAGTACCTGAAGGAGAACGATGCCGAACTCCTGGACTTCGGCGAACAAGGTGACCTCTCAGAAGTCGACGCCCTGAGTGAAAGCGAAGCACCCGAGGACGATGAGCCCGCCAAGAAGAAAAAGAAGAAGTCCAAGAAGGCTGAGGAGCAAGAGGAGGAGACCGCCGCCGACGACACCCTGACGATCCCCATGGTCAAGAAATGGCAGGCGTTGATGGAGGAGCAGAACTCGATCCGCGCTATGCGCCAGGTTGTGCTCGCTTTCCGTGCGGCCGCCTATGTCAACGACCCCGACGCCCCCGACCAGAAATACACCATCTCCGACAAGAACGTGTACCACCAGGTCCTTGTCACGGCACTCACCTATGTTCCCAAGGTCCTGGCCCACCACCTTCCTGTCAAGGAGAGCGCATCTGGAAAGATCAGAGTTTCATTGGACTCAAAGAAATTCAAGACACTTACACCTTTGATCAAATCGCACACCTCTTCGGTTCACCAGCTCTTGATCAACCTGACCGATGCCTCAACACTTAAGATGACTCTCGCGTCAATTGAGCCCATGCTGCCCTATCTCCTCCAGTTCCGCAAGGTGCTGAAGACCCTCGTCAAGATTGTTGTCGGAATCTGGGCTGATGTTGCCACCGCCGACGCAACCCGTATCACTGGGTTCTTGCTCCTGCGCCGCCTCATGGTTCTCGGAGATGCCGGAATTAAGGAAACTGTCCTCAAGGCCACTTACGAGGGTGTCGTCAAGGGAAGCCGCAACATCACTGTGCACACGCTCGCAGGTGTCAACCTGATGAAGAACTCCGCTGCCGAGATCTGGGGCATTGACCAAAACGTCGCATACACCGCAGGTTTCTCTTTCATCCGCCAGCTGGCAATGCACTTGCGCAAGAGCATCACCAACACCACTAAAGATTCTTACAAGACTATCTACAACTGGCAGTATGTGCACTCGCTGGACTTCTGGTCCCGAGTTCTCTCACAGCACTGCGATGGTCTCGTGGAAGCCCAAGCCGGCAAGGAATCTGCCCTGCGTCCCCTTATCTACCCTGTCGTGCAGATCACTCTGGGTGCTATGCGCCTCATCCCAACTGCCACCTACTTCCCCTTGCGCTTCCAGTTGACGCGCTCCCTGCTCCGTATCTCCCGTGCTACCGGCACCTACATTCCGCTCTCATCCTCCCTCCTCGAGGTCCTGACCTCCGCAGAGATGCGCAAGCACCCCAAGTCCAGCACCCTCCGCCCCCTGGACTTCAACACATCTATCCGTGCGCCGAAATCGTACATGCGTTCGCGCACCTACCAGGACGGTGTTGGTGAGCAAGTCGCCGAGCTCCTCTCTGAGTTCTTCGTCCTGTGGTCCAAGCACATTGCGTTCCCGGAACTGTCCGTTCCTGTCGTTGTCTCTCTCAAGCGCTGGCTGAAGCAGGTCTCTGCCCGCAGCGGTGGAAACAAGAACGCCAAGATCAACCAGATGATCCTCCTGCTTGTGCAGAAGGTTGAGGCTAATGCCCGCTGGATCGAAGAGCGCCGCTTGAATGTCTCTTACGCTCCTCGTCACCGTTCTGAGGTTGAGTCTTTCCTCAAGGACGTTGACTGGGAGACCACACCTGTTGGTGCCTTTGTCAAGACACAACGTAAACTTCGCGAGGAGCGTGCTGCTGTTCTTGAAGAGGGTCGCATCGAGGAAGAGAAGCGGAGAGCCGAGGCCAAGAAGAATGGTGTTGAGGATGAGGGCAAGGGTGGTGGTGAGTTCGGTGGTGACGAAAGCAGCTCAGGCGAAGAAGAAATTGAGAGCGAAGAGGAGATTGAGGAAGAAGATGAAGAAGAGGACGAGGATGAAGACGAGATGGAGATGGAGTAGAGTGACTCTTCTAATTTGTATATCTTGTTCATGTCCCCACGGTTATTGCGCTATATTACTGGGTAGTTACTTAGCCCTACAAAAAGAATCATTTGTCTCATAACATCATGGGTCTCATAAATCCCCAAGTTCTTAATAAAAAAGCCTCATCTACAAAGTAAACAAAACGGGGTATCTCAAAAGGAAATCTAAACACACCCAACAGGCCCACGCTCCTGGGCCCAAGCCCTGGATCTGTCCCTACGCAAAACAGCATCTTCCTCCTCAGCCCAAGCCAACGACTCACTGGGCAACATCACCGCTTTATCAATAGCAACCGGTAGTCCACGGTGCCGTCCACGCAACGTCACAGCAACAAGAATCAACTTACTGACTAGATGCCAGGCACCACAGAACGAGTAATTCTTCCCTGGGAATCCCAGACTGACTCCAACGCAGCCGTATGCCGAAACAACCTCGAAGATGATATTGAATGTTGAGAATGCAACCGGCTGGTTTTCGTAATGGTCTGACTCGCGAATCGCGATGAACAGCACAGCCAATGCAATCCACCAAAGGTCGTGGCTGAGCTGAGAGCGAAGCTGCTGGTGCACGAAATAGCCACGAGAGGTCTCGTGTGGACCTGGTCGACCAAGGTGGTGGCGGATGAGGTCCATTAAGACGTTGCTGCGAGTTGTGTTTGCAGGTTCGTCGGCAGTTTCGTCGTGTGCGTAGATGCCCAGTGAGCGTTCTTCATAGACGTTTGTGTTACTGTTTATGTTAGAAGACGTCATTGTTGGTTGGAGGGGGGTGATCTTACCGCATGGTGAGTGTGACTGGGTACGCAGAGACGTACTGGTGTCTTGTTAGTATGGGGATTGGGGTCGTCCAGAGCAATGAGTCAGTCTTACCATCATGAGCACTAAAAATACCAGGTTAGAATTCTTGCAGGTTAGGAAGATTGAAGAACACTCACCATAAAGGACCAGAAGACCCTGACGAAGGTTGGCGATTGTTACCACGTAGAATCCACCGGCGCGTACCGCTTTGATCCAAGATATTAGCGACATTCGTTTTGAGGGTTTTGTGTAGGCATACCTAGGGCTTGGAAAAGTCCATCCAATACGCGGTACTTTGTAGGAAGGCTTTCAATATCTTTGTTTCCAATGGACAGCAACTCGAATCCTGCCCAGTCAATACCGTTCAGGATGATGATTGTGCCCAACAAATACCACGTGTGGCGAGCAGGGAAAAGGTTTGTGTACACCTGGGTACATTGTAAGTAAACAAAAGTGGCATCTGTTAAAGCAGCCAACTTACCCTCCGGGGGTGTTCCAATATGAAATCCAGAGTTATGCGCCATGACTGCCACCTTGGCTGATCCGGAAGCATGATTCTCATCGTCCAAATGATAAACCGCAGGAAGCATGGATAAAGGGTATTTCCCGCGAGAATCAACAATCCCATGGTCAACAGCGGATAGGCACTGGTGAAAGGTTAGTGAATTCGTGGAATAAAGCCTGGAAAACCACTTACTTGAGCTGCAGAGCGGTCATATTAGCATCCAGGAGGGACATGCCACTGTTCACGAAAGCAGAAACAGCAAAGAAAGCACCAGTCCAAAAAGGAGTGAGTCCATTGGAGCGCGTCACATCAGGATGGTTAACTTCTAGGAAGCCACCCATACCAACGATGCCACATACGAGGAAGAGCGCCCAATAAAGAAACACAACCACACACAAGAATGAGACAGCCTTGTACTCCACTCCGCCCAGCTCATCACGCTCAGCGGGAGTAAGATCATGGAACTGAGAGTTGCGGGAAACGAGGCCTTTTGTGAATTTCTGTGTGCCGCGCAGAATTCCCTTGAACCCAGACACCGAAGCTGTGTCGTGCAACGGTACGTTAGGGACTGCATCCCGGGGATGATTTTTGAGATCTGGTCTGGCGCCAATCCCAGCCATGGGAAAGACACGGTGGTGATGGTGGCGGGTTGCATCTCCCACTGTGATCTGATCATCGTCTACCCATGGTTCTTCACGGGGTGCTGAGCTCCCCGATGCCTCTTTCACTGTGACTGCAGTCTTAGGTCGTGGCTTACAACCCTGTTCGGCTTCCAGGAGATCAACGCCCGTGCTACCGGGTACAGCATCCCGATCGCCCTGTAATTCAATGACCGAGTGGCGGCGCGAGGCCGCCTGCCTTCGTTCATCGGAGACACCTTTGAACTTTGCCTCGAAGGCTCTCTTACGCACGAGCAATACCGTCAGGGAGATCAATACGGCATGGCCCATGATCAGCATCAGGAATAAGATTGCTTGTTGGAAATTGTTCAAGGTTGACAGATCCACCTGAAACACTGGTTAGTTAGTGGCTTGCATGAGTCCGGATATCATTTCCCACCGTGTTCAAGCCTGCACCGGTCATAGCGCTGACGCACATAAACAGGGAGTCAATGTATGCCACGCTGCGCCATGGAGTTGAGGTCAGATAGAAGATGATACTGGCTGTGAGGCCCGTGGCGATGAAATATGCATAATGAAGAGTGAGGAAATTGCATGGGGGAAGCACTGCCAGTATGAAGTGACCGATTTTCCCCTGCCACTGACGAGCTGTGTATATGAGTAAGTAAGGGGCTCATTTTTATCTCTTTCTTCCGACGTTATACATACGGATAAGCATTGTGGAAAACTTTATTCGTCAGGCGTTGAGTGAAACGTCTTTTTCTCCCTCCTTTTCCCCCTACACTCTTTTTGCACGAAGACGAATACCCGTCAGAACAAAGGGAGAATATGACCACTTGGACCGAAATGAACCAATATCAAATTACTCAAGAAGGAAAAAAAAGAGAGAGAGACCAAAAGGAGAGCGTTTTGAGTGTGGGTTCCGAAAATTCTGGAACGGGACCCGCCAGAAGAGTTTGTCGAGTTAAGAGGGATTTAGGCAGATATAAGTGATATAAAATGATAAGTATGAAAGACAGAGATGTTTACATATTAAATGTAATGCTCTTTACCACATGCAAGAAATTAAATATGCGGTGAACGGAGAATTTCCGACCTTTGATTTGGCTATAGGGCTGACACACATTCCTTGGCTTTGGAAGTATATGTCTTCTCCACTCTCTACTCTCGAACCCAATGCCCACTCTTCCCTCCCTTCTTCTCCAGTAGCCGAACTGCCTCGATGATCATGCCCTTATCAACTGCCTTCAACATGTCATAGATCGTCAGCGCTGCCCCCATCGTGGCGGTCATCGCCTCCATCTCCACCCCGGTACGACCGAAACAACTAACCGATGCGACGACATGCATAGCACCATGGTTGTTGTCCGGTTCAATGAGTTCCACGCTGACCTCGACACCCGTTATACCAATACCTGGGTGGCAGAGGGGGATGATGTCGGGAGTGCGTTTGGCGGCCATAATGCCGGCTATGCGGGCGACACTGAAGACATCGCCCTTGTGCGTGTGGCCCTGGCGGAGGATGTCGTAGGGACGGGCGTTGGAAAAGGTCACGGTGCAGGCTGCTGTTGCGACACGCTCGCTTTCAGGCTTCGAGGTAATCTGCGTCATGTGCACAGTCTTGGAGGGGGTAAGGTGGGGGAGATCCGAGTCTGAGGTGGTCGGGAGGGAAGGAGATGGTCGTAAGGGTGATGTAGAGTCTTTGGGCTTGGGTGCATGGTGGTAGAGACGAATTTGAGAAGACATGGGGGATGAGAGCAGATGGGAGGGGATCTTTGACCATGGATGACTGTGAGACTGGAGTCTCTTGCTCGCTTTATGGTCTAGGTTCTCTATCAGCGCGGCTCGAAAATCGGTATGTTCATATACATGGATTGTGTGTGTACAAAGGTATATAGTAATCAACAGAACCATCCGAGATGCTTCACAGGTCATAAATCGTTTGCAAATCGTGAAAGAACTACCCACCAATTAGAATCATGGGCCGGTTCTTCATATCCTTCAGCTCCTCCATGCCCGCGTGTTTCGCCTTCTTGCGTTTCACGGCCATCCCAATGATGTCGAGAATCTCCCGTTCTCGTTCATTGACCAGCTCGCCTGCGTCACTGAGACGGGCTGCCCTTTGGATTGTTTCCAAAAGTTGTAGATTGCTCATGGCATCCACATCAATCGGAGCCCCGTTGTTCTCCTTCCGAATGATATCACGCAGGGAGACCTCCGAGTTACCAAACAGGCAAACCTTGAGGTTGCCATCGCTTGTAATGCGCAGCCGATTGCAGGTGCCGCAGAAATTATGCGTCATGCTGGTAATGAATCCCACGCGACCTTCGAAGCCTGAAACACGGTATGTCTTGCTCGTGTCATTCTTGTGATCCGCCACTTTCTCAAACGTGGGATACTTCTCTCGAATGACAGCCAGCATTTCTTGGTACGGGAACATCTTTCCCTGATTCCATTTATTTCCATCGAACGGCATGTACTCAATGAACCGTACCTCGATGGGCTTGTCACGGCCCAGCTCGACGAACGGGAGAATCTCTCGATCGTTCATGCCTCGCATGACAACACAATTAATCTTCAGCTTGATACCGGCACCGACCTTATTCATTTCCAGAATTCGGTCAATGCTTTTCATCACAGCATCAAAGCCTTTGCGTCGCGTCATGATCTGGAACTGGAACGGATCCAGCGTGTCGAGGCTGAGATTGACTCCCGTCAATCCGGCCTCCACCATCGGGTCCAATTTGCGATGTAATGAAATTCCATTCGTTGTGAGACATAGTTCCCGCAGGCCACTCTGTCGCAGTCTGCCAATGTCCTGCATGAGTGGCACAATGTCTTTGCGGACCGTCGGTTCCCCGCCAGTCAATCGGATCTTGGTTACTCCTTGTGACACAAATAGCGAGGATAAATATAAGATTTCGGGGGATGTGAGCAATTTCGCGGATGGTGAGAGATCGATGCCCTCCTCGGGCATGCAGTATAGACATCGCAGGTTGCACCGTTCCGTGACGCTAATGCGGAGGTAGTCATGTTGGCGATTGAAGTTATCTGTCAGGAACTCGGAAAAAGGTTTGGCAGACTTCAACGTCGACAGCCTGGGCTGCGCTGATCGTTCTGGGGGAGGCAATTCGGAGGATGCGGCGGTTCTTGCATGAGTGCTCTGGTGACGGCATGTCACCACCGTCCGGCCCCGAGCGATGGGGCCTAAGATCTGCTTGCATAGGCCAGCCATAGTCAGTTCAAGTGAAAGGGGGCATGGTGGGAGAAAACCAAATATGTATCAAAAAGGTACTCCGCGGAGGAATGAGGGGGGGCTTATCGCATCGAGGCATGTCCATGCGGACGGGCGCCTCCGAGGCTGAGTCATCTTTTCTTTTTGATATCGTCCTTTTCCATTATTATTTATCACAGTTGCCATTGGTCATCTATAGATGTTCCCGAGGTCTCGTTAGGCAGGCAGTAACTTCTGCACACGCTTTACTAAACTCTGCTCAAACTGTTCCACCCCGTTTTTCTGTTCTGTCATCTTGCCTTGTTTGATCACATAGACCGATCGACGTCTTTGCGTCTCCTCCGCTTCTTCCGTCTCTAACCCTTCAAAGTCCTCGTCGAGTTTATGGTCGGTGTCGCGTTTTCCTTCGATAACAGACCGCACCAAGAATCGGTCATGTGAAATCAGGAGGATAGCACCATTGAAGGATGACAAGGCCGTGGCCAATGCGGTGACAGTGTGGAAGTCCAGATGCGTGGTGATCTCATCTAGAATGAGAAGCTGCGGCGCACTCCAGACGATTCGAGCCAATGCAAGACGAACCTATTGGGGAAAATTAGCTTGTTCGGATGTTTCATCTCGTTTCACATACCAGTTGTCCACCGGAGAGCTTGGCCACGGGCACGTCGGATGCAATGCGACCCGCTAACCCCATCGAAGACAATAATCCTCGGACGGCGCCCTCATTGAGATTTCCCTCAGTTTCGGTCATCAACAGGCTCAACGCAGTCATACTAGGCTCCGCCCGGCCACGATCTTGCAGCTCCTCCACGGAGTGCTGGCTATAGTAGCCAAGCTTCAATCGGGCATGGGTCGAAACTTTACCCTTGGAAGGATTGACCTGTCCTGTCAAGACGCGTAGCAGTGTGGTTTTCCCGGACCCGTTGAGTCCCATAATTCCAACACGGTCCCCGAGGTGAACCACTAGGTTTACCGTGTCCAAAATGACGCGGTCTGTTTTCTTGTATTGAAACACGATGTCCTCGAGGGAGACTAGTGGGCCAGGGAATCGCAACTCAGTGGCATCGGGGAGACTCATACTTGCGCCCCGTTCGTCTTCCGGAACTTCAATCTCTGCCCGGTTATGCTCATGCCAACCAACCAAATCACGATTCAGTTTGAATCGCCCCCCGTTCGCACTAACCTGCAGACCCATCCGGTCATCGACCTTCTTTTGGCGTGATTTTGCTTGCCTTAGCTTATTCTCGTCGCCGGTCTTCTTTCCCAATTTCATGTTCTCGCGAATACTTGACTCCATATGCGCTTTTTGTCGCTCCTGGGCCTCCTTCATACGCCCCAAATAGAGTTTCTGTGCCTCGAAATCTTGTTCGTATGCCGCGAGATTTCCTCGGAAATAGGTCACCTTCTGATCTCGGATAATGGCAATCTCCTCGCACACAGCGTTGATAAAATCCCTGTCGTGCGATACCAAGACGATGGTTGTCTCTGAAGTGTCACGGAGCTGTTTCAGATAGTTCTCTAGCCACACCACTCCAAGAAGATCCAGGAAGTTGGTCGGTTCATCAAGGATCATGATATCAGGATTTTGAACAAGAACACTGGCTAGCATGCATCGCATGCGCCAACCTCCCGACAGGGTGGAGACTTTTTTCTCGAATGCCTCTTCCTTAAAGCCAAGGCCGACAAGGATTCGCCGAGCCTGCTGCTCCAAGTCCGCGAGTTTCATCTGGTTCTAATTCAATACATGTGTTGATGGGAATATTTTGACACTCACATCTTCCAATTCGGACTGCAGGCTCTGCAGCGTCTCGACAGCGGCTTGCGTATCTGCCTGAACTTCGTCCGCTTCGATGTCATCTACAACCTGGGCCAACCTAGAGAATGTGAGATATCATCGCCAATGCAAGGTCCTAGCTTCTTACTTTTCCGAAGTCGCCTCGAGTTTTATTTCCGCGGCTTTCAATTCCTTCCTCGCCTGTAGACCTCTGGCACCACTCTTCAGGCTGGCATTCTTGTGTGCGAGGAACAAATGCTTCTCTGCTTTCTGATGTCGAATTTTGCGAATCGCACGCACAGGCTGCATGGGATCTTCGGTCTCGAAGCTCTTCGAGAGGACTTGGAACAATTAGCGACGCGCAAAGCTGATGATGCGATATACTACTAACAATCTGCCATTCGAACAGACTCGTTTCGAGATTCATCACTACTCAACACCGACTCCAAAACAGTCTTATCCTGGTTAAGAACTGCGCCATAAGACTCTTCCTGTTCGTCGGTTTGTTGTAGAATGGCGATGCGAGTCGCATGAGGAATCCCGGGGATTAACTTCTCAGCCATCGCCCGAAGAAGTGCTGGAGAGATCAACAATGCATACATCAGGTGTGAGCTGGGCCATCTTACTTGACTTTCCAGTCCCGTTGCGGCCGAGCAGGCCATAATGAACACCGGCTTTGAAACGAAGATGCGCATCTGAGATCAGCTCTCTTCCTGCAGCTTTGGCCTTTGCTTTCCCCTTTGTCTTCGTCTTCACGTCTTCTGTAGATTCAGGGGCGGATGATGTTACGATGATGTTCAGTCCTTCGACATCGATCTATCAATTGAGGACATTAGCGATGGTACTCATAGTCGACAGATCAAGATGGGCCATACCTCCGATGAGGGATTCTCATCCAACAAGTGGAATCGTGTCTGCTTGCACGTAGCAAGGATTGTCGGTGCAGATGTCATGCTTTGGATCACTATGCCGTTGGCAAGAATTGACAAGCCCTGGAGGACAAAGATCCAATGGCTTCATCCAGAGCTGTTAAATAAAATCTCTATACAGGGTAGCATCGGTAACCCCTTACTGTCAGTGCACCACTGTGACACCGCTTCTTCGTGTCTCGAGTCCTCGAATCATATCCACATCAATTGATTTCCGCTAGATGTCTCTCCCCGGGGTCCAAATGAGGAATGGACTTGACACCTCAGGTGTCAATCCGCATTCCTCTGTGGGGGGAATGACGTCATCGAACAGATTTTATGCCAATCCACATGCATAAGAACCTTGGGCCCTGTGTTTTTGAGTCATCTTCATATCCATCCATGGATGTCAGTGGCCTTTTTCTCTGACTCAGGCAGGCTCAGGTAACTATCTAGGTCGTTGTATACTTAAGTAGGCGTGATTGGGCCAATGTTTCCAAGATCGATTTAGCGAGGTTGTTGATCCGATCTCCATGCTCGATATATGTATGTGCAACTACCTCGGTATATGTGCTGGATTTTGCCTGGCGGTTAGAGAGTTCCTCTTTGGGCTACCGTCGCTTTAACGAGGGTGCTTCTAAAGTTAGACCTAGGCTCTCAGAGTAGATATTAGCATAAGCCGAGAGTCAGTGATCAGCTAAAACCATTCTAAAGTCCACGTGTACGGAAGTATGCAGGTGCCACTTACACTACCTTTTGATTAAATTTACTAGCTTTCTTCGCTGCTTCTCAAATATTGTAAACGACTAAACCTGACCCTTAGTCAAGGCTATCCAGATTACCTCTTTAAAACGCCTAGACATAAAATACATCTTCCACTCCGTCTACATCTAATCATCCCCAAAGAGATAGAGATTGATTTAAAATGTTACGATTTCAGCACGGAGAACAAAGTATATTCAAATCGATTAGAACAAATTTAGACACCAAGTGTGCATACGCAGCAACTTGAGAAGTTCTTTCCCTCTCTCTCTCCTTCCAATCCTCCTTCCAATCCTCTTTCCAGTTCTCCTCCCAACTCTCCTCCCAACTCTCCTCCCAACTCTCCTCCCAACTCTCCTCCCAACTCTCCTCCCAACTCTCCTCCCAACTCTCCTCCCAACTCTCTTCCCAAATACTCTCTTCTACAGAATATCCCATTCACAAGAATACCGTACAGCCACGGTATTCCCAGGGGATTTGAAACCACCCGAATTCCACCCCGGGGCTATGGTACTACATACAGCACTGCTTCAAGGCTCCAAATCTGGATTTTCAGCATTTTCCTGCCACCTGTTCGTTTTCATGGGACAACAGATGAGCAACGACCGAATGGAAACCCATCAGACTTTCAGTACCGAGCAGTTTGTCTTTTCCTGCTTGACTTCGGTCAGTGTGACATCGTCGACCTAAGTCAGGAGAGTGAGACTGTCCATCAGGCTTTCAAAGGAGCGATGATCACCGGTGATAACCAGCATTTCATCCCACACGCGAACCAACCCGAGTTCTGAAGTTGTTTGCTGTCTTGAAAGAGGGATATTCTGCAGCCGGAACTCTTATTCTTGCCGACAAGCGCCTTGACTCGAAATTCGACATGAAGGTATTCATGCAGCAATACGAAAAGTTCGCCGAGGATTTCCTTCATTAGCTCAACTGGCAAAATGGAGTGGAAATCGCTTGATTGATACGGAGTAGGGAGTCTAACGGAGTTCGTATTCTTAGCTCGATCAGAACCCAAAATCTTCATGGCTAATTTCAGTCAAATATCAAGACTGTTCTATGATCCTCCAACGAGCCAAAACTCCAAGTGTCGTAGAATAAGAGGAAAAACACTAGGTTAGGATGTATTTAAGCAATTTATCTTTATACTTATGACTTTAAGCCTCAGGGCTTAAGTTATCATGAGAATTTAGAAAAAGTCGTCAACTTCCCAGGCGGGCAAGTGCAAACGTGCGCTTCTGAACGCGCTCGCGGTGAGTCGCTATCAGAAATTTCCTGACCCGTGAGTCATCTTTGGAATCGCATCAAGTCAACATTGGACATGATAAAATCCAGAGTTCCACGTTAAAGAACATGGCAGTTGAGATCTAGACCACCCATGAAGATGTGAAGACGTTCATATGGCGTGTCATCACCTTCAAAAATTGGTGAGTGAGCGACACGTGGAATGTTGAACTCCAGATTCTTGCAAGTCGAGAACGACCGATCGGACCCCAGAAGCACACGAATAAAGTCCAGAGCGCTCGATCGCGAGCCCCGGATCCAGATCTCCCTGGCGAAAAATTCATCACCCACGATAAGCAGCAATCTAGATCTGGACCTGAACATGAGCCTCAATCTGGGATCCGTCTAGATCTCGTCCAAAGGGTTCAAGAGTCTGGAACACGTCCGTTCTCGATTCGTGATCTAGCGGAGCCCGAAGCTTCGTCAGACGACCACAAAAGACATGGGTTGATGAAGGGTCCTGAGGCCCCAAGGACTGGGGCAGTCAGGGCTGTAGCGGGTCAAAGGAGTCGTCAGACGACCAGGCAATGAACCCGGGGAAGAAATTTGGTCTGGACCAAGTTCGTCGACTGGATTAAGATGAGCAAGGTGAGATTTGTGTGGGCTGCCCATGGCTGCATAGAATACAGCTAGCATTTTCTTCAATCCGCGTCAGGAACCGACTATCAAATGTTAACCATTAAACGTTTACCAGAGAGAAGCAGCCGATGCCCTGGGTCCACAGTTCGAGACTCGGGACAGTTTGATGAGGGATCCGCCCAAGAGCCATCCCCCATGGATGGTAATAATGCAGAGACTAGTACTCCGTAGTTTGCCTCTTTATGAACTGATATTGACGCTAGAGGAAAATGATCGGGTCTATTTTTATGTTGGAAGATAACATGCGAGTTATGTGGCAACCTGACCAGGTGAGGCGCAGGATTAGCTCAGCCTCATCACTTGACGACGCGGATTAACGACACAGAAGATTGTCTCAGCCCTAGACGATCGTGAGCACATAAAAGCGGGCTTTTCACGAGTCGAGGCCATCGCAGAAAAAAAAGCGGGTAGGACTTGACCCGCCGAGTCTGCCCTGTGTATAAAGTTTTTAAGTTTCAGGGGTAGCCCGAACAGGCTTGAAAGATTGGAAGGCGAAAAGAGGATCCCACGGCAACTCTTATCCATCGCTAAGAGAGAGAAAAAGAACGAAAAAAAAGGGAAGATTGGCAAGAATCCATAAAGCAGCCCACTGAGAGTCTTGAGTAGGACTAGCCTGGCCTTTTGGGTTTTTTTAGAGTCGGGCGAGCTAGTCCAATTGGGTTAAGTGTGTCATTTGCCCGGAAACCCACCGAGGTTGTTTGCCGACTTGCGACTGAACAAACCCTGCCAGATTCGCTACAATACTGAGTCTGAGACGACGGAGAACCGGACTTGATACTCCGACTGGTTCACCGTGACCGGGAGACTTTGTACTTGTATGATCGAGGCGCTGACATACGTACGTCTTGGTTCTGATGAAACAATTGACGCCGGAATTCCCGTTCTCAATACGGAGTATTCTGTTTCGTCACGGTTGCCGTGAACCGAGTTGCGATCGTACGAGTAAATACCAATGGATCCCAGGGGACTTAGCAGGGTCTTTTGGTGAGGGTGGAAGGTGTTCGGCTTTTCCAGCAAGACAATGGGCTATCCGTCTAGATTGCCTAAAGTGGACTATACGGCCGAGCTCATTTCAGTTGGCTCAGCCTCGAACGCTAACTGATACACCGTCCGGAGTACTAGTAACGGTGTACTTTGTACAAGTTATTCGAAATCATTTACACATATCAATCCATCGTAAGACCTGTGATCCTGAGTTAAGCCCATTTTTGTGCATCTCCTGACATGTGTGGAATGTTGCTTTACCTAAGCAAGAATCTCCGATAAACAGAGACATGGGATAGCCACTTGCGTCATGAAGAGCAATTACAGAGCAATTACAGTACGGTTTCAGAATTATGACTGGGGAGTAACTATCTCCGAGCCTGAGGATATCGAAAACCAATGGGATTGAACGGTTCTGGGATGGCCCACCCTCGGCTTAGGAAAATGTATTATCAGAATATTTCGAATATACCAAGTTGCAGCCTTTCGAACCATGCCGAGGAGTACACAATGTACTAAAAGCATCTTCATCCTTGATACTCTGTACTCTATATGCTTACGATCGATCAAGATCGGTGGCAATACAAGAATGGTTGAAAATGTGAAAAATACGGAGAATACCGTGTGGAGGTACGGGGGGTATCCCTAGATACGCATAAACAAAGGAAGTGACCAATCACGGGCAGGCAAGTTAGGCCTCCGCTGACTGATCAAGGCCACGCAAGCCCGTTTCTATTCCGGAACGCTCCTCTCCTTCCCCTGTTTCCTTGGTTCTACTTTTTCTCCATCGATTCTCAAAATCTCCTTCTAGAGCATCTCTAGACCTTCGTTTTTTCCACCTTATATTTTATATCCTTATTTTCCCTCTTTATTATTTTTTAAAAAAACGAAAAAAACCCCTGATTACCTCTTATCTGTGATCTGTGATCTTTGATCTTATATTCCACTCGCTCACATACATCACCGAACCCAACAGTCCAGGGACCGGTTAACCATCATGGCAACTCTCACAGAACACCCCATGCAGCCAGCATCCTACGAGCAAGATCTGGACTCATTTATCAACTTTGAGCAACTTACATACACATCCGACCCGGCCCGCTCCAAGATCGCCATGACCAGCCAACCCTCGGTCGCAAGCACAGAGTTCAGCACCAGCGACTCCCGCAGTGCCAGTTTCGCTTCGAGCGGCCAGTCTCCCCTCGCTTTCCAGGGTCCTAGTCACCAATACGATGAGCACAGACAACAGACCGGCTTGCCCCCCGGCGCTTTGTCTATGACCTACAACCAAGTTCCAATGGGCTTCACCAACAGCCAAGGATTCCCCGTCAACACCGACATGTATGCTGGTCATCACATGAAGCGCGAGGAAGGCCCATTCGATTTCAATGCTGCACCAGCCAGAAACCCTTCAGAGATGGACATCGAGTCTGACAGCATGAACGCCTCGCCATACTTCTACCCGGCCAATCCTGCCAAGGGACAATATGTCGACCCCAACGCCCTCGGAGGCCATGAACTGGCCCAGGCTGGCCCCTCTACACAGGTCGGTCGCATGTACCCTGGTATGCATCAGCAGCAGGCTGCGATGGCCAAGGCCCAGCAACAAAAGCAGACCGATATGGCCCGTTCTCAGGTCCAGCCACGTGCCGAGCAAGCACCTGTCTTACCCCAGGCTCGTGGTCCCCGCAACCCCGACCCCGTCGTCGAGGAGCGTATCTCTCGTCTGCTTCAACAGATGCGACAGAACGCCATGGCCAACGGCGAGGGCTCCCCCACCCCATCCAACGGCATGCCGCAGATGGCCAAGTCCCGCAAGGATGAAGCCGACATGGATGAGGATGAGCGTCTCCTTGCCAGCGAGGAGGGCAAGAAGCTCAGCAGCAAGGAACGTCGTCAGTTGCGCAACAAGGTCTCCGCCCGCGCCTTCCGATCTCGCCGCAAGGGTATGACTAAATAGCTCAATCATTCCAACTTCTATCGCTAACATCTTGTACAGAATACATCGGCCAGCTCGAAAGCGAAGTGGCTGCCCGCACCAACGAGGCCCATGAGGTTCGCCTTCAGAACCGCGCTCTCTACGAGGAGAACGCCCGCCTCAACGACTTGGCCCGCATGCTTCTTGGATCTCCCCACTTCTCCAACTTCCTCAACGAGATGGAGGGTCCCCAGCAACAGCAGCAGCAGCCCCAACAACCTCAGCAGCAAGCCCAGCAGCCCACACCTCAGCCCAGCATGCAAGCCATGCCCAAGGAAAACACCAACCGTGGCCAGGAATTCCAAATGCAACAGAATGCCCAGCCTAACATGGTCATGATGCCTAACCAGGGCATGGATCCCAACATGGCCATGAACACTGCTGGCTGGAACACCGGTATTGACATGAACTTCGGCAACACCCCCGTCTTCGCTGTCATGGAGGTTCCCGAGGGCCCTGCTCTTGATGCTGAGATGCTGTCCGGAAAGTCATCTTCCTTCAATGTCCCCGAGAGCTCCAAGAACGATGCTCCCATCATTGAGGCCCCTACCAGTGGCTCATCAAGCCAGTCTGACATCGGCGTCTCTAACCCCGACGTCGAGATTGATGAGTCTGACCCCGCCTTTGCTTTGTTCGTTGACACTCCCGCCTCCGCCTCCAACGCCGAGTCTACCTTCGAGGGTATTCCCAGCGAGAAGCCCTCTGAATTTGAGCTCGTTCTCGACACTTCTGATGTCAGCGACTCAGCCAAGAGGAATTTCAACGCCCTTTGCCACAGCATTGACGCTGCTTTCGAGCGTGTGTCAGCTGTTACGTCCCACCTTCAGTGATTCCCCCACAAGCGTCCGCCCTTCGGCCTTTTCTATGTATATGTGATTTTTTACCCACCCGTGCTATCATCGTCTGATACAATGGTGTTTGCTGCCAACTTTTGCGAATGATCGGTCCCTGTTTTAGCAGACCTGGGGAGTTCAAGGCGCCTATCTCTACTATATCGTGTATCTCTCTCCCTTGATGGGCTTACTGGGTGGCTTTTTTTTTTTTTTTTTTTTTTTTTTTTTTTTGTTTTTTTTTGTTTTTTTTTTTTTTTTTTTTTTTGTGGAACGGTTCCCCAATTGGCGTATCTGATGGAACTTTGGACTTCAGGTCCAATTTTATATCTACGGCCATATGATTCTTTTTATCTTGCATAGCCTTTGTTTTGGATGTAGTTTAGCACAATAGAATGCTCGTCGATTTAGTCACTCTGTGCCACATCCATGGATACTTCGTAGATGTTCCTATAGGTCCTACTCAGTGGTAGTGGGATAATCTTCCCCTTTACGGAGTACTGAGTACACGTTACTCAAAGTGATAGCAGAGAATCATTGAAAATGGCGAACGAGAGCTCTCAGCCCCTATTATGCTTAGAAAAAGGATTGTAATGTGGCCGATAAATGATTGCGGGAAGCGCAAAAACCAACGTTCACACTTTTTTTTTCTCTTAACGCGGGATCCACTGCTGAGCTCTACGTTGGTTCGAACACCCGGGCTTCGAATTCCTACAAGTTTCTCCCCCCGAAAACTATCACTCCACCCAAGTTGGCTTCCCTTCGCGCGCGCGGTTTGTTGTTAGCCGCGCCCAATCGCGCAGTCACCGGCGTATTCCTCCACCCGATCTCGAGATCGACCTTCCTGCGAACTTACAATACAAGCCGTGGAGCGAGAAAGCCCTCTTACCCCCCAAGATCGATACCGAGACGCGAAAGTCGATATCAACCAACCCTGAACCCAAGTCGGGACCTCCCGCTTCGAGCCAGACAGCCTGGAGTCGATCCAAAGGCATATATCATCTCAACTGCCCCGCTCGAACGCTACTATCAGCCGTGGGACGATTACTTGATTTGCGAACCATCCAAGTTCGAAGTTTTCTCAACGCCTCCCAAGTCCGGTATCAATCCAATGAAGTTCTTCTACCAGACCATCACTACCCCGACGGCCGACACGCCCGGCACGGCCATCGCCCTCAACTTCCCGGACAAGCGATACATTTTCGGTCAGTTATCGGAAGGCACACAGCGTGCGTGCACGGAGCGTGGAGTCAAGCTTGCTCTCCTCTCTGATGTCTTCGTCACTGGCCGGGCGGAATGGTCCAACACGGGAGGATTGATCGGGATGATCTTGACTCTGGCCGACACAGTGACTTCATCCCTGGCCGCCGCGGAAGATGAACGACAGAAGAAGGCAGCTCGCAAGGCCGCGAGAGGGGATACCCAAAATTCCAAAGCTCAAAAACATGGATCATCCTATATCGAACGGGACGGTGAAAGCGTCCTCCAGAAAGGTAACCTCACAGTTCATGGTCCTACAAATCTTACTCACACATTGGCTACGGCTCGTCGTTTTGTGTTCCGTAAGGGAATGCCTGTGTATCTGAAAGAGTATGATTCTGAAACGATGGACAAGAAAATGCCCTTTGGCGTCGTAGATCCATTCGAGACGCCTTCATGGACCGACTCGAACATCAAGGTCTGGGCACTTCCAATCAGCCCCGCCGCTGATAAAAAGACTAGCGCAAAGGCGCGGCGGTCCCAGAGCCCTCGGAAGCGAAGCCTGGATGAGTTCCAGGAAACTGAAAGCGATGGATTCTTGGACCAGCGCACCAAGGACCGAATGACCACGCAGTCCATTGTGCAGGATATGTTTAACTCGACCTGGAAGATGGATGCGTTGCACGAAACTCCACTGGCTGAGGTTCACATGCCTGCGGCTATCTTTGTTCGAAACCCAGAGACCAAGGATCTCGAGCCATATAAGGGACCCGTCCCGGGTGGCAATGAGCCACTTCCTGATATTACGGTGCTTGTGCGGAAACCCTGGCCTGGCGCTACTGTCGAGAGCCTCCCTCCCACGACTCCATCAAAGGAAGCAATTTCCTATATTGTACGGAACCATGATATCCGCGGAAAGTTCGACCCGAAGAAGGCCCAGGAGCACAATGTTGAGAAGGGGTTCAAGTTCGCTAGACTTACGAAGGGCGAGAGCGTCGAATCCCTGGATGGCAAGATCGTCACCCCCGAAATGGTTCTAGGTGCTCCTCGACTGGGCAAAGGTGTCGCCATTATGGATGTGCCTTCGCCCGAATACGTTGAAGACTTGGTCAATCGGGCTGAATGGAACTCTCCCACCGTGATGGCCGGACTGCAAGCTTTCATTTGGATTCTTGGTTCTGGCGTTGCTGAACACCCCGAGTTCCAAGCATTCGTCGCGAAGATGTCACACTGCACGCACACGGTATCCGGTACGGACCAATGCCCGAACTATTTGGCACTGACAAGCTGTGCCAGCTCTGCTGTTCAACTTGCGAGACTGCAACCTAAAAGTTATGGAGTTCCCGTACATGACAACACCACTCTACCCCAACATGGTTCTTCAAATGCAGGCTCCGAGTCTGCCGTTGCAGCCCTTCAAAACTCCCCGCTCATTCCTCTCAGCCCCGGGCATATCCTTGACATTGAGCCCAACTTCGGGTTGAATGACGAAGAGGTCATGACCCGCTTTAATCCCCATACCACCGTAACTCAGATCCCACGCTCGGTCCAGCAGCGCTTGCATGTCATCAACCAGCGCGTGGCCAAGCCTGCTTTCCAGAAGAAACTTCAGGCGCAACGGGCAGAATGGCCCGGAACGGATGCAGAGATCATTGCGTTGGGTACTGGTTCTTCTGTCCCTTCAAAGTACCGCAATGTATCTGCAACATTGATAAATGTTCCTGGATATGGTTACTATCTGCTTGATTGTGGAGAGAACACACTCGGTCAGATGAAGCGAGTATTCGAGCCTGAGGAGCTCCGCAAAGTTCTACAAAATTTGCGCATGATTTGGATCAGTCATCTACACGCTGATCATCACCTTGGTACTGCCACTGTGATCAAGGCCTGGTATAAGGAGAACTACAAGGGAGGAGCCAGCACCACATCTTCCGAAGAACCCATCACAAAAATTCTAGAACAAAAGCGGTTGGCCATCGTGTCCGATGAGGCAATGCTGTCCTGGCTGGAGGAATACTCGCAAGTCGAGGACTTTGGATTCAACAAGCTTCTTACAATGACTGTACACCTCGATACGGAAAAACTCACGACCCATTTCTCACATCGCCTACCATCTGGTCGTCGTGCCCAGCTCTCCTTCAATGACCACTCGTCTCCCCTGACTCCCCTCCTCAAGGCTGCCACCGGTCTAGAGGACATCCTCACCTGCCGCGTGAAGCATTGCAAGGGCGCCCTGGCAGTATCCCTCGTCTTCCCCAATGGGTTTAAGGTCTCCTACTCCGGTGACTGTAGACCCTCCGAAAAGTTCGCGTTCATTGGTAAGGACTCGACAGTCCTAATCCACGAAGCCACTTTCGGACACGACATGGTGGGAAGCGCAATCGCCAAACGCCACTCCACATCTGCCGAAGCAGTCGAAGTCGGCCGACGCATGCGAGCCCGCGCCATCCTCCTCACCCATTTCAGCCAACGTTACCAAAAGGTCGCGTACTCAGACAACCGCAGCTCTGACAAGCCGAACCCCCGCGATGCTGCGGCAAAGGAACCCGTCGATGCAGACATTCCGTTCGATGACCCACAAGACGAGTCCACTGATAACCATAACCAACTATCGGATGATATCGCCTTTTCGAAGAATAAGTCCCAAACGGGGCCTTTCACTGGCCCGATCGTTGGGGCGATGGATTACATGCGCGTCAAGGTCGGCGACTTCTCCCTTGCGCAGGCGTATGCTCCTACAATGGAAAAGCTAGTTGACCTTTCGGAGCGCGCTGCGCAGGAAGCGACCGAGCGGGCGAAGCAGGTTATTCGTGAGCAGGAAGAGGCTAAGAAAGCGAAGAACAACAAGAAGTTCGCTAAGCATGCTGCTGCTGCGGCCGCCGCGGCGGCCGTAGTGGTTGAGGTGCAGCCTGAGACTCAGCCTGAGCCTCAGAAGCCTTCCAGGTCTCTCTGGAGTGCCAGTGAAAGTGAAAGTGGGTGGGAGACCAGTGATGCTGAGCTGTGAGGCTCGCTTTTGTACATCATATTACTGTCCATAGATGCATTGGTATACTGGAGTTTTCTTGACATGACCTTGGGCGTCTATCATAAGCCTACACCGCACTTGTGCCTATTTTGATGCAAAAAGTACGTACTAGGGCACTGCAAGCCCCATTGGGATGTTGCACATTTTTCCGAGGCAAGGGGGCTTCGGCAAGAAGCCCGAGAGATTGCCGCGGCGCGCGGAGATTTACTCCGTCTTTTTCTACAGTGCAGTACTTCTCATTTAAGGGGTCTTTCCGTCAGAGCAGCAATGGCAAGAAAGAAAGAAGATAGATGATGTGACAGAAATACCTGAAACCTACAATAAAATGCGGACCTCGGGAGTCTAGCCCAACCCGTGAGGCCATTGGGCTGGTGAACACGCTCATCGTTTACCCCAACTGATTGGCGTCTCACCGCCCCACGGGGCAGCCTGACTCAAGAGTCGTATACCTCTCTCTTTCTCTCTTTCTTGTGTACACTCTCCAAGATGACCACTCTGATTCCCCGTGAGCCCTATACTCAGGAGGAGCTTGCACGGCTCTATCCTCAAGGGCTACAGCTGCAGCTAGTCCAAGTGGTACGTTCAAGACAATTAACTTTCCAAGGTACTCGAGCTTAAGCTAACGGTTACCAATACAGTTCCTTCGCCATGGTGAGCTATTTGTCCCATGCATCATCCTTCCCAGAGCTTTGCTAATGGCCCTTAGGCGAACGCACACCCGTCTCCTCACGATTCACAAATGTATGTTGCCATTGACTCCGGTCTCCAACCCCGATCTCCGACGGTCTCCGCTAACACTCCCCGAAGACAGGTCTAAATCCATGTATGCCAACCCCCCCAAGACCGATACCGGCGGAGCAGATGCTAATTCAACGCAAGACTGGCCCTATTGCGGTGTCGCAAGGCGCATGGTGCAGATGGCCTCCAGCAGCAATGACCTTTCCGCCTGGAACGGGTTCCAATGGCAACGGAAGATGGAGTCATTCGGCGCCAATGACAAAGCAACCATTGCCCGTGGCCCTGGCAGTGAAGCCGAAGCTATGTGGTAGGTGATTGTAAAGCCATTGAATCACAGGGCCCGCTAAATCATACCCAGCTTGCATGGCGAGCTCACAGATAAGGGCCGTGAGACAACGTATGCGCTTGGACAGCGGTTGCGCCGTCTGTACGTTGATCAGCTTGGCTTCATGCCCGAGATCAAGTCAGATTCCGAGGATATGTACCTGCGTGCGACGCCGATCCCTCGTGCCCTCGAGTCGCTCCAGGAAGCGTTTTGGGGCATGTACCCAGCCAGCGCGCGGACGCTTGATTTCCCACCGCCTGTGATTGTGGCTCGTCAGGTCAACGAGGAGACTTTGTTTCCCAATGAGGGAAATTGTAAACGGTTCCGACAGCTTGCTCGGCTATTTGCTGACCGTGCTGCTACACGATGTAAGGGTTTACTTGGGAGAAGGTGTAGCTATAGCTGCTAACATACATCACAGGGAATGATACTGAGCAGATGGCTTATCTGAACAGTCTTTGGTCAAAGTACATGCCCGAGGAGTCACCTAAGGTTGCCGTTGATGCCCACCCCCGCCTCTCTGGTATCATGGACACCATCAATGCAACTGATGCCCATGGACCTGCCACTAAACTTCCGGCTGAGTTCTATGACAAGAAGGGGCGTGCCGTTCTTGACCGCATCTCGGTTGAAGAATGGTTCGCTGGTTACGGTGAGAGCAGCGAGTATCGCAAGCTTGGCATTGGAGCTCTAATGGGTGATGTGGTTGACCGCATGGTCAGCACCGCCGTGGAGGGTGGCTGGCGCAGCGACAATGCTGCATCTGGTTCAGGAAACCCTGAAACTAGCAAGGCGATCAAGTTCGCCATGAGCGGCTGCCACGACACCACGCTAGCAGCGATGCTGTCTAGCGTGGGTGGTTTCCAGGACGAGTCATGGCCTCCATTTACTTCGTCCGTGGCCGTTGAGCTATTCTCGCAGGCCTCTCGCCCCTCGTCTCCTGCTGGAACCATGCTCGAGGAATTCTCTAACCCATCTGTCGCTGCCAAGAAGCCTGGTGTTCTTTCCAAACTCTTTGGTAAGTCCGCACCGAGCCAACCCACCTCCGAGACTGCGCGCGCCCCTCTCTCGTCTTTCCCTGAAGGCTCTCGCGAGTCTCTCCACAAGCACTACGTTCGTATTCGCTACAATGACCGCCCCGTTACCATCCCAGGTTGTGCTGCTAAGCCTGAAAACCATCTGCCTGGCGATGAGACATTCTGCACCTTGGACGCTTTCAAGAGCATTGTTGATAAGTTCACCCCGCGTGACTGGCAAATCGAGTGCACGCAAAACATGGGTGCCGGCCTCCACGGCCCAGCTGATAGTGCCAAGTCTGCCGCCGGCTTCTAGACTTCATAGACCTACTATAATGTTTCCTTCAAATGCAAATATCCTCTATGTTCAATGTGGCAGTATTTACAAACAGCTCGGATGCGACAGCACTCAGCTACTTTTCGCCTTCGCTGCCATGTCCGCTCTGATAGCCTTGAGCTTCATCCCAGCAAATTTGAGCATCAACCACCGCGGCAGGATATCAAACGACAAGCCCTGCAACCAATGTGGGAAATAAGCCCACACAATCTCCTGTCCACACCCAACCCGATCCAAACTGGCTCCCGCCAACACCCTCGCCTCAGGAACAAACAAAGTACTCTTCACATCATAGCCCGCCGTGCGCACCTCCGCAACCCTCAATCCCATCACCTCAACCGCCTTCCCCTCGGCCCCAAACTCCGCGCGCAGTGACCTGGTAAATGAGTCCACGAACCCCTTTGTCGCACCATAAGTAGTGATATACGGTAAACCAAACGCCGCAACTGAAGAAACATTCAGCACTAAGCCGGGTGCATTCTCCTCCAACATTCCAGCAAGCACACGAGTGATTTGAATAGTGAACGTCGCATTGCGCGCCACAGTCGCCTGCACCTCCTCAAAAGTATACTCTTTCAACAGCGTAGAAGGCCTCGTCTCACCGCCAACATTATTAACCAGCACTGTGAGTGTGTCTGCACCAACAATTGCGCGCACTTCATCTGCCACGCCATCAATATCACCCGTTATATTCTGCGCATCGCGCACAACGAGCCCCAGCTTCGCGTTCGGGAACTCGGCTTGGAGTTCGCGCTGTCGGCGCTGGAGTTTCTCCGCATTGCGACCGTGTAATATGACATTGAACCCGTGTGCGCAGAGCTCTTGCGCAAAGCCGAAGCCTATCCCGTCTGTGGCGCCTGTCACGAGGGCCCAGTTGGTGTGTGTTGGATTGTAGGTTGTCACGAGAGTGCTGGGGCGTAGGTAATTTGTTGCTTGGCGGGTGAAGCTTAGGGCGGTGCTGGCTAGACTGAAGAGGCCTAGGTAGGCCAGAGGCTTGGTGTATGTGCCCAGGTCGGCCATGGTGCAATTGGGAGGTGATTGGAGGAATTGGGGATGTTCAAGGGGTTTGTTGGGGATGATGTCACTGATTCGACAATGCCAGTATTCTTGATATGCTCCAAGTGTTGGTAGATGAGTTCAAACTGAAGTATTTCAATGCGTAAATAGTAGGGCCAATCTCTTTTAAACTGCGATCTTATGTCGCAACTTCGCGCAATGTCGCGCCGACACCTTCTATCGGCCCGTTATCAGGCCGACCTCCGATCTATTGCGAATTGCGGGATAAGGTTGTGTGTGGTTATGGACGAACTCGGACGGTTTTAAACGAAATTATCGAGAATTGAACACGACATAGTTAATATAGAGTGACTGGAAGCTTCAAGAGACAGTTGATTCCTCAATTGCATTTGTCTCGTCTAGTGATGTGCCCATGTGTCTATAGAGGCATCGTTTGACATCCTTATGGTTGTATGTCCCCCAGCCCCAGCAACTCCTGAAGTCTGACACGGACTGTTCGCAGTAAAGGTTTTTGAGGGGTAATTCTACCTGGCAACCCCCCTGGGGTATTGGAGCAAACCTCTAGATCGCAACTTCCAGCAAGGCTGCAATAGCCCTAATGTCATCACCCCCTAGGGTACATAGGAATACCCACACTTCTCCGCGAGACAAGCAGGTAGCTGGGTTTGATTAAAACCCAATCACGGTCGTCGTAATACTGATTTTCAAAACCAATGTCGTCAAATGAGGACCGTGAAGGTCAGCGACGCCAGCCAGGTACCTTGCGGACTACCATCGCTAACCACTAAGAAGACGGCGTTTATCATCAGAATTTGATATCTTGCACATTATTGGGTGATCATATACTCCACTGGTATACTCCCAACCTTGGGGGGCCTGTATTGGTGTCTGTACGGCATCAGAAATGCAACCGTCAGGGTTAAGGGTTGAGGAACTTGGAGGCCAAGCGTTGGAAGTGATAAAAAGGCATGCTCGCAAGGTGCTGAGAAGCGACAATTCCAAATTCTTCAGGTCAAATTGCTTGACAAACTTTCTTGTTTCATTGTTCAATTGTATACCTGCCAAAAAGACCTGCCACGATGGTCATCGACTCTGGAAGGGAGTCAGTCGGGTATTCTGCCCCCATGCCCACTGACCAGAAGCCCAAGACACGACAGATGCCCGTGACTTTACTATCAGGGTTTTTGGTATGATTCCAGACGATTGACCCAAGAGACTGGAGTAGAAGAAACTGACTGTGTTGTGTAGGGAAGCGGCAAGACCACACTTCTGAAGCACATTCTTAAGTCCCCAGACCATGGACTGCGGATTGCTGTCATTGTCAATGATATGAGCCAGTTAGTACCTCACCAAACACATGACACAGACTCGATACTAATCCTTATGTCAACTAGGTTGAACATTGACGCCGCCCTGATCCAAAACCACAAAGTCTCCCAAACCACCGAGAAACTCATTCAACTCCAGAATGGATGCATCTGCTGCACCTTGCGAGGTGACCTGCTAGCAGAACTAGCCCGCCTGACCAAACAGAATGAGGTTGACTATGTTGTCATTGAGTCAACAGGTATCTCGGAGCCCATGCAAGTGGCCGAGACCTTCACAGCTGAATTCAGCACTGCTATGCTGGAAGCTGAGGATCAGATTGCGAACGAGGATGCTGATGCAAAGAAGATACTGAACGAGATGTATGTTTTCCCAAGCGCTGTGCTTCTGTTGATATATGCTAATCGTGCTGTAACAGCGTGGATCTGGGTGGCTTGCACACAATGGCTAGACTGGACACAACAGTCACTGTCATCGATGCTTTCAACCTCCTTTCCAGCTTTGACACGGCCGAGTTCCTCTCCGATCGCTATGGAAGAGAGGAAATTGTCCCTGAAGATGAGCGGACAATCTCCGATCTCATGGTGGATCAGATTGAATTCGCTGATGTGTTAATTCTCAACAAGATCGAGACAGTTGATGAAGCAACACGAAACAAGATCCTGCAGCTTCTGAAGTTGTTGAACCCTGGCGCGAAGGTTCTCGAGTCAAATTACTCGCAGGTTGATGTCCGACAAATCGTCAATACCAATAGCTTCGATTTCATCCGAGCTGCTTCCGGTCCCGGGTGGTTGCAGAGTCTGCACGAAATGACAGTGCAAACAACTGGCAATGGGGAGCGGATGGCACCCAAGCCAGAGACCTTGGAGTAAGTACTCTGCACACTGGTGCCTTTGTCTTTTCATGGAAAGATACTTACGTTGATACAGATATGGTATCAACAACTTCGTATACACCGCACGTCGGCCCTTCCACCCTCGGAAGATCTTTGCCCTTCTCCACGACAAATTCATTATTCTTCAGAACAACGAACTTGAGGAAGAAGAAGGAGATGAAGAAGACGAAGAAGAAGAGGAAGAAGATGCAATGGACACAGAATCCGACTCTGAGTCAGTACAGGACTTTGACCAGCCCGACCCAGCGGATATCTTGCAAAACAAGCGTACACACCCAGCCTTTGGACCGGTTCTCCGTTCCAAGGGCTTCTTCTGGCTCACAACCCGACCCTGGCAATTTGGCGAATGGAGCCAAGCAGGCGGTATGATGACAGTCGGCTGCGGTGGTCCATGGTTCGCTGAAGTCCCTGACGAGGCTTGGCCTGAGGACAAAGACGTGCAGGAGTCTATCCAAAACGACTTCCAGGGACCCTGGGGCGATCGACGCCAGGAGCTCGTGTTCATTGGAGAGGGCGTTGATAAAGAGAAAATCAGCGCTTTGCTTGATGAGTGCCTTTTGGATGACAAAGATATGAAGAAATGGGAGAAGGTGATGAAGAACAAGAAAATGAGCAGAGAAGAAAAGACCGACAAATTGGCTAAGATGTGGGAAGATGGATGGGAGGAATGGCCTGCTTTCGAAGTTGAGGAAGAGGAAGAAGAACAAGAGCAGGAGGTGGATGCGCCACAACAGGGGAAGCATCGCATCAGCGAATACCTGCACAAGGATGGCAAACATGCCCATGGACATAGCCATGGACAACGAAGGATGATTGCAGCATGAAAATTATTATGACTCGAGGCTATTGACCTCTAAAATTGAATCAATTGTGTTCTTTCTCTTTCATTGTAATTCCCACAGTATTATTGGATATTAGACACTCGAATTGCTTGAAGGAATAGAATAACGAGTATGAAGAGGCCAACCACTCCAACCTCTAAGGGCAGAATACTAAAGGCGGTGATCAGTTATCAACGATAAGAGATACGGCGATCATGATAACGGCCCCGTCTTCTTCTCTTCTCCTCTCGACCGCAATCCCCACGACAAGAACTCATTCATATCGGAGAAAGGTTGAAAAGTGCCAGGACTCAACTCGTCACATATACCCCGTGCTATTCAATCTTGTCACACAAACATACCGTCGTGCATCCCCTCGTCTTGCAGCTCCAACCTACTCCAAACCCCCGCATTCCTCGCACAGCACAAGGGTTACTCAAACGATCGCCCCAATTAAACCTGCTGGGGACCGAAATTGAAACACTAGGACCATGATACAGGTCTGACTGCAGATATCCGACACTGTATCACCATTCCAAGTAAACTGCGATCCTGCGGTTTTCATTCCTGGGCGAGATCGGCACATGCGGATGTCAATACTCGGTCTTTGCCGTTAAATTGAGCTCGGCCAGTTCCTTTCACCATTTCTCTTCGTGATAACGGAGATATTCTGATCTCGCATTGGTCTGGTCTTCCTTGTCTTCATCAATCATAATTCCTTGGTAAGCTGAAATGCCGCCGGATTGTTGTCCACCCTATTAACATCCCTTCCCCAATTAGGTATCTACCTGTCTAATGGAGGTAAGAATCTTTCCCAATTGCAAAATACAACCCCGCGAATCGTCAGTTTTCCCCCACCAGACTTCGAACCAAGGTTGCCCTATTCTGTGAAGGCCGGTTAGTCACCGTGCCGCTGCATCCATGCACGGGCCGTTGTGAGACAGCTGCTTGGTTCCGGACCCTGTTATCCCCCCGACGGATAAAGAGCCAACAGGAGCGTCTTAGCAGCCAACTGAGCTTCTAGAATAGGCAAGGAAGCGGGATTTTCAACTTGTGAGCATTTACCACAGTTGCTATCGCAATCAGCCCTCACGGGACGGCGCTGCCTTGAAACCACGGGACCCTATCTTCAGCCTCAAAATTCATTTATGTTGCCGGTCCAAGGAATCTCAGCCTGGCCGGGTTCGCTGACTGCCCAATGCCCTCATTTCCCAACATGTGATGCGTTGATTTCTTCCACCATATGCCCGACATATATTCCTCACTTTTTTCACCTGTCGCGTTTTGTCTAACTCCCTGTTTCCCCCCAAAATGCGCCACCCCTTTCTTTGATCAACATGTCCGACTCACCGGTCGCCCGTGTGAGCCGGCCTCACGGTCCTTTCATAGGACGTGAGTTCAAGTTCTGGAAGCGACGGCGTCAACTTCCATTTCGCAAATCCGAAGCCGAGCTAAGTCTTTTGGGAAATTTACAGGGAAACAACCAAGTGGCTGCCCCGACACAGGCCAAGTCAGCCTCTGTGCCGAATACCAAAGGCCCCGATGTGAAACCACGCCTCCTTCTGATGGGACTCCGCCGGTAGGTACCAGCCATATGGGACTTTTTGAAGATGCGATCACTAATTCTTTGAATTGTAGGAGCGGAAAGTCCTCAATCGCCAGCGTGGTGTTTCACAAGATGCCCCCAAATGAAACACTCTTTTTGGAATCTACCACACGCATTCAAAAAGATTCAATCCAGTAAGTTCTAGAACAAGCAGAGCCACAATCTGTTTCTAACCTTGGAGCCAGCTCTTTCATGGACTTCCAAGTTTGGGATTTCCCCGGTCAACTCGAGTACTTCGAGTCTGCGTTTGACCTCGAAGATATCTTCGGCAGCCTGGGCGCATTGGTCTGGGTGATTGATGCGCAAGATGACTATCTGGACTCGGTAGCGCGACTCAACCGTACTATCCTGACTGTCCAGCAGTTCTACCCCGGTATTAACATTGAAGTTTTCATCCACAAAGTGGATGGACTATCTGACGAGTACCGCACCGACACATTCCAAGACATCGTGCAGCGCATTTCAGACGAGCTCAGCGATGCTGGATATGAGAATGCGCCTGTGCATTACTATCTCACATCCATCTACGACTACTCTGTGTTCGAAGCGTTCAGCAAGGTCATTCAAAAGCTCATCCCGAATCTGTCTACGCTTGAGAATCTCATCAATACCTTAGCCAATAACTGTGGCTTCGAAAAGACCTACCTCTTTGATGTACTGAGCAAGATCTACATTGCCTCCGATACTCGTCCAGTGGATATGGCCTGCTACGAAATGTGCTCGGATTATATAGATGTGATTGTGGATATCTCCGAGCTTTACTCGTGGGACCACCCCTCTCGCAAGCGACTGGGCGAACAGATCCAAGAAGCCGAAAGTCATGTAGTGCTACATGACCAAACCATGATCCACCTGATGGAGATGAACAAGTAAGTCATTTGCCTTCCGATGCATTCTCCCAACATACTAATAGCAAACTGCAGGTATCTTTGCTTGGTCTCTGTTATCCGAAACCCCGAAGCCAAAGACAAGCGGGGTCTGATTGATATGAATTGTCGCACTTTCCAAGATGCTCTGAATGAAGTGTTTTCGCGTAGCTGGGAGGAGGGGTCTGCACCCCAAGATGGAGGTTCTACAGCTGAAATCAAGTGATTATAACAGACCCCCGAATAGGAAACGGGGAGCGCAATTCGTGACTGCGCGATGAAGTCAGGCATCTTTTATCTTTAGCGATGTTTGCTCTGAAAATCAAATTGAAATCAAAAAATTACAACCAAAGCAATGGAGTTCACTTAGCAATGTATGCAATCTGATGGGCTGTGTAATGCCCCGGCTAAATGTGGATAAAGTCCTTGTCCCCCCATATTTTGCCAGCCAAGTCTTTTTCCCTCCAAATTATCCACCTCACCAGGCTCAACCACCGACAGTCCAGCCATAGCTTGAACTGGCATTTAACAGAAAAACACAATGTCAGAGCTCCGCCAGCGACCGACGGCGAAAGCCAGTAAGGAATCAGACGCATCACAGCCCCGACAGCAATCCCGAGACGAACCAGACCATGGAATCAGCCTGCTAGATGTGATCCGCGTTATTGCGATTCTAGTCATTGGATCACTAGGTCTCTCCTACTATATGACCGATTCTGAGTCCGTGTTATGGGGTTATCGACCATGGTATACACGGTGGCCAGTGGTGAAGCAGTGGGTGGTACGAAGCTTCCGAGTTCCCCGAGAGGACAAAATCCCCCTCTCCATAACTGACACTGACATGGCCGAATACAGCAAGGTCCAGTGACCCTCACGCCCAGCCAACTAGCGCTCTACAATGGAACCGACCCGACACTCCCCCTCTACGTGGTTGTCAACGGGACCGTCTTTGACGTCTCGGCGAACAGGATGATCTACGGCCCGGGCGGGAGCTACAACTTCTTTGCGGGACGGGACGCAACGCGCGCATTCGTCACAGGCTGCTTTAAGGAGGATCTGACGGCGGATATGCGTGGGGTGGAGACCATGTACGTGCCTGTGGAGGATATCGAGGAATCCTTGACGTCGGGGCAGAAGAAGATTCGACGTGATCGGGAATTGCGAGAGGCCAAGGCGAAGGTCGATGGTGCAGTGAGGCGGTGGGTGTTGTTCTTCCGCAACCACAAAAAGTATTTCGAGGCGGGTAAGGTGGTCGAGAACGAGGTGACTGGGGAGCCGTGGCCGCTTTGTGAGAGTGCGCAGAAACAAAGACCGAAGAGGAGTGCGATGGAGTCGTAGGCTACTTGAGCAGATTGAGCAAGGAATACTACGAATGCGTCGTATGCATTTTTTGGGAGTTTTTTTTGAAGAAGTTTTGTAGATTTTTTGATTCAGTTCGCACTACCTGACTTTGGACCAGGAAGTGAAAATGTTCCACACTCTTCAAGAGACGGTAATCACTATGCATCACGCCCAGTCGGGCTTCCCATGAAATGATATCATTCGTAACAAGGAAAAAAAATCCGCAAGAAAAGACGAGCGACGGAACGCTTACTCGGCAGTAACTTCGCGGGCTAATAAAACGATCAGTATTCGAGTGCGGGGTATGGAGGCGGGAGGGAAACGAACTGTAGATGCTGAGGCTGGAGTGACCGACGACCTTCTTGATCTGACCGTTGGCCTCAAGGTCGTTGAGAGCCTGGCGGGCAAGGCTGCCGTTGATCTTGAGACGATCGACAAGGGTGGCGACAGTGATCAGACGGTAGGACTGGACATCCTTCTGAAGCTTGTCGTTGGTGGCCTTGTCGAGGACGACGGCGTGCTGGGCCTTGTCCTTGACTGTACAAGTTGTTAGTATACCATGTTCTTCGAAGTCTTGGTTGTATTTCCAGCCCGTCCAACGATTTCCGATAATTTCGTTCGCGTATGGTTGAAACTTGGCGGAAATCGTTCACGGTCGCATGGATGGTGATTGCGTACCCTTGCCCTTGGACCACTTCTTCTTTTGCTTCTTGCCTCCGGTTGCTGCGGGCGCCTGTTCACATAGCGATTAGTTTGGGTGTATTCGTATCTGGTAGGTGGGCGGGACTCACCATTTTGTCGGATGGAGAGGATGGTTCAAAGAAAGAGAGCGCTCCCCAGAAGGCCGCTCAAGTGCGAAAAGGCAGTGGGGCGTGACTGAGCTGAGCCCTAAGCCCTTGATCGGTTAGTGTGAGTGATGTGATTGGTCGGTGGATGGATTATGTCATGAGGCTGACATCATCCATCTCTGAATGGATCCATGGGTCTGGACGCATGGACACTTTCTGCCTGAGGTGTCGGTGTCTTTTGCGACTCGTACTGCTTCATCTCTAATTCCTCCCAGGCTTTTGGGTTGATTTATTGACTTCACTATACGCATGTACCTTCCAAGTGTTTTCATAAGCTGAAGCGGCTCTTAAATCCCCATTGACCCTCCATTGACCGAATACTGATATCATGGCTACATACTTACTACGAACAGATCGATGCCCTAGCGTGGTGAATCATCGAAAGCATAGAACGCGACTGCTAGGAGGCCTGGGTGCTTCTCGCGCAACTTGCAATATACTAGAACTGGTGTGAAATTCAAAAGATTTCGCGCATCTTTTTTGTCCTGTGGCCACAGTCGACATCTGGATCGCAGTCATTCTCGCGCACCGTCTTCTTCGGTGTTCTCTCTACTTCCACTGTCTACACTGCCCCAGCCAAGATTGTCAACGCAGGCATTGTGTTGCGCTAAGAAGAGGAGGGAAGATTTGTCTTTGTCTTTGAATTTTGATGGAGTAAAGACTCGGAAGTCAGCTAATGTACAGGCCTATAACATTTGATCTAGTTTAATATCTCAAAGCAATTGGAGAATTGCATGTCCTCGCACAGCGAACGATGCTCCTCAGCCGGAAGCTGAACAAACACCTCATATTCTCGCGACGACGAGCGACTGAAATTTGGAAGAATCAAGCAGCAAGCACCGGTATTCGGTCGATGAGTACGGAAAGCAAATGCAGAGCCAATACCGATGTCGTAGTTATCGGCCTTGCCCGAGTACCAACTGTTCATCAGTATGTCCATGTTGTGAAAGTCCATGGGTATTCCCAGCCTCTCGGAGGGCGCAAGAGATCGAACCAACATGGTCAGATCTCTGATTGACCCCATACTCGACTCATTAATTGATTTGCGGATCAGAGAGGCCGCAGTAGAGATGCCATTCTCTGCCAGGAGAGACTGCACATCTACAGGGCCAACCCACGATGGGAGAACAGCGTTGCCAAAATATTCCTCGGAGGTTACGTTTTCTGGATCTCGGAGACGCAGGTTGATCGGGTTCGCCGCGATAGAGTGAGATGAGCGTTTTTCCGGGTGATGAAGAACTCGAACACGGGTGATTGAAGTCCAGAAAACTGCGGAAATACAGTCGTAGGAGGTCAGATATGCCACACCCACAGGCGTGCATTGCTGTTTGAGATTCTGAATGTTTGCTTCAGTTGTTCGGTATATTCTTGTTTGAACGGCTGGAGGCAGTGGACTCTGAGCTGTGATGACAGGGACGTTTGTGTCCTTCACCGAAAACCCAGGACAATTGGATAGCAACTTCTTTTGGCTGATAGAACCTGTGGCCTCGTCGGCATTGAACGGGGCTCTGTTTAGATTGGGGATGTGGACCGGCATGGTAAGATTATGATAATGTGCTTTCGCTCCCCGGCATAAGAGGGCTAGGAATGCATCCATGGATGTCCAATCCCCCACAGCGTGATGCATTGCAAATCCCATTATGAGACCTCCTTGGATCACACTGAGCTGTAGCACGCAGACTCGTCCAAAACGTGACTCAGGTAACAGCATATCAGGATGCAGGTCATCGGCAGCGAATGAGCTCTCCACCAGCTCCGAGTAAGGTTTGTACTCAGTTTGTGGTAAATGACGGACATGCATCTCTAAGGGTTGGTCCGGAGATGTCTGAACGTAAGGCTTGCCGGATTCACCAAATCGAACGTGACCCTGCATAAGAGGCACATGGAGAATTGCGTTCCTCAACCCTTCTTGAAGTGCAACAATCAGCTTGTCTAAGTCGACAGTTTGCGAAAGTTCGTATAGAAGGAAAGCCTTCACCATCATTGGTGGTGCTAGTCTGTCTAGATCAGACAATTCATGATGTTGTGGCTGTTCTGTTCCTGTCTTCATGGTTGATTTTGACTGAAAGGGTTAATGGGTAATGCAAAATGAAAAATACCTAAGTAGTGCCCCAAATCGGGCCTTAAGTATGCCATAGACTATACTATAACCATTCCATAAGCAAGACTGGAATCGTAGCTGCCTAGTAGTAGTAGTAGTAGTAGTAGTAGTACTAGTAGTAAGGGTGGATCAAACGCCCCAGCAAGAATGTACGCGTAAAAGCCACATTGTGCCGAGTGGCTTGAATCCACTTTTGATTTGGGGGCCGCTTGAGGCAGTGCAATCAAGTTCCAATTGTTGCTCAAATTGCGAGTCATGCTAGCCAACTCTTAACGACCTAGGCTACCTCCATGGGGCCCACCGGCCTTGCTGGTCACTGAGTTCAGTACCTCAAATTCAATGCCGCCATTTTGTGCAGATAGATACCCGATGACATGTTGTTCCGTTGAGCCAAACCAGAACACCGAGTCAATGTTTGAGTCTGTGGCCCACTTCACGTCGTATTTGCCACTCTCGTTTCGTTGTACAGGGACCTGCGCAATCACAGGATGATCCTGTGGTGACCACCACCGAATGGTAGGAAGCCCATTGGTGATCGTGTTGATAAGTAGCTGGGGCGTCGAAGAATGCCAAACAATTTGTCGAACCGGCTGTTCGTGAACTAAGACTGACGCAAGTCTTGGGGAAGACTCCAGCGACCAGATCCAAACGACATTCTGCCGTGAAGTGTCGACACTCGCGAGTAATTGACCATCTGGGCTGAAAGCAATGGCCAAGACGCCACGCGGCGGTCCTGTGGATTCTGGACTCATGTTGAAAGCAGAAGAAACGGACGTTTCAGCATATTCGGCGTCTCCTGCTGCGCCAATGTATCGTTCGCGCCATATATTGGAACATTGCTGATCCGATTGGAATACGTGGGAAAGGGTTGCTGTGGGGGAAAACTGGCACAAGAATATTAGCCAGCGTTGATGTTAAATCCGGGATCAACTCACTGTACGGGTTCGAAGTAGGTCAATATTTCCGTTGATCTTCCCAACAGCCAATGTTTCACAGAAGCCTTGGTGAGATGCTGGGCTCCATTCAATTTGTTTGACACCCAGATCGAACGACTCATCAGATTCAGTTGACCCAGTGTAAGTTCTGAAAAGCTGTCCATCGGCTGTGAGGATGAGTACCTTTGTTCCTGCACTCGCAGTGTCCCAGACAGCAATCCACTTGCCATCCACGCTCCACTTCAAGCCCTGAGCATCAATTGTGGATAGAACAGTTTTGTTGACGAGCTCATAAGAGCATGGCTCGTGGACGGTCAGGATATCGGAGGTCTCTGGCTTAAGCAAGATAGCGAGGTTCCTGGTTTTGGGCCGGTAACCGAATCCAAGATGGTGGGCAAACTTGGGCGTTTTGATCACCGAGGTGCTTCCACTTCCTAGCGAGTGAATGCTGAGCTTTGTGTTCCAAGAGTGAAATACTAGCACTTCGTTTTCGTTGGAGCCAAAATCAACAGCCAGTGTTCCTGGTTCAATATTTTCGACCTCGGCAAATATTTCCAAAGGGTTGATCTGCCAGAGCGAGATGCGTCTGTCGTTGGCAGAGAGAAGTCGCCTTCGGGAGGAAATTTCATCATGCGATAAGCTGTGACCGGTCCCGAAGTTGTACCATTTGAGAGTTTTGACCCCATTTTCTTTGAGCCTTGCGATCTGCACCTCTTTATTCTCAGAGGCTACATTTGAATGAACAATGAGAGCCTTCCCACTGACGTGAGAAGCAAAGAAACCATCCTCAGATAGGTGAAGGTTCAAGGGAACTAGGCAATGATCAGGCCTTGCTCACACTGGACTGTTCAAAAGACTTACCTCCCGGTCCCGTTGACGCGTCCATTGTTGACATTGAAGATGTCGAAGTTTGTTTTGCTTCTGGATGGAAGGGGTATACAAGGTTCTGTATGTCTAGTCGTGGTTCCTCCCGTGAATCATGTTTCATCAAGCATTATCGCATTGCATCGAAGTTCAAGATTGTATTTGTTTCACAGTGCTATCAAGCCCTGGGGTCTCGAGGTGCCAGTATCAGTCACGCACCCGACCCGCAATGATCTAGTCAGCCCAGGAAGAGCGTTGTAAAGCCAAAATTGGGATGATGTATCTGCACAAATTATTCAGATGGCACGATAACTGCAGGTCGATCAGTTGGGTTGGTCGACAGCAACATTTGAAGACACTGATGCGGCGCTGCATGGTGGCGCCTATCGCGATAAGATAAGGAAAATAGTAATTCCGAGGTGACTTTTTGGCAAAAAGTTGCGGCTTCGTCGTTTTGCGACGCGAGCCTCTTGTCAAACGTTTCCAAGTCTCTTACCCCAGCAGCCAAAATAGGTACCTTGAAGTCTCTCGGCCCTCTGCTGGGCCAAATTTCCCGACGTTCCCCCCGGCTAGACTTCTGCAAAATGGCCACCGAAGCCAGCCCCCGAAAGGACGAGACCTCCGCTGGGTCCCCGCAGTCCGATAAACTATTTGGCCGAAAGTTCTATGAGAGCATTGGCAGCCCCAAGTATGTCGTTGCCCCAATGGTTGACAGGTCTGAATTTGTAAGTACGCTTCCCCGAATTGATCATGCTGGGAGACTAACGAGTCAAAGGCGTGGCGCATGCTCACTCGATCTTTTATGCCCCCGAACGACCCAAAGCCTATGCTAGCATACACCCCCATGTTCCACGCCCGCTTGTTCGGCGAACAAGAGCGCGTTCGTGCTTCACATTTCCAACCCACTCGCAAAGCCGTCGGAGGAAAGACAGAGGATCTATACCTTGACGGAAACCCCGCGATCGATCGACCTCTTTTCGTCCAATTCTGCTCAAATAACCCAGACGAATTCCTCGAGGCAGCCCGTCATGTGGTCCCCCATTGCGACGCCGTGGACTTGAACCTCGGCTGCCCACAGGGAATTGCACGAAAGGGACACTATGGGGCTTTCCTTCAAGAAGACTGGGATCTGATTTATAAGCTTGTCAATAAGTTACACACCGAACTCCCGATTCCCGTCACCGTGAAGTTCCGCATTCAAGAGACCAAGGAAAAGACTTTGGAGTACGCCAAGATGATTCTTTCGGCTGGTGCGAGCATCATTACGGTACACGGCCGTAGGCGGGAGCAGAAAGGTCACAATACGGGAGTCGCAGATTGGACCTACATTCGCTACCTACGAGAAAACCTCCCCCAGGATACTGTGATTTTTGCCAATGGCAACATCCTCAACTATGACGATATCGAAACATGCCTCGAGGCGACTGGTGCCGACGGCGTGATGAGCGCAGAAGGCAATCTGTCAGATCCGACTATCTTCAGCAAGCCACCCGCACCCGGTACCGAGGAAAGGGACTTTTGGCGAGGCCGAGATGGAAAGAGGGGCTACCGCATCGATGCAATCGTGCGTCGATACCTGGACATTATCTATAAACACGTTCTGGAACAGCCTGTCCCAGAAAGGAAGCCTTTATACCTGCCATCCGACCCGGTCGATGAGTTCGCAGAAACAAATAATGCCGAAGAGGACGACCATGCGGACGGTCCGCTCAAGAAAAAGCAAAAGCGAGGCAAAGCAGAGAAGGGAAAGAAGGGCTCCTCTCCCAACCTGAGCTACATGCAAGGTCACCTGTTCCAACTTTTGCGCCCCATGGTCGCAACTCACACAGATGTCCGGGATGCGCTTGCGAAATCACGACCAAATGACATTGCCACGTTTGAACACACTTTGACCCTCCTTGAGAAGGCCATCAAGGGTGGTCTCCAAGAATACCAAGCCAACCCAGAAAAATTTGAAGCCAAACCAGATGAGACCTTGAAGGGATCAAAAGCAGTTATTGCGGAGTATGGACGGCCTTGGTGGATCTGCCAGCCCTATGTCCGTCCTTTGCCCGAAGAAGCCTTTGAACTCGGAGCAATGCGGGAAAAGGGTAGCAAGCCTCCTGCAAAGGCCGAAAAAGAGGAATCCAAAGAAGATACTAATACAGCTAGCGCCGATAGCAGTACCACGCCTGCTCCGACTATAGCGGACAGCACCACTACGCTCACAACTGATCCTCTCGTGAGTGGGTAATCTTACCTCACGCATCATGTACTTAAACCATCCACTGCATATCAGTCTACAAGCGGAAAAGCCACACAGAATACATAGATCTCTCTCTCTCTCTCTCTTCCTCTCTCCCCAGTCTCAGTCTGGCAGAGCAATGCACTCCGTTTAATTGCGTTCTGCGCTCTCCAAAACCCTCATCTAGATGGATGTATCGATTTAGCGAGATGCAGATACTTTATGCCATGCACTCTGTTATAAAGAAGGCGGAGGGCGACATGAAGACGATTCTCATTGTGCAAATCTGCATCAGACCAAACCTTGTTTGCCGGTAACGCCAACAGAGCCATTAGATGCCGCTCTTGGTCGTCAGGTTGTGTTTCTGCCGCAAATTCTTCCGCCCAGGAGACCCGTTTGTCAATCTCCTGTTGGATAAGCATCATTTGGTCTGGCGAAAACTTGGGATGAGTGGGGTCTTTTGGCTTCAGCTTTGCTATGAACGTCTGGTGAACCTCATTCTCGATTCGCTGTCGTTGGTTTTGTGCGACATTCTGAATCCGCGTACGTGATGCTGAGTAATTCTTAGAAAAATGGGCGGAATCGACCTCGTGGTGAAAAACAAGGATTTGGAAAGGGAATTGATAGTGATGGTTATGTGGCTGATAGCCAGCAACACACAGTGAGTTAGAGCTTGTGAGAGACTGAAGATGAAGCCTCCTATGTACTTACATATATGGTATTAGGATGAGGCTGATCGTACTCGCATGGCTCGTGTGTCGCGTACTCGTATGAGGCTGCCAAGCCTGACCAAATCCGGCTAGCGCCCGTTTGTCTCATATCACGCTAACCTATTTAGGCTAGTCTAACTGATCATCCGCTTCACCATTTTGGGTTAGCTTTGTGTCTTTAAGCTTCCTTTCCCGCAGCCTTCTTTACTCCTCGTTTCCTTCCACTGCTCCATACTAGATTTCACGTCACACCCGAGAATTATCACAGTTTCCACATACCACCGCTGTCGAAGCTTTCGGATAACTGCCTATGATGCCAGCTTCCGAGGTCCGCCGCCTGGCTGACTGAGACGGAACATCCATACTTCGAAGATTTGGCACATTGCTCAATCTGGTGCTCTGGATGTAAAATTGAGGCGCTACCTGCGGTGACATTCCACTAGCTGCGGAATATTCTTCCAATGTTAGAATATATGTATAACCGAGTCTCGAGGGACACCTTAGAAGGGCAAATTAATGTGAAGCATATATAGGGAACAGGCCCGGTGAAATTACTCAACCATCGATGAAAGATCCCAGTCCAAAATGTGATGACCCCAAAGCTGCCCAGTTGCTTCCAGTGCCGTTAAACTTCTTGCTTTGGGCTCTCAGCTCACTCATTTCTCGTTCACAAACGTGTTCTCGGTCACACATTGATATGGCGTCAAGCGCTTCTTAAATAACGACTAAACAGGCCCAGCGACATGACGAATTCATGAAGCTCCAGCTCTCAATTGAGCCCAGCCGCTGCACTTATGGGGGGCTTCCTTTGTCGCATAGGCAACGTTTCTGAGGGACGGGTGCCGCGCTGGTTTGACGTCCTACCGCTCGGCCACCAACGGTAGACAATATAACAGATCAGCAACCTGCTACAGCCAGCGCACTATATACCACCACACTCCGTGCATTGAGGCTTCATTAGGTCCACGCCATGCACGCGCTATGTATGGAATGGGTCCATGAGCATAGGAGGCTATGGGCCCGTGACAGCGTTTGCAATAACATAGCCTAATCCTCGCCACAGAATCACGTCTCAACCACCACCTCGAGTAAGACTATCCATTCCAATAATACAAGTGGTATCTAGGCTTTGGAATACATCAACCTCATTCCAAGCCCTGAAGGTTGTTGTTGATAATATCATGGATGAGTTGAAAGGGAAGACTCACCGGTGCAATAGTGGGTCTGCAGGTGCCGGCTTTGCTTTACACTCTTCCTACAATACACAGGAATATCTCAATAGAGGAATATTGCTGCCATGTTCTTTGATTTCAGTATTGGCTCGTGGATGAGAACGATGCTCTAATAGGTAAATAGCTCTTAATTGCAACTTTAAAAGGACATCATGTACTTGGGCAGCTGATGAGCTTCCAACCTCTACGATCCCTTCCGCGTGTATAGGTGAAGTCCACGGGCAAGAGGGTGCTATGGCTGCGTTGCTATGTTGCTGTTCCAACTCACAAAACGGTATAGACCAGCCACAGAGTACGGCGTATTTAGTTGTTGGAACTCGTGAAACCTTCACTCTTATTTCAATTTTATGAGCGGATTGATTTTGGGACGGGCCAAGAAGAGTAATTCAAAAACATGCTGAGCTATTCTTTTTTAAAGCTCGGCGCTGACCTTGAATTGTATTTACCAAATTAAATGGCGCATATTTGAAATAGCTGATTTTACAGAGCTCTAGCTGGAAAGGGCTTGTGAGCCTTTTTCTTTTTTGCAACAAAATGAATATTAAGCGCCAAGGAGCCAAAACACTTGATTATGAAGTTTGAGCCAAGTACACATGCAGCCAGCGGAAAACAGGAAGCCCCCAAATATGATATTGATCCTTCGTGATCCAAGCCACCCTTGGCAACTCTGTGCACTGGGCACTTTTGCTACGACCTCAGAATGCGATTTGGAATACGACAACGTGCTTTCGGAACTCCCCCGACCAGCATTCTAGAAACACTAGTGCCATGGTCACAGCCTTACCAGTCAAATGCCGGGACCCCTATAGGCTATTCCTCTGAAGACATGCATACGAGCGAAAAATCTTGGAAGCTCCAAGATCTCGATTCTACACAATTGGCCGAGAATTGGGGTGAAACAGATTGACTTTCGGATTCTGAGCGAGGCCTGGCTTGCCGGCTGTCCCTGAACCCGAAAACTTTAAAGCAACTCTAAAACAGGGTCGACGGGTGATTTCAGCTTAGTGAAAATCCTGACAGACCAATTTGTGAAACGAGAAGTACGTGTAGGGCGGAGGTGGACCGGGCGCCCAAAATTGAGGCAACCCCCACACCCTCTTTGGGCAGCATCTCTAGAAAAATCTTTTTGATGTCATGTTGGGGTACGAGTAGATTGGATGCAATTGCGATCGGAAATAATTATGTACGAAAGCTTTGAGATCTCGCTGAGTTTTTCAATGAGGACCTTGCAATTGGTCCAAGATATGCAGTTGTTCACGCGAGCATGGAAGCTATTTTCCGAGTAGCTTACAATTAGATTGTCATGGTTGATTTTACATGCAGGGTTTTCAAAGTGTAACTACGAGTAGGTCAAGTATTCATTTGTGTTATGTTGCAAGACTAGTGAGGTGTATACCGTCCACGGGTACCAGGTATGAGGAGAGTACGAGGCACGAGTATGTATATCTCTACGATCGTGGTGTTCTCAGAAGTGCACGGAGGGGCAGCTTGATTGATTTGCGGTTATATGCAGGACATTGGGGCGTAACTTTGAGAGTAGAGTTAGGCAGAAGTGAAGTGTATGATCTTCAAGGGTCGCGTAACCTACGAGTACATCGGAGAGTAATCTGCAAGTAGCCCTTCATGTCTAGTGATGTACTCGTAGATGCTCTTCCCTTTGGGATATTGCGAGTATTGCCTGCAACAGGACGTTGAACTCGGGACAGAGGATGTTTTATTGCGTCATAAAGCCCCAGTACTGAATAATCGGTACGTGGAGAACCGGGCCGGAGTACAGACGAGACAAGCATAAACCGTGCCCGACGGAGGTGGCAAGTAGCGTTAGGGACGGGGACATGGTCTAGATTACAGGGAAAAGTCCCTCACAAAACGAATAGTACGAGTAGCAAGGACGGCGGCGTCGGAAGAGGCCCCACTCGGGGAATGTTCTAAGCCCAGAAAGGCATGAGACTGGAGTTATGCAGAAATCTCCCTTAAGGGGTATACGGGCGAGAGGTGTGATGTACTCCAATCAGCGTTCCTTGATCAACTCGTGCAATCTCGATCGTGAATTTCGACACAGATGGCCATTCTTTTAATATCAGGGGAAATTACAGACCTTTGTGTGTATTCGTATGTAGGGTTTCGGCTTCCGAAGCTCCCGCTCGTACTCGTAAGAAGTCCGAACAGGAAACCAGAGGTTCATCGCGTGCGAGGAACAATGAGGAAGTTTCGATATGTTCCACGGTTATCTTGCTAGTCAATCTTGGAAGTGTTTGCCCCTGCACGAACAAGAACTGCCGATCTTGACATTTCTCAAAATTCGGACCTTGTCGGGTCCACTCACATTGCCAAGGAGCCATGTGAAAAGCTTGGCAGTTGGCCGTTGACCAGTCACAAAAGACAATATAATTGCATACCATAGCCGAGAAGAAAGACATCATCCATGGATAATCATCTCGGCTGTAAATTCCACGAGAATACTCGTAGCGCGGTAGCGAGAAAAAAAAAAAAAACTTTCCCCTAACCGAGCTCGGAGCGCGGGTTCCCGACTCAACACCATCAGATAAGATAGATCAGACCCGCTGACTGGCTCGTAGTGGCTCGTAGTGGCTCGTAGTGCAGATCTATCACTCGACGTTAAAAGGCGGTTACGTGTACGAGCGGATCTTTCCAATTTGGGGTTGACGGGCTCCATCTGCATAATGGCGATTCTCAGCAATTTCTCTGCATATTGCCTGTTTCATCGTATAGCACCAAGATCTGCAGGTCAAGGGCAACATGCACGATAGCTCCACTGACGCTCGGAATAAATTAATTAAGAGAAGATCTCGTCAAGGGCGCTTGTTCAGCTTATATTATCTGAATAGATGCGCTTGCGCAGGGTGACAGGGCAGAAATCGCCCATCGGCGATTGGCTTGTGTATCTGAAACTGGACAGCAACAAATGTCTTCACGTCTCACGTAAAGCAATATAGTGGCACACGTCAATGCACGTCAGATTACGAGTACCTCTATACGAGCGGGAATGCATAGATTAAATTCATCAATGCGCCGTCAACAACGCCGAGAACAAATTTCCACGCTCGGGACCCCGAGACTCACGGGAAAGTGGGAAATCCCGACCAGAAAGTTTAAATCACTGGGTTGTATAGTACGAGTAGGGCCGGAATCCGCCGGGGACGGACCTTCCAAAGCAGTAGGAGACTGAAGCACGCTATGCGAGGGGAAAGCAAGATACCCCGTACAAAGGGAGTGACGGGGCTGTAATTGGTAGGAACCAGACCTCGTAGGGCACAATACGGTCGAACCACTGCCAAGAAAAAAGCCCTGGTGATCCCTGCAGTTTGTGGTCTAAAACGGGTCTTGGCAAAGGAATTAGGGGATTTTCCGTTGCCTTGTGGATCCCGGTCTGATACCATGGAAGCTTCAGGCCTTGGAGGATCGACCCGAGTAGTTACTCTTCTCAACAAAAGGGGGCGAGTGAAGGAGGACTGGAGCCATTAATGGTCAAGCGTTTGCCGTTGAGACCCACGTGGGGCTAGTCCTAGTCGGTCGATCCATGACGATCTTGCGAACCTATACTCTGTCCAGTAACCCCAACTAGTGTACTGGGCAGACTTGGCAGCGACTCAAAATTGTTCTGAACGGCTGCCACGAGGACGGGAGATTTCAATGGCTGGTGTGTTTTTTTTCCCGCAAAAGCGAATGTTGTATAGATCCTTTTTTGGCTAAATTGAAATGGCCTGTGGAAGATTGAGCGTAGGAATCCGCTGGATGAGCCCCCCGTGGGAGTCACGATAATGCAGGTCCCACGGATGCGAGTGCTAAATTAGGTAAAATGCACAGCCGCAAGAACCAACCAGCATCATGAATCCGATATCATCACTCCGAACAGGACCGGATTGTCCGTGACATTGGGCCTCTGCGGGCCTCCAAAAGATGTCGATCAAGGGTCTAGGTTTTCACTACCTGCCGACTCTGGAACACTAGACGACACATACAGGTACACAGGTACACGTTGGTTCAGCGTAAGCTATCCCGTGGTTTGTATTCGAGATGAATTCAGCCGTACCTGACGGCTGAGCTGAGCCAGGTGATTGGCCCTGGTATACCGAGTAGTCCAGGGCATTTCGAATATCCGATGCTGGAGTTCTATGGGTCCAGATTTCACTGGATCAAGGCTGAGGACCTGATGAGCGTGCGGGTCCTTGCCTCTTGATCCAATATCCAAATGGAGAAAAAAAAAACACCATCGTACTCCGTACTGATGTCCGTGATGTAACTCTGAGTGTCCTGGTGGATCTTCCACCTCGTCGGGGTAGACTGGTAGCCATATAAGATGCCAAGGGCCCCTCTCCTGGATGAAGATGTAGAGAATTGTGTCCTTGAGAAATATACACTATTGACCATGGCGGATCAGCCAAGAATTTCGTATGTGAATATGCATTCCTTTCTTTTTCCTCTTTCCTCTCTTGTCCCTTTTCCAATGACTTGATACTTCTATTTCATCCCAATTCGTTACATGTTTGATGTATTGCTTTTTTTTTTTCTGACCATATTCCAGTCTCGTGGAGCAGCTCCTACGCTTGCGTAGAGAAGCATCACAGCCTAGTTCTTCTCAACATCTTTCCTCCTTACTTTCCTCTCATTCTGGCCCATGGCCTATCCGCGAACTCAACCTCACATTCCAAGAAATATACAAATCCCTTCCCGAATCCCTCAAAGCTCATAACGATGAAGCAATCTCACATCTTCGTGCACAAGTCAAGGCTGCCACTCCGGATATTGCGGAGCTCATAGGCGCTGACTCTCGTCCTGGCTTCATTGATGCCACCACCGGGAAGAACCTGACACACAATGCCCTTCGGGAGTTTGTTCAGAACTTCCAGGTCCCTGTGGGCCCTTCCAAGCATGGAAAGCCCCGCATCGCTGTCATTCTCCCCAATGGCCCTCTCATGGCCATTGCAGTTCTTGCTTTCGCCAACAGATATACCATGGTGCCTATGGCATCAAACACTGTGCCTGAACAGCTTCAGATGGATATGGACCAAGTGCAAGCTGATGCCGTTGTCGCGCTGGACGCTGACATTGGCAAGTTGCGCCTTGACACTGGAACTCGGCCAGTGTTTGGTATTGAGCACCTTTCAGACTTGACTTTCAGACTGGTATCTTCGAATAACACTTTTGGTGCATCAAGTTTCCCACCGAATACCGGGAATGATATTGCAATCATCCTCTTCACCAGTGGTACCAGTGGTAACAAAAAATTGGTTCCCATCACCACTTATAATCTTATCTCGGGTACTATGGCTACCATTGAATCCGTGGAGCTGTCTGAGACAGACACTTGTCTCAACATGATGCCGCTCAACCATGTGTATGTTTTCCCAAATGCGAAGCACCGAACAATATACTAACAGAACTAGTGGTGGTATCATTCGCAGTATTCTCTCCCCAATCTTGGCTGGCGGTGCTACAATTTGCTGCCCTGCCTTCGACCCTAGCATGTTCTGGGATGCTGTTCAGAGCCCTCATATGACACCAACATGGTACTATGCCACTCCTACTATGCATCAAATGATCCTCGGCGAAGCCGAGCACCGCCCTGACGCTTTCAAGCAAAGCGCTATCAAATTCATCTGTAATGCCGGCGCAGGTCTACCCCCCTCACTGGCTGGCCAGCTCCGTGATACTTTCAACTGTGTGATTCTTCCCAGTTACGGTATGACAGAATGTATGCCCATCGCCGCACCTCCCAAAGACTATACCCTTGATCGTCACGGTACTTCCGGACGCATTGTCGGCCCTGAGGTTGCAATCTTGTCTGAGGGTGGCAAGCCTGTTCCCCGACCTGAGATGCTGGGACACATCTGCATTCGTGGATCCCCCGCTTTTGAGGGATACCTCACTGCTGATGGAAATATTGACACCAGTGCATTCGATGAGTCTGGTTGGTTCGATACCGGTGATCTTGGATACCTTGATGCCGACAACTATCTCTATATCACTGGTCGCAGCAAGGAAGTCATCAACCGCGGTGGTGAGATTATTTCGCCTGTTGAAGTTGAAGATGCCGTCTTGACCACGGCCAAGCACCCTGGTTCCCCACTGTATGGTCGCGTCACCGAGACTTTGGCTTTCTCGGTTCCCGATGAGGTACTTCAAGAAGTTGTCGGTGTGGTTATTGTCACAACCCCCGGCACCGTGAGACCGGATCTTCGCCAGCTGCAAGAGGCACTTCAGCCAATTCTCCACCAGCCCAAGTGGCCTACTTTGGTTGTCTACATGGACCGTGTGCCAAAGTCCAACAACAAGATCCAGCGAATCAAGCTGGCTCAGCGACTGTCCTTGGAGCCTCTCACTCCAACGACTCCTCTCGCAGATCGCCATTTCGAGGCCGTCTGCCCGCCCAATGGTACTCCACTTAGCGAGCCGATCGCCAAGAAGGCCTGCACAATCAACGACCACGTCATCCGGTCAGCACTTACCGAGAAGGCTAAGACATCTGATGTGCATATCCAGATCAACCCGCGTGACGGTTTTGCCCAGGCTGTTCTGTTCGGTCAGAACCCCGAGGTTGACAATGTCAAGCCCAGCGATCTTCAGGAACATCTCGACGGCTACCTCATCCCCAGTCGCATCATTCCTCTCAAAGAGCCCATGCCTCTTGACTTCTACGGAAACCCTGACCAAGCCGCTATCGATGAAGCCATTCGCGCTCTTCATTCGGATGGCGACTTGACCCCGATTCAACGCCGCACGCGTGAAGTCTTCGCCGGGGCATTGTCTTGCGGAACAGAGGATATCTCGGGACTCACTGACTTCTTTGCCGCTGGCGGTGACAGTCTGAGTGCTGGTCGTCTGGTTTCCCAGCTTCGTCGTGAATTTGGAATCTTCCTTGCCGGTGACATCTTGTTCCACTACCCCACCATTGGTGATGTGGAGCGCAAGATCGCTGAAAGTGTGGAAGTCAAGGCCGCCAAGGGCGATCAGGAAGATGTTGAATTGCCTGGATGTGAGAACACATACAGCAGCACAAACCCCATTGTCATGTTCTTCAACATCCTGCCGGTCCTGTTTTTCTTCCCAATGAAGCGTGCATTCGAATGGCTTATCTTCGCGTATGTTGTGGCTGAATGTTCCACTATCTGGCCCATTCGGGATCACATTCTCGGTCGTGTCATCTTGATTGTGTTGGCAGTGCTGTCTGCCCGTGTTGCCTCCAACTTCCTCTTCCCCTTCCTTGGTATTCTGTTCAAATGGCTCGTCATCGGTCGTTTCAAGGAGGGCATCTACCCAATGTGGGGCCCATACCACACCCGCTGGTGGTTAACCCAGAAGGCGTTGCAAGTGTGCGGAAGAGGCTATTTCAAGAAATGGAACTGGTCTCGCGTCGCTTTCTACCGTCTCTTGGGTGCCAAGATTGGCAAGAATGTCACCATCGTCCCTTCCACCAAGCTTGGTGAGTATGATTTGATCGAGATCGGCGACAATGTCACCTTGGACACTTGCCAGGTCCGCCCCTTTGCCGTGGAGCGCAACACTTCTATGCTTCTGAAGCATATCCGCATTGGCAAAGACTCTTCCGTTGGTACTAAAGCCATCGTTGCCCCTGGCGCTGATGTCCCCGAGAACACTTGCATTGGCCCCAACTCTTCAAGCTGGGAGCTTCACGATGCTGATGAATCTAACCGGGACCTTCTCTCTTCTCGCATTCCCAAGCCGCATTGGATCTGGACTTTGCTTATTGTTGAGCCCCTCAAACTGATCGTCTGGGTTTTTGCCCGTATCACTTGGATGGCTGCTCTCATTCCTATGGTCCAGAACTACCCGGCTCCATCGAACGACATGTTCATGTCAGTCTTGACATGGTACACAAGTGGTCAGCGAATCGGATTCCATATCACTGCCAGAATCTGCCGTTCTGTTGGAGGTCCTATCGTGTCCTTCATTTCACTTTTGGTTGTCAAGAAATGTTTGGATGTCTTCTGCGGCAAGCCCCAGCCTGGCCCAGCCTCAAAGCAGAGTCAACGCCAGAAGGTCCGGTCTGCTGTACTTGCAGAGGTTCTGCCTGCTGGTGACATTCACGACCTCACCCGTCTTGTTGGTCGCCACTACGAGCTTGTTTCCATGGCTATCCGAGCCCTTGGTGGCAAGGTTGGCAAGCGTGTCTATTGGCCCAGTGTTGGCCCTGCCCTTCCTGATTTCGATTTGATCGAAGTTGGAAACGATGTCGTCTTTGGCTCCCGTTCAACTCTCATCACATCTGATGGCTATGGTCGCGACCGTGTCATCATTGGTGATGGCACAATGGTTGGCGATCGTGTCGTCGCTCTGCCTGGTACCACCATTGGCCGCGAGGCCATGATTGGATCTGGAGCTTTGCTTCGCCGCAACGGTGATTACCCGGCCAACACTGTCTGGACCGGTAGCAAGGGTGGTGATGCCGTTCAGTTCCCGAGCTCCACCTCTACTAATACCTCGAACGCCCCCACTGCCGTTGAAAGCAGCAGCAACAGCGCCAATGGCAACAGCAGCGATGATGAGAAGAAGATGAAGGAAATGATCGATGAGAAGCACTCTGTCTCAGTTGGAAAGAGCAAAGCAGTGAGCGACAGCAACGAGAACGATACTTGCAAGCCGTTCGGACGCGCCTTCTATCACCACGAGGCCAACTACTATGTCCTTCGCATCTGGCAGATTGTGGTTTACTCCGTTCTTTCTGTCGTTGTTGTCACCGTTTACTGGCTCCTGCCTGTTGTCTTCTCCCTCTTCGTCCTCCGTGCCATCCTCACTCACAGCACTGCAGTCGCGATGAGCGTTGGCCCCTGGCGTCCATTTGTTCTGTATGGCTTGCTCGCTTCGATTCTTTCAGTTATCAGTTGTGTCCAGACCTTCCTTGCCCTTGTCATTGTCATTTGCATCAAATGGGCAGTCATGGGACGCCGTATGGAAGGCCAATACCACTGGGACAAGAGCAGCTACAACCAGCGCTGGCAATTCCTCCTTTCCTGTGAGACTCTCATTAAGGACTGCTATGGTGGCTCTGGTCTTCTTCCCATGATCACTGGTACTGCTTACCTTTCCTGGTACTACCGCATGCTCGGCGCAACCATCGGAAAGGATTGCGCCATCCACGCCAACGGAACTCCCAATGTCTTCTTCACCGAGCCTGATCTTCTTACCCTCGGAGACCGCGTTGCGGTTGATGATGCCAGTTTGGTCTGCCACTTGAACTCCCGTGGTGGCTTTGAGTTGCACACTTTGAGTGTTGGAGACCGAAGTATCTTGCGCGCTGGATCGCGCTTGATGTCCGGTGCCTCCATGGGCAAAGACGCCTGTCTTCTTGAGCACACACTTGTTCTGTCGGGTGACCATGTCGAGGATGGTGATACCCTTCAGGGATGGCCCGCTGAGGGCTTTGAAGGAAAACGAGTTTAGAGATTCTGGATTTCTCTCGCTCTTGTACTGCTTTTTGATTGTTGCATTGCATTACAGCCTAGATGGTTGATATTTTACATTGTATATAGACTTGACGAATTTCTGACACTTTTACGCATTGCATCAATCATCCTCCTCAAAATAGCTCCACTGTATGAAAACATTGTATGGACTTTAGAAGCTGGCCCTTGTAGTATCTCAATTAGGATGTCTTTCAAGGCTCTGAGGTGAACATTAGGATCCGGTTTCTATTTCAGGTTGTGATGCTCTATTCCGTCGAGCTTCCGGGGTACGTGGGCTTTTACATCATGCCTATTCGTGTGGACTCAGTGGGGATCTATGTGAGTTTGGAAGAATCATACTGGTCCATTGATTACAGGGAGATCGGTGCTATCATATGCACAGTATCCACATATTTCGCTAAGACTATTGGAGGTTTCTAGACCGGGGATGAGGGTCAAAAGACAGAGCTCGAATTTTGTAATAAAAGTATGCGCATATTGAATTCGACTCATAGATAGCTTTGTATGTACAAAGATAGATTCTTAGAAAAGATGCATTCCCACGCCCGATGTCAAGGTATTAGCCGGAGGTAACGTGCAGAGGGCCGTTGCCATCGTCTTTGGGGCAACCGTCACTGTCGGAATCGAACTCAACGACACAGCTGGCGTCTTGGCCGATGGAGATACCAATGAATGTTGTATCGGTCTGGCCATCACCCTTTCCAAGGCTGTTTCCATCACCATCCTTAACCTCACAGGTGTCCGGGTGACCCCCAAAGTCAGCCTTGCACTTGAATTTGCGGGGAGAGCTCCAGCAGTCGCCCTCGATGGTGAATTCGCGGCCGTCGCCGGTGTTGTAGCAAGGGGAATGGTCATCAGGGAAGCCCTGGTCGTAGATAGCGTCACCGGCGTCGTTGATAATTGCAAAACCACTGTAGTGGCCGTTGGTGTTACCGCCAGATGGACCGGAGATGGTAGAGAAGTCACCGGATGACCAGACGACCTTGAGGTGCTCAGCATAAACGGTAGCTGAAGTGGCCATCAAGGCAAGAAGGGCATTTCGGAGAGGAGCCATGATTGCTTGTTGGGGACTGAGGCTTCGGGAATGAATATGTCTGTTGTAAAGTAGAATTGATGGGATTGATGCTTCTAAGTGCCAGTTCAATGATCTCTTTATAGTTTCGCCTGTCTTCATAGTCTCTTCTGAACTGAGGCATTTCTTTCAATAGCTGAATCCTGCACTACATTTGGCAGTTGATAGTCTGTCAGATTACATCATGAACTATGTTTGTCTCTGAGGACATGAGGTTATTTACAATACTTAAGACCCGTCAGCACCCCCAATCCGCCCCCAATCCGCCTGCAGGCTAACCTTTGGGGGCGGCCTTGGCACGAAATAAGCACTGAGTTCCAATTCATCACGGTTTCCTCACTATCTGACGCCTGAAACGCACGCCCTCATTTGTCATACTACTGCGTATTCCTATTGTAGTAAAGTCTGCTCTTTCTGACGGTACTCGTATGTCGACTCTTCTCATTAGGATGCACATGACCGGAGTGATGCTACTCCATCCTTGTCGATCACTTTCCACTGCCCACGAATTTCCTCCACGTAGGGTCTCCCACCTAGGACCAGATTTTCACGTAGTAGTGTGTAGCGGGATTGCCGGAAGTTGACCAGAGGTCTGGTTCAGGGCAAGGCCTCGAACCAAGGATCCAACTCGGCTACCTTGTGGGGGCTTCATTTAGCCTGAATTCTAAAGTTCCAAAAAAAGACGTGGCGACGGTGAACTTCCGACCCAAATCCAACTCAAGTAAACCCTTGGAACGCATATTCTAGAATGCCTCATTTTTGTGAACACTCGGGGAGAAGATGCACCTCTGCAATTGGAGTTTTCCAGGGACAAGCCCATCTTGAAACCAAGAATCACAGATCCACCGTCGTTGACGATATCCGCCCCCACTGTATTACCCCCAAGTGCGGGCCCCCATGGTTGGAGTCTGACATCTTCAGGGACTCTCAGGGACTGAGAATGACGCGTTATTATGTGGAGCTGAGCCCCAGCTATTCGCTGAGGCTCTAACCAGGGGTTTGAAGGACCGCAAGGTGTCCATGCAGGTTTTGCTCGCTTTTTGTGCCGGCATTTGCAGCTTGCCCGGGTCTTTCGAGCGCCCGACTAATCCTCATAAAATTTTTTCGTGTGCAACCTCAATCTCACATTCTTCGACATCATGTGATCAATCTTCTCCTTGCTTGGCGCCAAGGCCTTGGCATCTTCTTGGTCCAAGATCGTATGTGAGGCAGCGAGATCTTACTCAAAAAAATCACCCTCCCAGAGAGCCTGTCGAAAACGTGGGAAAGCGTGATGGCTGCTCGGGTGGCTGTGGCTTGATCAACGTGATAAATTGTTCTTTTGGTGGACATAATGAGATGAACCTGTCTTGAGTCTACTGGCAATTAGGAATTGCGGATGGAAACGATCGGTTGACTGCACTGCACTGCTGGCTCGAAGAAGAAGGGAGAGAGATGAGGATGAAGAGGTAGGGGGAGTGAGATCTCCATCTATGCCTGGGGCTGGGGCTGCACCCCATCACTGATCAATTTGTCCTCTTCATACCTTCAAACATTGTCAAAGGCAATGCCCAGGTGTCGGTGTCGGTCAGCTTGGTGGTGTAGCCAGAGTAACAAGCACAATCTTCGTGTCTCGAATCAAAACGCAACAGTTCCCCAAGGTTGTCGGATATCTAGTGCTTTGGATTTCACCAACAGCCAAATCCCTTCCAAAGATTCCACCCAAGCAGCAGCAACACAGGGTATCTCTCTGTACATGTAATAAACCACATTCACATTGCGCGTTAATTTATTGTGATACAGTGGAAGATCGATTTAGGTATTTGTACAGTTTTGAATGAGCTCAGAAGAAGTCCTATGGAGAACTCTCGCCTATTGGACCCCGTAGAAGCCCAGATGCTCGCGTTGCTCGTCTTGGACACGGGCATATCTGAATATATTGTTAGCGAAATTCGAGACTTATCGATGAACAGCGGAACTGGGATCATACTCTAACATAAGCCGGAACATATAGACATCCATGTCATCATTCCGCAGCACCTTAGCAGCCCAAGACTGCCCTTCTTCGCCAATGGTCTGAGCAATAACCTGACCAGCAGGGTCTTGCTCGAAGAAGCGCACAATCTCCGGTACCTCATTGACATCTTTGTTGAGTGGCACGTAGTGTACCCATGGGATAAGCAGTTCCTGGTGCCATTCTCGGAAGAAGGTCAGCTTCAGCGGCACGCTTTTGCTACGCATGAATGCATAAAATCGCCCACTGTAGGCGTGGCCATCCATGTCCAACAAATAGCGGTAGTTCCAAGCCTCGTTGTGATCTTCGCGATTAACAACATCAAAGAAGTCCCACTCGTCATCACAGTCCTCTTCACAGTCAATGATGTCGACAAAATGAGCATTGAAATAGTCGCCAAGATCTGTTTCATTTGCCATTCGAGCCGTCCATCCTTCGTCCCCCCCAAACCTGCAAGTGGAGTCTTCCTTGCGCTCCAATATTTGCTGTCCTGATTTGCGCTCGAGCGATGCAATTACACGCTGTCGCTGTAGATTGTGCCATGACCCACCATGGCTGTGTCCTCCCGTGGTGGTTCCCCGCCAGTAAAGTTGGCTTCTTCGTGATTCCCATGGAATATCCGGTTCTGGCTCATAACCCCCGACCTCCTCGTAGTACCAAGGCGAGGGAATAGGAATATCTTGAAACAAAGACGGACGTGACATCGAGAACATGGGAACTAGCTCGTTCGTGAGCTTGAAGGCATTCGGCCATTCGAAAATTCCCAGGCGACGATGTAGTGAGGGACTGTTGCAAATATCGCTGGACGCGGATTGATTGAAGACAAAGCCTAGAGGCTCGAGGGCAAAAGTACTGGTATTGTCTGGTCCATTGCCATCAAGATCCATAGTCGGACTATCTGGAGGACAAGATAGTCGGGAATAAAGCCAGGTTTCTTGTTTTTCGATATTCAGAAATCTGGTGGTGAAGATTTCCGGGATAGACTGTGAAGTCTCATTACTACTGGAGAATGTGTCCAGTAGTGGGTTGCGATTCAGGTTAGCATGGGATGCATGGCCCTTGAGTACCAATCTGTGCAAATCCTGGTGAGGAACCACGACACGGGGCTCGTCGTGGACGTTGAATTCGAGATCCATGTCCGGAAGCCATTGTGCAAACTTGCCAATTTGCTTCATTGCAGCATCACGCTGGAAATTTCCCTGGCCATTTCCCAGGTGAATCGGTTCGCCATTACGAATCGATATCCCCATCACAACATTGTCGAAACCTAAGTCCTCTCTAACGCGAGAGCGGATCGTACTCGGGGAAAGCCCCCAGAAAGGCAACATAGAATGGTATATTCCATCGTATTCATCGATCAACATTGTATTCCGCTGCTTCGCAAACTCGTACCATTTATCAAAGTGGGGTGGGGGCGGCATGTCATAACGCCGATGGTATTCCGCGACCGCGTCCTCCAAAGACTTGGACTGGCGTTCCAAGGTCTCATTGAATGCTTGCCTGGCATCGGACACAAGTATAGAGATGGGATGATCGCACAGGCGCTCATCAGCAACGCGGTTGTAGTTTGCCGGGAGTAACGGGAAGCACCAAAGAAAGAAAATCATTGCTGCTACCGAGCAAGCGAGGGTCCAAGTTCTTGTCGTTGTGCGAGTATAGTAGTAGTATGACTTTTCGCGAGCTCCGTTCAGAAGCTGGTAGTTAGTTTGGCCCCAGGGCCCTGTCCGAGGCGTGTCGACAATGGCCATAATGCTAGCTTGTAAGGATTGAAAAAATGTCATAAGCGACGGTCGAAGTCGAAGGACATTATGCACCATGTTGTTGCGCAGTCGTGCTCGAAGCTGCGCAGCGCCTGGGATGAGGAAAGAAAGACTGACGGACGCGGACTCAATCGTGGGCTCTTTGGAGCGGGCCTCAGGATCGGCAGGCCATGAGCTCGGGCGGCTCGATCAACGTCACAGAGAGATGGGGCCAAAACTCCATTGGCACAACCCCTGAGACCAACATAATCGTGGGCCAGACCTCGCGAATCATCGAGGTTCTTGTAGAGAGGAGGTTCAATTTCTTAGTTACCCTGCATATCTCAGTGTTAAGAATAAGGATAGCCCCACCTTTGGACTGTTGTGGCTTGCCGATTAAGCCTTCGGCCACATATCTCACTGCAGCCCCATGTGAGTTTGTATGTGCCCCGCTTTACAGCCAGCATTGCTTCATATAGCCACAGTAATGGAACCCTTACATCAATCGCCCGGGTGGTCTAGTGGTATGATTCGCGCTTAGGGTTAACCCAAAGCACAATTGCGCGAGGTCCCCGGTTCAATCCCGGGCTCGGGCCGATTATCTTTTTTTGGCATGGTATTGTCGAATTCACCTTTTTGATTCTTCTCTTTTTTTTGGGCCTCTCACGGTAGAAGGGTTGTCAAGTCATTGCAGGTCAAATCATTACAGGGGTCATTGTTTTTACCCAACCTAATCAGTTGGACTGACAAATGTCGAAATTCTCCTGCCAAGGCAATGTTCTCTACCCATTTCCCACACTTCACTTGAAATTTTTAAATGATTCGGATGTCTTATGTACGTAGGTAGATAAAGCCATAATAGAAGAAAATGACCTAAGTCCCCACTGACATACACCTGAAAATTGATCTCTTTTGCTATCTCTTCTTCCCTCTTTCTTCCCAACTCTGCCTCTCTTTATAGAGAAGTCTCCCACAAACATCGATCTTGTTCCTTAGCTATCGCGATATCAGGATCCTGAAAAGCCTGTATAAGCCTTAAGGGACTCAGGGTAACATCAAAGCTGAGTAGGCCAGGTTTGTAAATGCTATATAGAATATTTAGGGATGAGACCTAGTATAAAGATGGGATCAAAGTAGTAGACTCTCGTCATTTTTGCTCAGGAACATCGAGTGCACTAACTTCCGAATTGAAATAAAATCTTTGTGATCGCTGGACTGCTACCAAGTCTAGGACAAGACCAAAATACTTTGAAACCCGAACATGACGCGCCCCTGCCGCATCAAGGACTCGCCTCGCAATCTTCGGGTTAATGAGTTCGATGCGTTGGGGGTCATCTTGCGAAAGCGATTTGATCCTGTTTACCTCATCAAGCCAGGTGGTACTGTATTCTCCTTCCTGAACCTCTTGGTCAGCATCTCGATCTGTATCTTCAGTGTCGCTGGTTTCATCGTCGAGATCGCGCTGAACTTGATTTTCGACTGTGGTTTCGTCATATTCGTCATCGCTGTTTGACTTTCTTTTCAAGGATACGGGCTTTGGGGTGGCTTCCGAGTTCTCTGGATTTGCATGATACCAGATGAGCTCGGTAAGGGAGGATAGGTTTTGTATAGGGTCCTCGCCCCAACCCCCATATGTAGATAGATCCCAGCTTCCTAGCTTCTCCCATCTCCCTCTTTCTCTCCCCGCAGTGAATTCAGTCGGTTCCCTCCGTTCCTTTCTTTCTTGCCGATAAGTCTCAACAATAGGTCCTATATAGTAAATTGTTAGCTTTGTAAAAAGTGGGAGAAAGCGATTCACTTGCACTCATGTTGTTAAAGATCGGTGTAGCGGTCAACAATAGCAACATCTCGGACTCTTCGAGCCTCATCAGGTGCCAGAGCACGCTGGAACGGTTTTTGACTCTTTGAGCCTCATCGAAGATAATGGGCCCAAAGGTGCCCGGATGATTAACGCTCCAGGTTGTTTTGGTCTCTGGGCCTGTGATGCGAGGCAGGGCATAGACGACGTTGACGGTGCGGCCCGGAGATTATTCAACATATTCATCGCCTTCCTCATCCTCACTTAACTCGACCTCCTTCCATACCATGCTGTTTTTCGAGTTTGAGTAATGCCGCTGTATAATCTGCGACGGTGATTTCTTCGTTGGAAAGCGCGTGGATAAGGACTTTCATTCCTGTAATCAACAAATCACCTTCCGACTCGAGTTCCTTCCGGGGTCCTGCCGCATTGACTCCCTTTCCTCCTCGATTGTCACGTCGAATTTATCTTTAGCGGCTTGAACCTCTCGCTCGTTGTCAGAATAGTGGAGGATGACCTGCATGATATCTCTCAGTTTTTTGAACAGGGTGCGCATTCTCCTTCCGCGATTGGGGTCTTTATGGGGAACGTCGATGTCCTCCATAACTAGCTCGGATCGGTTTTGAAACATGTGATGGAGATTGTGTGGAGTGAGGTTATATTACCTGGGATCTTCTCCAAGCATAACCGACTCTCAAATCCAATTGGCTGCTCCACGCCGGTAATATGTTCTCTGCGAACGCGCTCAGGGCAGCCGGGCCCATGCCGGAAGGGAGTTCCGAGAGAGGGGCTTGCATGTCCAAAGGCAGATCGCAATAGGAGGCAGGGACAGTGATCAATAACTTTTGTGTGGGGAGTTCGTCCCAACCCTCGTTTGTAGAAAGATCCGCTCCGCAATTCTCCCTTCTTCTCTCTCTCTCTCTCTCCAGGGAGTGAATTCAATCGGTTCTGTCCGCTTCTTCTTCTCTCTTGCCCTGTAGACTCAACAATAACATGACTTAGAAGAAATAAACAAAACTTCAGATCTAGGGAAGGGTAAACAAAGTTCCTATGTTTGTCATCCCAGAGTTTCCAAACGAGGCAGGAACCACCTCATGACTTATCGCACCTTCTTGAACCTCACTGACCGTAGACCTTGCTCCTTCGTGACAGAAATGATTTCATCCAAGGTTGACGTGGAAGTCAACCGAACAAGGTCTCCACCTATCTGGTCATATATATAGAATTTGCCACTACCCTCGAACAAAATGTGTCCTCCAAGGGGTGTACACATTATGGGGGTACATGGGCCGAGTTCATAATCAAGGGCAAGTTGGTAACCCCAGCTATCTTCCGCGGCCCATTCACCCTCGTAGTCGAGTTCTTCTGGGTCCATTGTCCATCCAGATGGAGGGGTCATCTGATCAAAGGATTAGTCTGCGTTTTCCGTTGTGTGATAAATGAGGAACTCACAGGTGGTTTAGCACTTGTCATCGTTGGTTTGGTAGTTTGGACCTCCGAGAGCTGTCACAAATGAAGTAAATCAGTAAATCCTTGAATTGTGGGATTGGATATGTATAGAGAAAGGTGGATCAATGTGCCTGACGATCATGAGTCAGTTTCGGGGTCCATGAACGTGACCCCTCAGGGCGGGGGGGGGGGTCGCTAAACCCTAATAGGACAATCCAGTGTTATCCCAGCTTATCTCTGACCACCCCAGTACCTGTACGCGGGCGTCCTGTACTAGTAGTTTCAAGCTTCCCCAGCACGGAGAATTATGGGCCACCTGGGCATAGTGCCCCGACATGTCAGCGAAACGCAGACTCGTCTCTCCGGGCTACAATCGCCTGTCCATCCCAGAAACCGACCTTGATGCCTCCTTCCCCTATTATCAGTGTTGAGCCTAGGGGGTGAGAGAGAAGAAGCGGACAGAACCGATTGTATTGACTGCCTGCGGAGAGCGAGAAGGGAGAAGGGAGAAGCGGGGAGCGGATCTATCTACAAACGGGGGTTGGGACGAACTCCCTACACAACAATCAGGCATCATCTCCCAGGCTTATACCGAGTAAGATGAATTTCGCTTTTCGATGCTGTTTGTAGACTTGAGTCGCTAACGCGCAACAGGAACGGATTCGCAAGTGCGGGGACTCCCTAGGTCAGCAGAAATACGCGCTACTCATGCTCTCGAGACTACACCAGATAATGAACGGCTGATTCGGACTCATCATCCGATATTGCGACTACATGATCCAATTTACGTATCGCATCCCCAGTACGGCCCTGAGGTTTGGCTTGTGAAGGGCGCGTGTGAAGACATTGAAGCGGGAAGGCGACCGTTGCACCCTTATCCTGAAGACAGGTTGAACCTTCAACAGTTTGGGAGAGCTCTAACCCCACGTTCACCATGGAGGGAGGAATACCTTTCTAAATATGGTATCAACCCAAGAAAGCTCCTGTCCCCCGAGAAGAATGATGGCTTGCGCGAGCTTTTCCCCGCGGCAGTAGGGGCTCGTGTTTTTGTCAGTGGATTCCTTGTCGTCCTTTTTAACTCACTCCACAACATTCCGTGTATGAGAGAGACTGTATCATGGAAGTTGGAGGTTTGCGAACAGTCTATGATGAATATAGGCTCGAACCCAGCGCCGACACCGTCACATCCGGCATGGAAGTTTGCGAAAAACCCGGGAGTCTCCATGGGCAAGGATGCTTGGGCCTGAGAATTCGGATGACCGATGGAAAAGAAGCTTTAACCACTGTGACACATGGCTTTGTTAAAAATCCCCAACGGTCTCGCATGACGATGATGTTTGGCGAATTGACCCTGAGAGCCAAGAGCGCTCTTCTACACTTCTGCCTTCCACCACCTCAATCCGATACTTGCGCAAGTGGAGTCGTACGGAGTTCAAACAAGAATTCTCCGATTGGGAAAGATGTTTGGCTGGTGACGGAGAAGAGAGTTGTAAGTCTCTTCCCTTTTTCCCGTACTTACTGCTAAGGACTCCGACTTATTTATCCAGATCGGTGTTATCTCCCATACATTCGATGATCCAAGTCCATTTCTTCCGTTTCCCGCTGGCTATCGGCACGACCTTAGCCTCATCATGGACGACAACCTACCTCGACCCTTTAAAAACTCCAATTTCCTCTGGCTTGGCTTGGGAGAAAGAGGGAAAGAGAGAAAGTGAGGGAGAGAGAGGGAGAGGAGGATATAGAGAAAGATAGCAATCTATCTACATCAGGACCAAAACAAAATCTTCCTCCTCTCCCACGTAAAGAATTCCTGACCCCTGTTAGAATTAACGGCGAACTTGCGCCAATCGTCTGGGTGCGCGGCCCCTTGGTAAAACCATTGGGCCGTGTCCAATCTCTCGCCTGGGCAACATCCATGGACGGGGCATTAAACTATACAAAATCATCATTCAACACAACGGGTTAGTTTATAGAACATCATTTCTCCGGGGCTTACACACAGGGATGAATCTAGCCATCCTTGTTTCCATTGGCCCGACGCCGTTGCGGGCTCTTGGGAATAGGGATTTGAGAGGTAGTCAAGGCCCAGCTGCTCAAAGTTAGCTCTGTTCCGACAGCAAGCTGGTGGTTGTGCGCAGCTTCATCTCTCTAGAAGTTGGCCCTTCCTGGGGCTTCTGCAGCCTCCAGTGTAGATAGCTCCCCTCATAGCTCCCTCTCCTCCCATCTTTCTCTCCTTCCTCTCTGCAGTCAGAGCCGAAGAGCTTTCTGTCTACGTTTCTTTCTTCGCCTGTAGGTCCAAGGCTTGTTGTGTCGGATTCCATTCTCTTGGGCCTACTGGGCGAGAGAAGAAGTGGGGCTGGGGCGAACCACTCCCCACAACACACCTGAGACGCGGGCCCAAAACCGCCTCCACGATTCATTCCTCCCTTCTTCCTAGTATCGGGGGCTCCACTCGTGTAATCATCCCGAGTTTTCTGTATGCAACGGCGTGAATCAAGTGGGTGAGCATTGCAAAGATGGGCGTCATCGGGGGCGCATCAGACGTTTCAGGTTCAGTACGGTGCTTTTCGAACTATGGATATCCTATGGCGAGAATACTAATCGACATAACGGCGGGTAGGGCTCATATCTCATTTGTGGGAGTCGCTTTGACGCAACGCCGGGTGGTGTGTTGGTCGGGGCTCACTTGTGGGTGCAGCTCGGGGAGCAGGGGGCCCGGGGGCCCGGGCATGTGCGCCTACGACGCCGGGGAGAAGCACGGTTGTTGATTCTTTCGGCGATAGCTTTGAAAGCGTCTACCAGCCCTTTGGGAGTGGGATGGTAAATATCATCCTCTTCAGGGTCGGCAATCTCGACCTAAGCGAGTGTCTTTGTTCCGATTCTCATCATAGAGAAGAAAATGACTTGAAAAAGAGGGTTCATGACTGTGGGGTTGTGCTTGAAGTGAACAGGGTCGAACGTTTTAATCCAAGGTCTTTCCTCCGAATTAGGGATTATAAACAAGGGCCCGATATCTGCTCACCCGGGCAGGTGCGATGTACCTCAGCGCTGAGAACTATTGCACAAGGTTGGTAGATTCATGTAGCACTAAACTTATAAAACCGAGGTGAAAATGAAAACACCATGGTTCCATCGAACAGAGCCACATTAACCGACAAGGAAAATTTCGGAATCAAGTTCGACAGATTTGGGCTCAATCATTGACGGTACTACGACCGGTGATATTGTTTTACCACTCATGCAGTGCCCCCGTTGATCTTTTTCTTCTTCTTTCAACCATTTTATCCCCAAAAGCACCGGGCGCAACTCGTTAGAGACAACCCGTTCTGTTAAATATCCCGAAAAGGTACGTTAGTGGGGGCGAGGAAGCTAGTGCTTACCTCCAGACTTGATCTGCATTAGTGGATTAGTTAGTGCCCGAGTCTGCCTAGAGAGGCTAGGACCTGACCGACGACTTCTTGAATTTTCTTTCATCGCCGCCTAGAACCCCGTCATCCTACTATTGACCTCATGTCGCGAATCACTGAAGAAACACCGCTGCTACCTGACTCTACGGCAGATGGATCCGGGTCCTTGGGCGATGAACCAGATACCGACGCCGTGGAAAGACATCAACGACGATGCACCAGAGCCATATTTATTCTGACATGGCATTCGGTACTGCTGGCGGTCTTCCTGCTTGTTTCCAATGCAATTATGGTAGCCATATATTATGCCCGAACTGGTGAACTGGCGCCTTGGGAACGACAGCTTGCTCTAGCTGGTCTCATGTGTGCGGTATGTTTTGATGCCACACACACAGCCACTCCTTGTCGGAATGATAGGCCACTAACTATAAAAACAGCTCCTGGTGACTGGACTGATCTCCTTCTTTAACTTGGCTCGCTTATATCTGTGGAACCGACCTATGTGGCTATGGCTGAACCTGATCCTGGACCTCGCAATCGCCTTCTACTCAATCGGTACTGGCTCGCAGGGCCTCGGCAACTACGGATGGGGCTCATCTGATCCCTTATGGTTCATCCGTATCAATTGGGTCATATCCTTGTTGGCTGTAATAATCGGGTCAGTCACTCTGGGAAACTTACCTCTGCTCTTATTCTGGATGCAAATTAACCCTCGCTTCACACCTAGGCTGATTCACCTGACCTTGTTCCTTGTGAGATGCTTTCTGTCATTCAGCTACCCACCTTGGCGGGGATATCGCAATTGGAAATTCCCCACTGGACGCCTTAGCGTTGAGTTCAAGGTTGAATTCACTCGGCAAGCGGAGGACCCCGAGGCGTTGTTAGATGCCACTGCTTCAGGCACTGGAATCCAGGCAGAGGCAGTGGCGCAGGAGTGAAGGGGACGGCTATTTGATGTACACCAGTTAAATTATGACCTGAAGCTGGTTATTGAGCAAGCGAGAGGCGGTGGCATTCAAGAATATCTGATACATATCTCACTTGGCTGGATTTTGATTCTCCGGGGCTCAGAAACATTCGAGGCGAGGGAGATGCACTCTGGCCAACTCTCTAAGCTGGGACTGGGAAATCACAGAAGCGATCTCTGCGATGTCTCGGGAGACAATCTCATACACCTCGTCATCCATACGCTCCCAGAGATAGAACTTATGGCCGGACCGAAAGATTGTTACATATCCTTGATCATCTTCCATCACTGGCTGTCCCGGTTCGAGGCCATAGCATCGGGCAATGGTCTGGCCTTCTGAAAAGATGCCCTCCCACTCTTTGTGATAGATAGGGCTTGATGGGGTTGAATTCCAGCCAGGGGGAACGGTAAACTGGGAATTGTCAGGAAACTAACCCAATAAGATGACTCGATCCGAACTCACTGGCATGACAAAGCTGTTTGCAGGTGACTTCGCGGGTTACTATGTCACAAGTGGTGGGGTAGAGATTTCGAGGGGAGGCATTATGGTAGTAGTCTGCAAGGCTTCAGAAATCAAGAGTCAGGAATGTCAGCGGAGGAATAACCTCCACCCGTGGACCAAGTGTAGGCTTGACGCAATCATTGGTGGATCCTGCCAGCTCTTACCCCACGAAAGGAAATAATTACCCTGGAAGGTGGTGAGGCTTGCCATTCTGCCACTGCCGCTCTTGTCGTGTTTTTGACAACATCGAGCTTCTCTGCGATTTTCCTCACACCTTAATCCAAATCATGGCGGCCGCTTCCTCTGAGAAGTCTTACAGGCTCAAACTCGTGGGAGAGGGACCATCGGAGCAGATTCTCAATGCCTTTAATGAGATACTCGACTTGAGGAAGGTCTACACCTGGGATCGGCAGCAGGTAAACATGACTTTACCATGCTCCTTACCTTGGATTTTTTTGCTGTTTATGGCCTGTTCTGACCAGCCGATCGATAGATCTTGAAGTTCCTTCATCATGCTGTGGGCAAGGGATACCTTTACGATATCCAGAATTGCCAGGCAAGATCCCGCTTCCAGGACCCGACTAATAATCCTCAGCCTACGTGGAATCCACGATGGAAGCCGTTGTATACACATACCATAGTGCAACGGTTAATATTGCTACGAGCACATCCTAAAGTCGGCACAGGTCGAACGCCTGAATCTAAGGCTGGTCCGGGCATCGCAATTCATCCAAACGTTCCGTATCAAAGTCTACCACCGCACAGGAAAATCTAATAAGATCGCCGATGCGCTCTCCAGGCTGCGAACCGCGGAAGATTCAGACCCTCCCGGCGACACAAACTTATGCAGAGGGGAAATAGCGTTACAAGTCGGTGCGGTGCAGGCAAATTTCGTGGACACCATCTATGACTACGAATCTCATAATACCGCAATCGCACAGCCGGTCACAGCGGTACATCTCAGCGACGAGGTCGATGAGTTTCTGAACGGACTGACATATTTTCAACAATACCTTCAACACATCGGACACGAGGAGCCAACCGGTCAAGAGCGTGTGAATATGTTACTCCCAATGGGGGCTTTCACGCACGTGTGGATAAACCACCGCGAACTGTCGAACGTTCTTGACTCTCCTGGTGAGAGTCAAGAATCCGAGTCTATCCGTATGAAGCTTCGGAGCTCGACCAAAAGCACCGGGAGCTCTACGCACAAAAGAGAAACGTCCGTCGACACAACTACAACGGGAACTGGAACAAGCCCGGCAGTGACCGACGTAAGTGTTGCTGGGGACAGCGCTTTCCCCCCTCCACGAACACAAGACGAGCAAACAGTCAACGAGTTCCTACTTCCTGCGAGATTTGAAACAGGGGTATGAAACAGACGACCACTGGAAACGGATGATCCAGGTGATCGAACGGAACGATTCATTGAACAGCGAAGACCGAGCTGTCTTGCCATTCATTCTCGAGGATGGTCTGCTGTGGTCGACGGTCGACGGACGTCGGCTATGTATTACCGCGACACTGGAACAAGCCGTCCTCCGGCTAGTGCACGACGACCAGAATCATGCGGGAGTCGAGCGTTGCTGGCAAAGGCTCAAGGGTGTTTGCATTCATAAGGGATACAAAAAGCTACGGACGTATATCCAACACTGTCCGCCATGCCTGGAAAACCAGACAAGGAGACACCGACCACACGGATCGCTGCAGCCGATTACGGCACCAGACGTGCCGTTCCACACGATCACGATGGATTTTGTCATCGGTAGGGAATCCTGGACCATATCGAGAGGCTCTGGTGCGAGACCAGAAAACACTACCTCGCACGTTGAAGGATTTTGTTGAGCCTATATGGCGGCGAGAGAGAAGAAGAAGCGGACAGAACCGATTGTATTCATTCCCTGGAGAGAGAGAGAGAGAGAGACAGAGGGAGAGAAGGGAGAAGCGGGGGGCGGATCTATCTACAAACGAGGGTTGGGACGAAATCCCTACACAAAAATTATCGCTAGCGACTGGGCCATTGGAAACGGTGGTTAAGAGAGCACTGTTCTCGCTGATAAACGATTCGGCGATGGCCAGAAGTGGCTATACTATGACGGACTGTCCGGTGAGAAGAGGAAGCGGAACATGCATCAATTTCGGAAAATGTGCTGAAGTTTATCCCTTCGTACACCTACTACAGTAAGTTTCCCTCCAAACATTTCTATCTATTAGCTAGTCCGCGGGCCAAGAGTCCATATTGACCAGACAGACGTGCGAAGAATCCTGCTAGCGTTCATGGGGTTACTCTCCAACACCGCGGAGTTGCACCTGCCCCGGGGCCGTATGCGAAGATTACTTGAGCGGGAGTATCTGGGAGAATGTAAGACCACTGTGTGCGAATTGTCGAGAGTTGGCCAAGATGTAGAGTGGGTGCGTCGCCAACTTTGAACTTTGATCCGTTGGCCGACTCATACGGCGCACCTCTGTAATCGCAAGCAAAGTGGAGGACGAATACTGTATTTATAATTGAAGGCGCAACAAGTTTCTATAGCGCCCCATACGCCACTCCTCGGTAGGCTCAATCAAGACGGCTTCTCTAAACCCCGAGGTATGTCTGAACAATTCAATGCCAACTGTTGAAATATAGAACTAGGACCTTAAACAATAACTCAAGATAATAACGTAGAGACCACACCACCAACTCTTCAACGGCTGTTCGAAAATTGCATTTCCCAGCCCCGCTCAGCAATACTCTTTAGCCATTCATTGCCAATGATCACGTCGGTCTCTCGTGGTGTTTCGGGGTCTCGTAGGAAAAGGAGACGAAAAGGGATAAGGAGGGGACCTCCAGAAAGTTTTACTTCATCGTTCTCGTTCTCAGAAACCTCAATGTGTTGGGAATTAGTGGATTTGCCGTTAGCAGTATCCCATATCCATGAGTCAATGGTGATGATTGCTCGCCGGCTGAGTTTGATTGCAATCACCACATTGGCATTCCCTCGCAATGGGTCAAGCCAAAGGTCGACATCTTGGAGGATTTTTTTTTTGGTCTCCGATACAGCAACTTCCAACACAACCGAGGGCCTCTTTGGACAGCCGGGAGGAGGTCGCCTTGGTCCCCAGCCCATGTCTGCTTGTTTGTTGCGGCCATTTACATCGATATCGACTGCTGAGTACTGGTTTATGGCACCGTCTAGTCCCATTCGTAACAGGGCCCTATCGATGGCTTTGTGCACCTCGAAGGCAACTCCGGTATGCTCGCCAGTAACCATCTTGACAATGAGTGTTTTGGTATCCGGGTTGTAGGAGGTTCGGATTGATAGATTTGGGATAGTATCAAAGCTGAGGAAATCCTGGTTGAAAGTAGTGGGATCAATGGAGAAGATGATGTACTCCGTGATCTCAGTAGTTGACTCTTGTTCGCTCCTACCAGATCCAGTATCGATGTCGGAAATCTCACGAGAAGAGCGCATTGAATCGAGCAGACGTTCACGTTCAATGGTAAGTATTTGAGCAAATTGATCTTTGTCTTTGTAGTCGTACCGTCTAACAGATGGAGGTAGACCCTCAGAATCATGATCTTGCCCATTTTGATTAATATGGGACATTTTCGATGATATTGTGGTTCCCAGAGAATGTGTCAAGATAAATCCCAGAAATTTGCCTAGAAATAAATTCTCTGAACTTTCACTCTCTTCTTAGCGTAGGTCAAGCACTTTATATAATATTGCGGGACATTTGAGTTTCACCTTTCCACGTTTCTCTCACAGATCGCCAAGAAAAGTAGCTGTAAAACTGACAGAATAAAATCAATCGACGTTATATTAGCAGACCCGAACCAGAATACGGATCTTAGTTTCTCTAAAGAGCCCTAGAGAATCACCAAATGTGTTCCGATCGGGATGGAGATGTCGGGGTCGAGAAACTTTTGCACCCAAGTGTCGGCAATTTCCTCGCTTTTTTCACAGGCGGCATCATCGTAACACATACGCGGCTGCATGTTGAGAGGTTGGAAGGGATGGGAGGTTACAAGAGAGGTTAGGTGATAGTAATAAATAGATAAACAGTGGAATAGGGGCGGGCAATCTTAATAATTCTAGGCCCTTAGATGTGGGAAGGGGGCGAGAAAAAGAAAATGAGCGTTGGAGGGCCGGTCAAATGGTGGTCTATATAGAACCACGCACGACGAGGCACAAATCCAAGTGCGCTAAGCCAAAAGGCTCATGTAGCCGAATAACGTCGTGCTCATCATTCAATATCCGATATGGTGTAGTGGCTAACATCGTCGTCTCTCACACGACAGCCGGGGGTTCGATTCCCCCTATCGGAGTTTCTTTTTTTTGTTTTCCTCCCTCTTTAGCCGTTGCTGGTCCCCATTTTTGAAAACCATTGGTTTTTTAGAAGAAAGCATAAAGGTGGAAACAAGTCACAAGGGAAATCCCGTCATAAGTCTATATGGTATGCAGAAATATTGTAAGACATAACAAATGTTTCACAGCCATCGGTACCTTAGGGTTAAGGTATCAATGTCAACAATCACTGTTTCCCTGCCGCAAATGTCTATTCTAATCTAGGGAGGTTCATAAGTAACAAAGGCGGTACGAAAAACTTGGGGCGGGATGATCCATTATGGTATGTAGAACTGCCCAGCCCGCCAAGCTTGAAGCCAGGGCCCTATGAGTCATTGCATCACCCCTGGGCAGATGAGGCTCTCTGCCTGATTATACGAGGTGACTGGCTTTGAGTCAGAATAGCCATGAGCACATGAGGTCCGAACTCACAATGTCGCAACAATTCTCACAGATACCAGAGCATGAAATCCATTGATAAACAAGTGTAATTCCTCGTAGATCTAGATCATAACCTCGATTAAGTAGTCCAAAGGGCTCCGCGTCGTACCTCTTTCCCTGGGTGTTAAAACAATCCAACCAACCAACCAACCAACCAACCTCGATTAAGTGCATTGATATTCCGAAAATATGGCGTCTGAGTCTCTTGAAGAAATCAACCTGGTGAATAAAGAGATGACGGAAGAAACAGCTTCGGATCTTCTCCAGGTTTCAAGCCCGAAGCGACACGCCCGTACTCCTTCGCCAGAGTTCGACCCTAAAGCTGGCGAAAACAGACTACGCCCCGCGGCAGGTATGTGAAATGACTTCCCACAATGAAGCGGGATCTAACCGCACCAGATATCATCAATCGCATTACGTGGGACCCTGAGTTCGAGCGCGATGAATATGTGATCGGCTTTGTGGATAGATTTGAAGGGCAGTTGGAAGTGAGCATGAACAGCTGGAAGAAGGAGACCACCGATGAAGAGTTTATCCCTCAACACCGAGTACTATACATTCGACGCATCAACGGGGATATTGTGTGGGACCGAAGAAGACGAATTGACAAGATCTTCCTCAGTGGAAACTCGGCGTTCGTCGAGTTGGCCTTTCTTTCCTGACATGGGCACTTTCCCTTTCTTTCTTCTGTCCCCTCTACATCCATCTCTCATCTCCATATTGTTTTCTCCTCTACAAATACATCATGGATTTGAAAGCCAAAACATCTTTGCCTCGTTTGACGACCAATTTCCCTCTCTTTGAGAAACCACACAATGCGTCGATGCAGAATTTGGTTGTCCCCGAGAGACCCACGAGGGACTTAACCTTCTTGGAGGAGGAAATACACAAGGAGAACATTGCACCAATCGCACGGCCAGAAATTAAACCCGCCTTCAAGACTCGGAAAGACATGGAGGATCCCTTGGCAGCGAAGATGAAGGTGTACTATGGTGATATCTTTGCAACGCGTGAATCACATAACTCACCAAAGGATCGTGTCACCTTTGAGTCTGTGGTTGTGGCTGAGCTCAAGACCAATACCCAAGTTCGTGGCGTTGCCTTTTGAACGTACTGGTCCTTCGCACTGACACATCACCACTAGGTAAAAGGGGATGCATCCAGAGCACTTTCTGAGTTTTCCCACGCCCTCGCAGAGATATACCAGCGGCCAGAGACTTCCATGCTAGTGGTCATCGACCAAAACGCCGATCTGCTCTTCGGGATCACCACTGGCCCTGCGTACCTATTGAAAGTGGCCGCCCTCGCCAGTATGATCGCGCCTCTCACCAACCTTCGAAACACAAGCCTCGTACAATCGAGCATCCAGGATATCTTCGACATTCCACCCGAAAATGGAGTCATTATCTTCAATCCACTGAGTGAAGACAACCTTGCAACAAATGGGGTAACCGCTAGGGAGGTAATCAATCGTTTGGAACGAAGTGATCAAAGCCCTTCGTTCTTCAGGTCAATCTCACGATCTATGAGCCGCCACCTGAAGTCAAGCGGTGAAAACAGTGCACCACTCACGCTCAGCCCGGCTATGGGTCCCGATGCCGCAAACACGGCTCCTCGCTCTCCTATCACCTCCCCATCGACCGATGTTTCTCCGTTCAGATTAGACTCCCCGGGTGCTATCGAGCTAGCAGATCCAGTGAATTCGCGATCTCCGGCAGAAGAATCATCTGGGGGAAATTCTCCCAAGCGAACATTGTCCAAGGAAGAAAAGGCTGATCGACCGATGAGAAGGAGGGAAAGCCTGAGAAGCTTTGTCACCCGTCGCTTGATGGAATTTGGCGAAGTCACCCCGTTTGGAAGTCCGAAGTCTCCTGTCAAAGGGAACAAAGAATGATGTCTGTATTACCATTGTACCAAGATGAGCATGGCATTTGAAGTTGTACGTCTATGGTGTGCACAGTCTATTATTAATTGACACCTTGCGATTCTCTGATCTACCTACTAGTCCTACCACGGCCTCTTAACCATTACATGTCAGAGAAAATTAGAGCTCAACTGCCGAGGCTCTGTGGTAATTTTTGCTAGCGCTGGATCTCACGTAGTCATGAGACTGGCCGAAGCTTTCATGACTTGAGAAAGCCAATAAAGAGTAAAAGGGACTTGATTGAAGCCACCCCCGAACTATGGGGACTTTCCTTGAATTTAATAGCAAATATGCAAGCGTCCAATTACCAGTTTCTCTAGATCTGCGAAGTTGATTGTATGTATACCTGGATTTTAGTCACCAAGGTGCCATTCCGTTCATATTTAACCTACCCTTTGGACATACCGTTTGTATCAAATCTAATCTGGACACAAAAAGAGGTATACTGAAGCTGTTTGGACTGTTTAAGATCAAATTTTACGCTATGCCAGGTAGGGTCGATTGTAGCTAGTTGGATGTTTGATCATGCCTGAGCCCCAGCTCTTGAACAATTTTCCTTCTACTTTGTTTTTCCTTTCTGTTGTCATTTCGTTTTCCAAATTTGTGCTCAAGCTCGCAACTTTCACTTTACATTTACATCTCTGCCTCCAGAGTGTTTTTTGCCTCCCCTAAAACCTCGTCACTGACATTTCCGATAGTTGGAGCTTGACCAAGATGGCCGAGGGCACCCCCGATGATACCGGATATCTGCACATGCCTGTGCTCGCGATAAACCATTTCAACTGTGTCCACGAATCCCCTGCGGACCTTTTTGCGGCGCCCAATGGCTCAGCCTTGATCCGTATGGAATATTTCTCCGCTATGCCAAACCTCTCATTTCATTTTACTGATTCTATTGCGTCAGATGCTTGCAACTGCATGGGACGATGGGGTAGTGGTATTGCTACTGTCTTTCGTGATAATGTGAGTGGGTTATTTCTCTCGCCATGAAATATGTGCCAGGCTGATCATCAAACGATTGGGCAGTACCCGGCAGCATTTGACATCTACGCCAGGAACTGTCGCTACTACAATAACAATATCCGGGAACACATGATCGAAGATATCCGGTTGGGGAATTTGAGCCAAGAGCACCCCATGCGACTAGTCCGTCAGCCGCTGGGAACTGCTCTCGTCATCCCACCTCAGAATACCGATATTGAAATTCATGGCCGCCGTCACTGGGTCGTTTGTCTTTTTGTCTCTCGCTGGTACGGTTCCCGTCGTGACTCTCAGGCGGATATTCGAAACTACGCCTACGCTGCGCTGCGAGATCTTGCCCAACAGATCACCGAGCTACGGATTATCGCTGATGAAGACAGTGAATGGCCCCGTTTTCTTTTCTCCAACCAATTCTGCTCTGGCTTGTTTCGTGTGCCCTGGGAAGAGACCCGCCAGCTGATCAACGAAGTCGGGCTACATATTACTGTGTGCACCAACTCCGAGCAACGTCGTGCTACTCAACGCCACTCCCGAGATCGCACTATCCGTCGCCCAAGTCGCTTTGACTTAAATGAGGCGTTCGGTCGTGAACGGTGAGCATTGGGATTACGAGCTCTCGGCAGGTTGTTGGGTGCTCTCGTGGTGGTGGTGAGATGTCACTTTGACCAGAGTGAGCACGCTATCTTTTCTGTTTTCCTCGTAGTGCGGCTCTCATAAGTAAGTGTTAGGGGATTGGTTTACTTCTCAGATATTGCAGGCAGCGTGGTTCACACACAATTCAAAATTGCTGATAGTGTCATCGAGAATTTCAAGCACGTAAGGAAATGTCATACAATTGATTCACTAGTTCAAGTTATGCTCCAATGTATATTTGCCATATTATCTTTCGACGTACGGTCATTGATCAGGGCATCGTCAATCACCTGATAGCGCGTGTTAGTGCAGATCGCGCCCGCGTTGGAGAACCCTCGATTTCTCCGCCAACATGCTACGCTCTTGTTATCCACGGAGCTGAACCTTTCTCGCGGCTTTTGAAGATTCTAAACCCTCACCAAAATGCCAGGTGAGCCCAAGCCAGCACAAAAGCGCCCGCGCCTCCCTTTCAAGCCTCCAAGCCGTACTACCAGCGCGGGACCGTCTGAGGCACCGAAGGCCAAAAGCAAACCGAAACAGACAGGCACAAAGGCTTCGGCGTCGAACGCGGCACCCAGTACAACGAAAAATACACAATCCAAGGCTACAAAGTCTACCACTACAAAAAGACCCCGCGTTGAATCTCCAGCTCCCGATGAAGCACAATCCGGATCTGAGTCCGCCTCGGATGCGTCAGGCCGCGATCGCTCGCGATCACTTTCCCAGGAGCCGGACTTTATCCTTGCCGAAATCACTACGACCAACCCAGTGGAGGACGTGAACTCCAGCGATCCGAAAATCCCTCCGAAGCTGTTGACACGGCTGCTGCATGAACACTTTCAGAATGACAAGACGAAAGTCGCGAAAGATGCTAATAATGTTGTGGCGAAATACGTTGATGTCTTTGTGAGGGAAGCTATCGCTCGAGCTGCCTTTGAGAGAGCTGAGACAAACGATAATGCTGCAAGCAGAAGGGTTGGGGATGGATTCCTTGAGGTAGGGCATGATCGGATTCTAAAAAGGCGGCATGGGGCTATACTGATCGGTGACACAGGTTGAGGATCTCGAAAAGATGGCACCACAGCTTACGATGGACTTCTAGCGTTCGGGTGCTCGGTATACGGTGTTTGGTTCTGATTCATGTCTTGGGGCCATTATTATTTTTTTTTAAGATACCACAGCAAAAGCATACAACATTTTCATGACAAACAAGCCGCTCGGAAAAGCGCAACATCCCTTGGGTTCACGTACTCAGGCTTCCCAACGGTATGATCCTCCACAAAAGGTGGCACTCCCCCGAAGCCATTGGCGTTGTGAAAGAGGGCGATATCCCTATTGACTCTCTTCGACAGCCACGCATTGGCCCAATATGCTGTGTTCTTCTTGCTCAAATGGACTACCACCACCGGCAGCCGGTTTTGCTCTGGCAAATGGCCGAGTTTGGCATCATAGGCTGTGTGGCCAATATCGAAGACGAAGAATACCCTTGTTCGCCATTTCTGGGCTGCAACTAGTCTCGTTGTCGGGTGTGTCTCTCGTGGGACATAGAGTTGTGTTGATTTGAGAAGGCGGATGGCTTTGGGAAGCAGGGCTTCTGGGTTGCTCTGGGCTTTGGACATTCGAGAGCTTCGGTGTGAGACAATCACTAGAACTCTCAGGGGACTCTCTTGAGACATCGTGGACTATGACTGTGAGTGAGTCACCAACTTTTCATGGACATGAGTGTTTCTCACCGGTCCAGGAAATTATGGTGCTAGAATGTTCTCCACGCCGGCTTTGACTTGCCTCTCTGGCTTTCTGGATTCTTTACGTGAATTCATAACGTCGAGCAGAGGCTCCTTATATAATTTTTCCCCTACGTTTGCGGCACATGGGGCAAAGTTCGGTGTCCTACACGGGCCTAATGGCAACCTTCCAATAGCCCGAAAGTCTGGTCGTTCGAACCTAAACACCCATGAGGGGATGGTCATATTACATAGTCCAGGTCTGAATGTACGCTGACAACCAGAGACTCGGGCTCCAGCTGAAGCCACGCTAGGTACCTTGTGACTGGGATGCCACTCATATGCTAGTCAGGAATCAAATCCCGTATACCAGAAAAGAGCGATTTTCGGAGATTGATATGTGCACACCTGAATTAAAATGCTAAATGAAAGGCGAGGATGATGTTTAGTGAACAGACGAAGGGACAGGAATGTATAGTTCGGAAGGCGGTGGGTCATGGATTTTCCCCCCGTGTTTTGCCTCTTCGACGCGTCAAGTCCCGCCATACAATTCATTTTCGCGATGAACGATGCGACGACCTCCTTGCTCACTGAGCACTTCAGCTATACTCCCTTGGTGAGTTTCCTGTGATCGCCGCCCGTGCAGCGCGCGACTCCTTGCCGCCAATTACATGCTGACAAGTCCCAGTCTCTCATAGATGACATTATTAACTCGATAAACAACCTGATCTACCAGGCCATATCGAGCTTGGAATCCGGGCTGCTCAACACGCCGCCCGAGCGCCTTGGTTTCTCCCATGCCAACAATGGTATCACAATCCCGGAAACGGACGATGATGGCAATGTGCTATATCCCGAAGCGAAGCTAGAGATCGAAAACGGGTTGCATCAGCTGGAGACGCTGCTTGAGACGAATGTTGACAAAGCTTTCGACAAGTTTGAGATCTATGTCCTGCGAAACATCCTCACTGTGCCGGAAGATCTGCTCGGATATGTGCGCTTAAAACATTACGAGGTATGTGGGTCCCTTGATTCTCGGAGCACCGACGCATCCTTCGGGGTGATCTGAGGCCTAGCGAAAACCTGGATGCTGATTCGCGACGATTGAAGGGTCTGTCATTCAAATCATCAGCAGATACGCCCACGCCCGAAACCATTCATGCGCAGCGCAAGAAGCTATTCGAGACGAAGAAGCTGAACCGGTCGTTGAAAGAAGAGAGCGCCCGAAACGATGCGGTCATTTCTCAACTGAAGTCTATACTTTCTACGGTTCAAACAGCTAAGGTCGAAGACGCGGCCGCGACACCAAGCAAGCCACTTGATTTGTCCTTCCTGACCTCCGGTGCAGCTGCGCGCCAGCTTCGAGTCGGCGTGGATACCGGGTCAAATGCCAAACATACACCTCTGACTACACATACGACCTTTATCCTCTCGCAACTGCCCGCGTTGCAGGCCACACTTGAGAAACTTCGTCCGAAGCTGGCGGCTTTACCTGAGTCGATGATCCCAATGGAAACTAAGTCAAAGAGAGACGAGAGGAAGGAGTACATTGAGGGCCGAATCAGACTACACCTCGAGCGAGCTGGTCAGCTTGCCACTGGCGATGACGGAAATCCTGTCGTCGCAGGTCGCAGGATTGATATCAAAGAGGCACATGCTCTGGAAAGCGTGGCCAATATGCTTGCACAGAAAGAGAACGTGTAAACTGGGTGTGCATGTCGAAAATGGTTGGCTCTACAACTTTTATTATTTGATATGTGCTGGTCTATTTTTAAGACCAAGAGACACTCCATGTCTCCTGAGTCTTTCGGAAGGGAACCACGTCGATCTTGTCGGACTGCAGAATCTCGGAGATCTTCTCGCCCTTGCGTTCGATGGTGATGAATTCCTTCTTCTCCTCTGGCAGGCCATAGAAGGCGCGTCCAAACTTGCTCATGAAACCCTCAACGAGTTCTGGCGTGATGTCTTCATCCTTGAGGACACCGTTGTCGACTGCCTGCTCGAAAGCATCAACCACAACCTGGGTAGTGTACGGCTGAGTGAAGACACCAGCAGCGATCTTCTCACCGCCGCGCTTGGAGGCTGCGGGGTGGGGCGCGCTGTCGGAACCGAAGAAGAACTTGGGGTTACCAGAAGCAGCAGCACGAAGGAGAGCGTCGCGGTCAGCCGGTGTCTTGGCAACAGGCTTGCAGAAGCAGAATGGGTCACCGGCCCATGAGTCGATGATGATGGACAGATGGTGAGCCGTGATTGTGCCAGAGACGGTAGGGCCACACTTCTTGACGGCCTCTACAGCCGCGGCAGTGGTGCAGTGCTCCAGAATGATGCGCAGCTTGGGGAACTTCTCGTGCAGCTCGAAGAGCTTAGGAAGGAACCGCTCCTCTGCAGACAACACGGTCACGTCACCTCCAGAAGGGCTCTCTCCGTGCAGGTTCAGGATCATTTCTTGACGCTCCATCTCAGCGAAAACGGGGTAGAACTGTGTGTAATCGACAACGCCCGAGGAAGAGTTGGTTGTCACGCCGGCGGGGTAGCTCTTGACACCAGTGATGCCACGCTGCTTGGATTCAATGATGGTCTCGGGGGTCACGGTCTCGTGGAGGTAAAGAGACATCAAGAAGTTGACATTCGGCTCGAGGGCCTGCAGGCGTTGCTTGTATTCGAGGGCTCGGTCGACGGTCGTGATAGGCGGCACCAGGTTGGGCTACTCATTACGTTAGATATTGAAAATGATATATTCTGTTCTCTTTCATATGGCTCACCATGACAAACACAGTGTTGACACCACCCTGTCGGATGGTGGGAGTCACCAGTTCCATCATTGGGCCATCACGAAGGTGGACTATATTGAGTCAGCGCTGTCAATTCGTAAGCCTTCCCTGAGATCAGTACCGTGGAAGTCGGCCGAAGCAGGGAGCTTGACACCCTGCAGCTTGGATAAAGGCATTGTGTATTTGATTTGAGATTTGCAGATCAACAGTTGACTTCAATGTGCCAAAACTTTGCCCCGCCATTTCTGCCAGGCGGTGGCAACCCCAGTCCGCCTTCTGTGGGTTCATTGAGTACGGGGTACGGACTACTCCATACAATTCTGAGTCTCGATGCTGACACTACTCTTGACGTGTTGGTTTGAAAGGTTGTCATTTTGGAAATTCTGAGAACTAAATCTGCAGCTAGCACGAAAGTTGATCTGCAAGAATCCCCGCCCGCATCTCATACATCATATCGAGTACCCGGGGAGCATCGCTTTGTCAAGCCTCCAAAAGGTCCTGAGTACGCCGTATTTCGCACAAATATTGAACCCGTCTATGCACGTGCTGGGATAAGCACAACCAGGATGCTCCTGAAACAACGTTGCCGCTGGTGGCCATTCTGCTACAAGCCTGCAGCGCTTCCACGCTGCCTATCACAGGCCAGGATCGCCGGTCTAGGAAATTAGACTTCCAAAAACATGATGAGATTCTCATCCAGAACCACTCACTGGCTGTGTCCCCTCTCAGGGCCCTATAATTGGCACAGCCAGGCGCTTAGGCAGTGCTTATTCACCGAAGTGTCCGCCAAGTCTGCAAGCTAGCGCCCGCCAAGACATCTATTCTTCGGGGATGCACAAGTCAGAAGCAAAATTTCCATTTAGAATTCCGCACTGACAGCCCTAGGATTTAACTTCTTCGCCTGAGGCGAATCAGTACGGCTGGTATCGCACCGGGGTGTGCTGCATGGCTTGATGCAGTAATCCGAGCTGAACATCATCCTCGGGGTACACGCTCATTCGACGGTCACTTTTGTGATAGTATAGCGCTCGCCTAGCAGGTCCCTGAATTTACACCTACATTATGTCTCCACGAATATACATATTCCACCCGTTCTCCGTTGCTTACTTTCTGCGAAGTCTTTCAGAATAATCCACCTGTGTTTCTTTCTTCCCTTGGGGGGCTATTCGTTCTTTGACATCTATTTCTAGGAAGATCCTTGCTGGCAAGGTGGTCGAGTCACACACCCTCTTTCTTCCCCTCTTTGTCCTCGTGTCATATCTTACGACATTTCCTCTTTCACCATGACTTCAAACTCGTCTGTTGCGGGGTCGGGCCGTGCTTATTCGTCAGACATGGAAGAAGCGACTTTTCTGAAACGCAATCGTGCCATTCACTTCTCGAGAATTGCTCTTTCATTCCTGAATTTTTCCATTGCAATCGCCGTCGTTGCATGCGAGGCTCCACCACTGCGGCACTACAAGGACACGTCCCAATGGGCCCCTGCTGGGCTTGCCCTATGGCCTTTGAACTTCGACCTCCGCCCAACCATAGCGGCTATTTCTTGTGGAAGTATCATTACCGTGTTGAATCTGGTGTATATCGCTGCTGCTCTCATGCCATCCGTAAGCATGAACTTCCGTATTTTGTCTGTGACATACCTAATCCTGACCCAGCCCCACCCCCGTATCAAGCAACTTAATATCTACGCCTCGGTCTCGGCCCTCGCAGGCTTCGTGACTGCGCTGGTAGCCGTGTTATTTATGATCTACCGTCCCTCCTCAAACCACCCAGCGGGGTTCAACACCAATGAGACACTCCACAGCTGGACCTGCAAGTGGAAAGCAGGTACAAACGGAACTGCTATTCCTCGTCACTTCGATCGCGACTGTATGAATACTCGTGCTGGCTTCATCTTGATTTGCATCTTGATTGGAATGGAGATGTTGATGGGAATCTTTGCTGCTGTTGGGACATGGTTCCAGCGCGATGTTTCGCGTCGTCGGGAGCAACAGTTCCAGTTGGAAAAGCTTGAGATTGCTTCCAAACATGCTTATCACCAGTGATTCATTTTACTGAGACTACCTAGGTATTGGTGTTAAGTGCGTGTTCCTATCTGTAGTATAGTATGTCATTGGTGGCTGGCCTGTATACGCTTCTCGAATTAGTTGCTCTATTGAGAGATTGAGCTCAACAGAAAGAGAAAGACACTAGATCTTGAAATTCTACAACCCTGTGTGACGTACACCTTGATTCTCCCATGGGTCAGGGCTCTGTATGCTCGATCAAGCTTTCTTTGTTCCAACTTTCTTCTGCATAACCTGACTCTCAATTACTATGATTGGCTACAAACAATGCACAATGCCGACCTTGGGACCTTCCCATTGTTGGTTTCCAGGGCTATTGGACTGGCTCCGCTTCCTGAATAGGCTCTCGTTTCTACTCACTGTACAATAGCCATGCTCAAGACCCGGAGCTGCTTTACTTTTACATCGCTCATCCCAATAGCATCCATCACATCGAATTCATCTCACCACGCATTTCATTCCGGACTTACCATTCCGTTGCTTCCAACTCATTCCAACCCATTCAACCAGGCAGTCAAGCCACCGACCTACTCTCACCTCTTGCAAAGATATTACATCTTGCAAAGATGCCCACCAAAGCCTGGGTCCATGTGCACGCGGCGCACCCCAAAGATTATGCAGAGGCCCGCCATGCCACTCTTTTCTTCGAATTCCCCAACTACGCCCAAACCCTCATGCACATCGTCGGGAGGGCTGGCCTCTTCAAATTCGAAGTCCTTCGAGGATACGATCCGGGCTCGAGTACCACACTCGCCCGTCGAATATTCGTGGCGGAGATCGCCGACTCATTCACGCCCCGCGACATCTTCAATATTGTCGCCTGGACGCTCGTCAATAACGCCCCCGACGAGCTGTACTGGGACTGTCACGAATGGGTGTGCGACGTCCTTACGCGCCTGGAGAAGAATGGGGCGGTCAGTGCCCCACAACGAGACAGGGCCATCGACGGGATGGTTTACTCATGCCTGGAGGCTGAGGATGAGGGGATAGGCCTGCTTCGAAAGAAAGGCCTAGTTGGAGGGGGAAGTTACTCCTGTTTTTCAGTTCTGGAAATTTGAGACCTTGATAAAACATGCTGCTTTGCCGGTATCCTGCTTCAAGATCTATAGCATCTCGGATCTCGAAAGCCGTTTGACTTGTACCCTTTTAAATTGTATCTGGTATCACTTGGAAGGCACGATCTACCCAGTGCAATCAGGATAGCCATGACTACTATTTACCGAAAAGGCTCTCTTTTCTCGGATATTCTTTAATTGTGTGTGAGCTGCATTCCATCTAGACTGTCCTCTTATGCTATCTCAGATAGCTATCCCCAATCCCAATCCCACTAATGCTAACCAGCTACCAGCAACATTCATAGATGCGGCACCCTCCGACGAAGTCGATTTCTCATGTTCGTTCAGCGACTTAGTTGCCCCGGTAGCGACGGACGAGCTGGCTCCGGATGTAGGATCGGCATCTATGCTGGTCGGTTGAGCTGCGTTGGAGCCTGGCCGTGTCCATGAGGGCGCCACGGTCGTCTCTCCCTGGTCGAATGCATTTGCTGTTGCGCAATTCCCCACACTGAGCGATCTGGCGGATGCACCTGCTTCGTCATCCTCTGAGCAATTCACATAGCAGCTGTTCAATTGAAGGTTAGTTTTGGACAATCCCAGGAGATCAGTGCTGTCCGATGTGTGCTGGTTACTCACTTTGCGATGTTAGCAGCGCCAGAACATTTGCAATCCCAGTCATCCGTCCGACATTTCTGAAGCCCTTTTTTCATCACGCCGACACATGAGTCTACAAGTCTGTTCTCGGTCAGCATGGGTTGTCATTTTCAACGCCAGTGCCCTTACTTTTGAGATGCGCATCCAGAGCTACTGATATCTGTTGTTGCTGGCGCATCTTGAGCGAAGACGATTGTAGCCGAGGCGGCAAGCAGAAGAGTGGTGATAAAACGCATCTGGGTGGATCGATTCGACTTTGGTCAATTGAAGGGCTGCAGGTCGTGAGAGTATGTGTGCTTGGGTGGTTTGAGGTCTCGAGTTCAACTTGGGGTCCCTGGGCAACTTATGATCCTTGGGACCTTGGGACTTGTAGGTTACATTGGTTGGCAGGGTACAATAGAGGCATCTAAGCCTCTCCCAGGGAACTTGCGTCTATTCCCGGCAGTGGGGCCTTGACAGGTGCACATGGAGAAGTACTCCGGGGTCCACCGAGTCCGCTACTCTGCAGAAGCCGTCCAAAGTTCAGTTCAGGGGAAAATTTCAACACTGTCCAAATCAAGTGAATAAAATAAAATCTGTCGACTTTACTGTCGAACCCCAAGTATAGTCTTACCCGAGTTTGGGCAGCTCAGCGACATTGGGAAAAAAAAAAAAAAAAAAAAAAAAGGAACAGGGGGAACTGTATGGCACAACTTAATTCATCGTCCAAAACCGCCCCTG